>JAHQIW010003742.1:0-175071 GCA_019055375.1 Parelaphostrongylus tenuis
GCATTCGACGAGGTTTTATATCAATGATATACAATATATAAAGAAAATCTCAGACGACAGTTCATCGCCGAAGCACGTGTCTAGCCCTATATAAATAGAAAAACAAACCTCATGAAAGGCTCAAAGTATAATTTTAAATTATACATTGATTTGAGCGAGGTCTAAAAAAACATTTGAATATGAAGGCACTGATCAAGCTCTTTTTCAATGATGAGCCTATCACTTCAAAATTGGCAGCAGTACAGGTCTGAGCGGTGAAATGATAAATACTATAACAGCAATTCAGTGATTGAAACCTCAGATAACAAAACTAGCTTGAGTGACTTAACGCCTTGACCATCGCTACTGAACGCATACATAGATATAATTCTTCTGGACCTCGGAATACTTGGTAATTTACTTATTTGCACTACAGCCCGTGATAAACAAACTGCGAGCCGCACGCGCGGCGCCAGCCATGTAAAGACGCGTCGCGTGGTTGACGAGGGATTAACAACAAAAATCTCCCACAACATGCAAATTGCGTTGCTCAATTGATTCACAGCCGTTTACACATCTTAAACGATAAGAAATACGCCAAGTGCAAAGCCTAATCTTCTTATTGAATAGTTTCAACGCTTTGAGAAGAGCATTCCAGAACTAAAGTATGCCATAGAACTCCTCGCGATTCAAGTATTCGATTGACTCTTAAAACTGAAAAGTGCGGAAAAAGTGCTGTTCTTTGTCTTTGAAGGATTGAAAATATGTGAGGAAAAAAAATCAAGAAAGTGCCAGCCGCACTGGATTTGTTAACTCACCTCTCAATTCGAAAACTGGGTGCAGAAAGTGATCAAAAAGGCAAGAAAACCGACTAACGAAACGGTATGGTAGAAAATTGTTTATATAAGTAGTCGCAAAAAGAAATAAGAACTAACCTGACGCTGGAGTAGCCGACGAAATGAAGCCGCCTTCCCAGAAAATTTTACGGATAACTTCAGAGGTGGAATGGGGCAGGTTGTCGCATTGGAGCGTCAAGTTGACTACTTACGTGTCGATCAATAATCCTTACGCGAGTATATTTTTCGTGACTGACACAATGGACCACGTTAGTGTTCAGATATTAACGGCTTAGTAAGCGTTTGAATCATGTTGATCTGCAAGTCATTTCGTTTGGCCAGGAGTTTCTATGACACCTGCACAAGATGTGGAAAAGTTGAGATTAGATGGTGAATCTAGGTTTTAAGAAGGCATTCTTACCATCCAATCACGGGCATATCATCAAAGAGATTCCTGTGAAAGTTGTTACGGCTTTTTCAGTATAAATATCGTCTATGTGTCACGAAGCTAATTGATTTGAACAAGGGAGAAGTCCATCTCCTCGAAAATGAGCACATTTTCACCTGCTTTATAATATCTGTTTACACTTGATTCTTTTTACTTATTCATATTTCTGAAGGCGTTGGATAGCTTGAGAAATGCCAGTTCTAGCACTGGGCTTGGTTTCGGATTCGGCATTAACGCACGTTCTACCTAACAATAAACTGTGATGTTTTGCAGTTGCAGTGCAATTGTTTGAAACAGACGGCGTTGGTATTTATAAAAGAAATTTTCGAATTTGACTGCATAGAGGACTACTGTAATGCACAGGAAAGCGTATTTTTCAGTAGAAAGACCAACTAAGCCTCTTTGAAAAACCTACTGATCCTTGCGAACTGATTGTAAAGCAGTCGAGTAGCGTGAAATGCGTTAGCCTTTACTTTCCTTTTTCACTCGATAGAGCTTTTTCTCTAGACTATTAGCAATCATTCAACAGCTCTAAGACTGGAAAATTCATACTGAACCTATTCGTGAGTAGACCTTCATACTAGGATCCGCTAACACAAAAAATCTTTCTGTTCAAGAACGCGTAGCGAGCAGTGTTAGAGGCGCTCTGTGTCGCACACCAAGTCTTTGTTTCTATTTCGCACTCGTGGCTTCACCATGACTCTCCATTCTTACGCGATCGGTATCTTGTGTCATAATTCTGCTGAAGCATGAGCAGCACTGAATCAATGTATCAGCAGGCCGGCGGTAGTTTTTCTTAAACGTCAGATGTGCATTCAATCATTTCAAACGAAGCTACAAATTAAAGGCGAATACGTAACGCATACCATAAAACTGGTCAAAGCCTAGAGTTTTTTCGAACTCCTGTGAACGTAATTCTAATAAAAACAACGCCCATTTTTCGTTGAAAATTCTTGTATTCCAATGTGATCGCTTCATTCTTGGTGATAGCAATGCACTACCAACTTTTACTGCATATCAACATCGAAATTCAGATCATCGTACTTTTCCATAATTTGCACCCATAATCAAAACACCTATGTTTCATTCTTTTTTGGCACGTTAGTAGTATTTTCATAGCCCGAATCTGTGAATTCCAGCAATGTATACTTTCAATGGATCTGATAATTTCATGTAATGTAGTAATAAAATTTTATTCCATAATCAAGAATATCTCTCTGGGCATAGCTCTTTACTGAGCCTTCCAATAACCATTCGTTAACACAAATCTCACTAATTTCAATGGCATGCTTGCTCTCTAAGAACATTGCTAATGCCAAATGGATGCTGAGATTCTCATTTGGCATCTTGTCGACCGCAAATCGCGTGCCATACGGGCCGAGTATGAAATCAATATTTTTTAGCCGCAACAACGCACTAGGAAGTGTTTCTTGAGAACCAAGAAAGTCGTTGAAATTGCTGAGATTCGTGCTATCGAATGCTTATTGAGATTTTGAAAGAAAGGCTGTGTTCAGTAAAAGTACTCGAATCTCCAACACAATCTTGTTGATCGTGCTGCAGCGCCCTAAGAGATTCCCTCTCAAAAAAAAATACACCTATGAAATTCTCGAGTATATGCTATCGAGTAGTTCATAATAAGGTGATCTTCTGATGACAATGTTGCAAGATCCATTCACATACCAGTGCAGGTTATACGCGCAGCATGAGAAAGTTTTTTTTAAGTTTCATAGTTGCACCACAACAAAAAGTTTTTTCGATGAACCAAAAATTTTAGTAAATTTGCGTTATTTGTGCTATCGGATAATTATTGAATTTACTCAAAAAAAAAATCTTTGCTCAGCGAAAAACGCTTGAGAATGGAATGAATTGTTATCTTTGTTGTGGCAGCGTGATATATAACGCATTGAAAAGGAAGAAAAAGTTCAATTTCTTTAGATTAAAGCTATCAGATGACCATCAAAATATCTAGGAAGGGCCAAATAATACGTTTTTGATTATGGGTGTGAATAAGAAAAAGGGTACCCAATACTGCAAATAGTCGGAGCAAGCCTTGTTAGAGACCGAGTCAAATAGTTCGAGGATTATGTTGTGGAAAAAGATTGCATTTTGCCATCCAACATTCTTCTAAGGGCATGATTAGATTGTCATTGGAAGGACTTGTAGAAACGTATTTTTCCCAAAAAAAAAAAACACCCATTTAGTCAAATAAGCTCTCTCTCTCTCATGTATGTATGGACAGCTGTGACCGGCTACGAGTGGTTTTATTGAAGTTACATAGAAGGTTGAAACTGGAAGAAGTACAATAGTTTGTGCTGAGGTCATACAACTAAATATAAATTATAATATAAAAAAAAATAAAAAATAAAAAAAAAATAAATTAAATTATATTAATAAAAATAAAATAATTAAATAATTAATTAATAATAATTAATTAATTTAATTATAAATTATTAATAATTAATTATAATAATAATTAATAATTAATAATTAATTAATAATTAATTATTAATTATAATAATTAATTATTATTATAATTATTGATTATTATTATATTAATTATTATTATTTAATTTAATTAATTAATTTAATAATTAAATTAATTAAATTAATTAATTAAATTAAATTATATTAATCATATATATATATATAGGAAACAAGAATTCATTCTGGGAGAGTGCGAAGTGAGATTTTCTGGTAAGCATCTGGGTATCCCTTCCAAAAATGTGTTCGAACTCTTATAGCCTTCTGATTTAAGAAAAATTCTTCAAATTCTCGCAGAAATGGCATCGCATTGCAATATTCAGTATCATTTTTGAAGAACAAGTCTTTGTTTATTCATTCTTTTGCATGTTACAATTCAATATAGCCTTATTAAAGACTCTTTCATCATGTTTTATCTTCTACTGACGTTTGAAGTTTCCTCAGTAACGGCAAAAATTTGAATTCTTCCGAAAATTTACCACACTGTCATTCGGAGCACCTGCGGCGAATGAGAACCTGCTGCCTCTTCCTTTTTTTGTCAATAAGCAATAATGTCTTGTTAACAAAGCGAATGTGAAGGATGTGAACATGATGGGATCATTGTTAAAACTGTTCTATTGCCTGTGATCGTGAATGACACAACTTAATAAGTGACACTACAGTTTATCGAATAAGTGCAATATTGTTTACTTTGGCATTGTTTTGCAACATACACCGTGTCTCTCTCAGTATCTTCGTACCCGTACATTTTAACAGCAATAAAATCCACAGTAGTAATAAGAACTCATGCGGTATTCGACAACAATACAGATTTTCTTATCACGAGATTCTCCAAAACAGATTTTTGTATAATTGTTTGAAGGTCTAGCGAGTTTGGCACGCCAGAGCCAAACATGCGTGTCAGAAGTCTCGCCTCTCTCATCAGTGGCCCGAACCCCAGGTTAAGCCCTGCATTGTAGCATGGGGCGTGTTCCACTAACGAGAGGGGAGAGACCTACGACACGCATGTATGGCTCTGGCGTATCAACCTCGTCAAGGCTTCAAACATTTTTGAAGATTATAGTGAATGTTTATTACGAGGTTTCAAAGCAGTCGATGCTATGATTCAATTTGTATCTACCAACGGCCTTGTGTCCCAAATCTCGCAGATTCAAACATTTTTCAGTCAATTTCCAACGCATTGCTCTGGAAGCCGTCGATGGAGTGCGAAAGAATGGGAAAAGGACGTGCGACAAAATAAACTTATAAATGTCATACGCATTAGAATCAGTTCATGTGGTGGTGAAGTGCCTCCATGTGGAGGTCAACGTGCATTGTCGTCAAAGGGTTGAATTCTATAGTGATTGACTGTAGTTGATCTGGGTCGATGCATACCCGGCACTCTTAACTGGTCATCTATGACAACATTTGCTGCTGCTTTTTCTCAACGTAAAATAAAGCCTCCCTAATTTATCGATAAAAATTCATTTGTTTGACCTCCTCTTGCGGTGGTATAGTCTAATTATATACCCAGTAATGTGAAGTGCTGTGCGAAAAGATTTGCGTCAGCCGGGATTCAAACCCCCATCGCACTCTTTGCGGGAGCGTGTGCTGAACCTTTGCACTTTAACACCAAAAGTGGTTGATATTGGTGATAAGGTAGCTGTAGTTGGAAGAAAATAGCCTTCCTCTCTTCATACCGTCATCATATCACCTTTACTTACTATGAGATACCTTACTCACAACACATCGTTTAACGTAGAGGCACGGTGGCCACTTAGTAATTGCAAATATTATCGACCAATGACATGCCTTGGATCACTCTCGGCCGGTCACAATCGATATCTACTACTGGCACCTCATGCTAGTTAGCACTGATTAATCTCGTAACCACCCAACGATGCTCAATCCGAGAGCTCTGTAATGGGAGCTTGTTCATTTCCAGAGGAAATGCATTGGTGCCCATCCAGTGGTGAACCCTGCTCATATGCTCTTTTCTCAAGGTGCCACTCAAGCCTTGGTTGAGTAATTCTCTCGACACATGACCCTCATCACAATCTTCACTCTGTGCAGTTCCCAGCACTTTATACATTCGATTCGTTTCCTCATTACAGGCACCTGCGAAAGTCCTTAAGCTGCTTTGCGCGTTAATGCGGGTGCTGTTTGCAAATTTCCTCGCCACTGCCACAAATTTTCTTGAAAGCTAGTCGAGTCAATTCTTCCTGATCTCTGAGATAGCCATATAAAAGAGTTCTCACCTGGACTGGAGAGAATGAACATATCCTAGGATCTCAGCTCATACCCGGGAGGGATGAGACACGTCTAATGTGTTCAGATAGACACAAACTTTTTTTTTGTCAGTAAACGTTTCTAGGACTACAAAGCGCTTCATCTGGTAAATGACATCTTACTTAATAAGAAATATCAAATTTACAAGGCTAAGTCATAAGACTTAAAAGTTTGGCTGGAGAAAATGAATATTTGAACTAGAGAGAGAGCATCTTGTGGAGCAATCACTTGAACAGTCTAGGTGCAAGATTACACGGCAGCTATCGTGGACTCAAAAATGCGCCAATATATTCATCTGTAGCATGGAAGGAGTTGATGTAAAATTTGAATATTAGAGAGATTGAAATGGCTTTTTGAAAGTTACCATTCCAGCAAAATTCTTAGTGAAATTGCGGCTATACCATCCTTCAAAACCACGATAGGATCATGTGTGAGGAAGCATTTCCTTAAATATCGAAACATTCACCACTCTTCGGTATTCGTCTGACTAGCAAAAAATTATGAATCTTTAGATCACCCTTACCGAGGTATTTCGCTGCCGGCTCGCCGCAAAATCATGCGAAGCGTAGCCGTGTGGTGGATGATTGGATAATGGCGTAACGAATCTGATGATGTGCTTTTCTGAGAAGAAGATAGATTCAAGGGATTAATCTCTGCTTCTAACGCACCAATTTGGCATAAATTTTTTGATTTCTACAAGAAAAGTTCAATTTCCAACTTTCAAAGCCAATATTTAGTCATTGATATCAATCTTCAGTTCAATCTACACCATTCACATCGTTTCCAATTTACACTTCTTTCATAAAGGATGAGAGCAGGTGTCGCATAATGGTTAAGAGGTGCCATGCAACACACAGAGTCGACGGTTCAATCCCTCACTCAGAACTTACTGAGGCTTCAAATTCTGGTATTCTGCTGACAGCGTATACATGCAAAATAATTTCAAAAAGAATTTTTAAAGCCTAAGCGAGGCTGGTACACCAGGGCCATACACGCGTGTTTCGGAGGTCTCGCACTCCACTTCAGTGACCCACACCCCACATTGAGCTCTGCATTTTAGCAAGGAGGGAGGCGTATGTGGTGACGGCACAGTCGATTAAAAAAACAGTCGATGTCATGGATCAATTTTGTTCTACCAGACAAGAACCATCGACTGAAAAGTGGTGACGGCACAGTGTCATCTGCACAGTGTCGTCACCACATACGCCTCCCTCCTTGCTAAAATGCAGAGCTCAATGTGGGGTGTGGGTCACTGACGAGGAGGGCGAGACCTCCAAAACACGCGTGTATGGCCCTAGCGTACCAACCTCGCTTAGGCCTTAAACAATCTTTTTGAGATTATTTTGAAATTTATTGCGACGTTCCAATAAAGGCGATGCTGTGGATCATTGTACACATGACTGTGAACGAATTTAAGAAAAAAGTGTAAAGTTGGAGAGCCCACATAATGTTTTTGAGCTTGATTGGAACTTGGTTCTTGGTCTCAATCGGAAGTGTGTCGCAAGTTTTCCAAGTACTACTCCTCGCTCAAACTGGTCTGTCTTCAAAAACTGAGAATTAGAGAAATCGAGGAAAACGTATCTCATTTCAAAAATCATTGTAAGCGCCTCAATTGCCAATTTAATGAAGCAGAGGCGATTCTAGAAGTGAAGTTTTCTTCCATATGTAAGAGGTAAATGGTTCTGTAAAAGTTAATACCATTTTGATTTTTCATGTGATTTTTGCAATGAATCTGCATAACTTTGGTACCGCTCAAGTGCATATTTTCTTGCAAACATGTTGCCATACAACTTTTCTGACTTGCTTTGAGATGGAGCTGCTTTGGTAAGAATTTCGCTCGCTATTTGAGCACGAATGACGCATAAAGCAAAATGTTAGTAAGCGGCGTTCGAGATTAACCTCTGGAGGACCACTACTGATAGGCAGGCGGCTTGGGCCGTTGCCTGCACTGCACTCATCACGATCGACCTTACGATTGAGCACGTAATATTCCCGTTGCTATAGTTTACCCACAATGCAGGTTTTTTTCGTGACCCAAGGCATTTTATCACTAGTAGAGGACAGAGTTAGAACGGTTAGACTTCAGTAAGGTTATTTGAGTGGGGCGTGGCAAAGGCAATAGCCAAATAATGCTTGTTTGACAAAAATCATAATGCAGATTGCAGCGCTGCGCTACTTCATCGATTAATCTTGAGAATTTTTCGATCATTATCATACTTTAAAAGTTTAGACTTCTACAAAAATCGAAGAGACTTTGTTTTTTGTATCATGGATAATAAAACTTTATATTACCTACAAATATTCTAATATGGATATCTGGCCTTCACTATGGCTCATAATGGTCTGCCATCTATCACGTCAGTGCTGCTATCCTGTGAAATAAGTTAAGCAGTAATTTACTGACATTGGATGGATGAAAAGCTTGTTGAGCAATGAGCACGAGATCGAACCATCGACCTTGTGTGCGAAGCAGATCACCTCCAACCACGGTCTCGCATGCAGGGTTGATGCAGGATAATTGGATTATTACATCTGTCTTTCCTTCAGAACAAAGTATCGCAAAAAACATATTAAAAAGTCAAAACTTCAATGACTTTCCACATTGTTCATTGTCATCAGCACACCAGGTCATCAACTAAGTTGACGTTGTAGAAGAGTGTAGTTCGGTTTCGAATTATATTCAAGGAATCGTATGTGGTCATAAATAGTGAACATCTCTTGTGGACATTTTACAGCAATCTCGAGCCGATTTTCTCTTTATTTCTTTCGACCACCTTGACAACATCGTTGTACCAGATTAGTTTACCATAAAATTGTATAGAAGAGCACCAACCTTGATGGCGATGTAGATGGGGAATATGCGCATTTACCGCCATGAATTCGACAATCATGTTAAGCCAAGACCATAAATCGTCTCTTCTGCCTTGATCCAGTCGCCTATGCATATTCAACGAACACTAATTGTTAGTACCAAAAAATGCGACCCTCCTCCTTGGCGAACGGTGTTTGATATTTTCCTGATCGGTTAAATCCAACTGTAAACAAATAAAATCTTAGCTGCTACGGCAATAAAATTGCATGTGAACAAAACACAAGACTGGTCTCCCTGATCTGTATTATAATTTCAATCAAACGAGAGGTGGGAGGCGAGTGTTCAGTGGTGTAGATTATCAGGAAGCGCACTCCTGGCTTTACTTCTCCTCCCTCCCAAGACTCTTATGATGACGTAAGAGTCTCTTAGCTCGTTTACTTTTGAGGACGCAGAAAGATCCAACTTGGCCAGTATTCTACAGCGTTCATGAGAAAACGAAACTTCTTAAGCAGGAGTTGAAGTGATTTTTACGGAGATATTTTTCATATACTCAGAGTGCTGGGAAACTCAGAGTATAAGTGTGATTAACGAGTCATGTAAAATAAAAATCAAAAATTGCTTTACATGGTACTTACTTCGCATGGCAATGACAGAAAACTTACAAATCTTCTATAAAATCCTAAAATGAGAAGGCATACTATCCGCTTCGTCGACCAGGCAAAATTACTAGCTTTTACGTCACAATTTAAGAGACCGGTTCGAAGCAAATCGTGAATTGCCTGTTTATTAATTTTATTTATAACTATGCATATAATAAGTTTATAAAGAGAGCCACTCTTTTGTAATGAAGCCGAATGCACTCAAAAAAATTCTTCTCCTTTTTTAATCTCAGAGTGGCTGCTCTAATTTTGTAACATTAACGTTAATCTACTGACTTTTTTCCTCAACTATTCCCTTAGAATGATATTTGGTTCGTACCTCTAAACACTGCCTTGATAATCGTACAGCAGTTGAGCGAGTGAATCGGCGCTCCGGTGTCATACGGCGAAGCCTTAAAACCTTAAACTTAGAGGAAAAAATGATTAGGATTAACGCCGTAAGTCTTCTGATCTAAATCATTTTGTACGATAGTTGTCAATTTCACTGCAGTTATAGCGCGAAAGCCAAAGGCCCTAGTAGACCTTTTATATTAATTTCTTTTACTACTACACTATAAGTTGCTTCCATTATCAATGATAGTGAAACTATCGTTTTCAGTGAATGTAGTTGAAAAATGAGCTAAAAATTCTTCGTTATCTTATTTTCAATCCATGAGTAAGTTCCGACCGAGATTAGAGGAAAAATTTCCGGATTGTGACTAATGTATTGTTAAAGAACTTGCAATTGAACGTTACAGCAGAACTGGCAGCACGTCAACAGAAGTGAATGCTCCTTTGTAACATTAGTAAGTTTGTGATCCGTGAAAAACATGGCTGGACAGTGAAATGTGCATTTAATGTGAAATTTTTTATGTTTTGAATCACATAGGACTGAAATGGGCACATGAGAAGAAATTTACAAACTTATAAGCCGTTAATTGGCGCATGTTGCATAGGGGTCAGAGGTGCCCTGCAATACACAGTGAGTTTTGTTCACTGGTTCGAGCCCACGCTTTGGACTTGCCAAGCCAACCATCCCCCTCTTGTGCATTAGTATTGTTGCTAGACTTGTTTGGGAGGATAAAGACAGTGACGTAATACATATGTAATCCATCTCAAGTCATTGCAAAGGTCAGATGTGCATTTTTTATAATATCATAATGCCTGATAATGTCATTTGTATGGCGCATCTCTCAAGGAATCACATCCCTGAATATTTCAGTCTTCTATTGCAAAGATTTACCGACTTTGGTGATAGAATAGATATTACCGTGATAAAGATCGCTCCACCAAGCTCATAATCATAATGTTGACTGTCTCTTTCCCATAATGTAGACGACATGTCAGAAATAAACGACAAAAATGATCCGACCACTGCATAACACGAAGCTTCTTCACCTGTTATTTCATCAAAAAAAATTCATCAATACCAATCAGCTAATTACTGAAGTTTGTGATTGACAGCGAACTCGGTAAGCTCGTATGCAATTTAGAACGAGATCTCCTTTTTCTACACTAGAAAAAATTGCTTATATGAACGAGAATTAAGCTAAGCACACAACGTGTTGACATCTCTCAATTCCTCACAGATGGTAACAACGTCGTTTACTACCGAATAAGACTGATCAAAGATCACTGGCTCCAATCAACCAAAGTAATGCTCACGATCTTACGAATGGTATTGTAACGTCTTCACTATTTATCACTACAGTTTTATTTCATTTGTTTGTAGTTCTCCTCGTATACCATCTTTTTCAACCTCGTAAACAGTACCGAATCCAGCGGAACCAATTTTCCGAATTACCTATGCCAAAATAATTGGAAATTTAAGCATGTTACTTGATTGGAGTGGTTGAGATGGTATTCTGCCGACGATGTACAAGCGATGTATGTTGTTAGCTTTCGGGCAAGTTACGAATGTCGACATTCATTGCCCATAGCGGTACTGTTAAAGCGTCTCATTCCCTTACAGCCGTAATTATTAAGTATAGTTAAGGTAATGAGATGGTTAAATGGGGACATGTGCAGCTGGAAGAGTTCAGTCGAATGGGAATGCCTAGTATTGTAGCATTGTCAACTACGCGCCACTTCTCTACAACTTTTGTGAAAAAATCCCTTCATGAGGACACATCGTCCGAAATCATCTGTATATTCCTCTCTACACTATGAGCTACACATGGTGAACATACTACTCTTTGTCGTTTTATGCCTATAAGACCACTAAACTGCATAGTGAGCTTTTATTCTAATTATATTTAAACAATATATGCAATCCATTGAGTTGTAGTAATTGTTCACCATCAGATTCACAGCGTTTATAATTCGTGCTAGGTCCGCACAACTAAAAACAGCGCACTTCGAATGCAAAACGTTATTCTTTCCATTATTAAAACATACTAAGGGACTTTCAGGGACTTATACCCTGAAAACGTCGTAAATCTATGTCTCAGAGAGGTCCCTCGGTCGTTCGTTCTGCCTATATCCAATCATCCACCACCGCTGCTACGGGTCACGTGATCTCGCGACGAACGCGCCCCAAAATACCTCTGTATGGGTGATTCAAAGAATGAATAGGACGAAGAAGAGTGGTGAATATTACTATATTCAAAGAAATGCGGCCTTGTACATGATCATATCATGATTTGCAGGGATGGCATAACCGCACTTCTACTAAGAATTTTGCTGGTATGGCGAATCTTCAAAAATCACTTCAATCTCTCTACTATTTGGACTTTATATGAACTCGCTCCATGCTAAAGGTGGATACACTGGCGCATTTTTAGCTTCACGTTAGCTGCCGTGTGATTTTGCATCTAGACTATCCGAGAATAAAGTCGAGTTCCCAAGTCTTATAACTTAATCTTGTTGATTTGTTATTTCTACTTACTTACCTAAATACTTAGATGGTTCATCTCTACTAGTTGTGCGAACTCCAGCACATATTATAAACCGTATATTGCTGGTCGTGCATATGACAATCCTTGGTTTCCTGACGTAACCTTGCAAGGCGTTTTCATGTCTTCACCATGCCGTTTCCAAGGAACGGATTTCGACGATGGATACTTGGCCGGGCTTCCTACTTGTTGATTTGGAGATCATGTTAGGCCGAAATCAGAGGCGGAAGTTGGGAAGAAAATCAATCGACCGCTCACGGATGATGTAAAGGCCGAAATTTATTAATTCTGATTGGATAAAATGTCATTTACTAGATGAAATGTGCTGTAATACTGGTAAGGTGTACTGAGAGAAAAAAGTTTTGCACATCCGAATCAAACATTACAACATATATTTCACAAATTTGATATAATCTCATTACATACACGTCAAAGTCATCACTGTGATGGTAAGTCAAAGGGAAATGGATGCTACATGCGATGCCACTGCATCAATAACTCTCTCAAATTTTTTCATTATCAGTATATTTCACGAGTTGTAACCCTTATGGAAATGAAGTAAAAACTTTCTTCTAGTCTTTTAGTACTATAACTAATTTTATCATCTTGCTTATTGCTCTTCAAACGTCATTTATCAAAACAGCATTTGTCACCGAACTTGAGCACTAATTCAGGTGTTTTAACCATTTCTGTATAATTGAATGGCGTCAACACGATCTGTTGTACTTCTTTCACTTATAACCTTACCAAATAACTTCAATAAAGCCACCTGCACCTGGATACGGCTGTCCATAGAAACATAAGAGACCTGATCTGAATAACTGGGTATTCTTTCCACGCGAAACACGTTTATATAAGTGCCTCCAATGATAATGTCTACGTTGACCAGAAGAGAAAGAGTAAGAGGGCGGGGTTGACAAAGATTTCGGTACGAGGAGCCTTGCAAGATTGTCTGCATCATTAAGTTAGTGCAATATGCTCGTGCAGCGAGTTTGTGAACGAGAGAAAGTTCTCTTTTCTATAACTTCTTTGAGGAGCGATGATGAAGTTGTGGATGCAAAATGTAGCTTCTGTAAATATCTTGGTGCAGATCTCAAGAATTTATTTGTTATAAAGATATGACGTGTTTTCAGCCGCTAGATCTAGTGCTATATAGGCGCCTATTTCGTTCTGATAGGACACATCAGTAGCATCCTCCCTCGGTTCAGTTGGTCCCCTGGGGCTAAATAATCTCTATAAAGGAATTGACACTAAGTAAATAATAACACCCCAAGTCAGGCGACGGAATTGTCTTACGTTGTGAAGACCTACAGTCGAGTTTGCGGGTTTTGCTGTCGACATCTTTCTCAGTCAGCTTGCGATTCACAGCGTCAAGTAATTTCATCAATGACTTGGGGTGTTTTTTTTTACTGGCGTCAATTCCTTTTCGGAGGATTACTTAGCCTCAGGGATCGACTGAACCGAGGGAGGATGCTACTGATGTGTCCTATCAGGACGAAATAGGCTCTTATGCAGCAGTATACCTAACGGCTCAATACATGTCATATCCTTAACAGATTATATCCTTTTGAGCTGGTTTACAAAAGAGCCTTCGATAGTAGAGAAATTATTTCTACTGATTTCGAAGCACATAAGTAGTGAAATCTCATAATAAGTGACAACGTTAGAGTGGGAATGCTTGTTCATCAAAAAATTTCTGTGGTCGCTAGTTCCTTTTTGGAGTTTAGTACAGTTTTCACCTACAGTTGTCATTTTCCAACCCTTTGGGAATGAGAGTCCTGAGCTTTTACTTCAGCCTATTAGTAATCATTCGATAACCTTTCTCTTCTTTGCATTACTTTTATATGCTAGTCTTCATTAGCTGACTACGTGATAACGAGCACTGACACTTGAATTATATCAAAAACCGCCGTGCTAATCTTTTCGATTCATTTGAGGTTTATATATATATATATATATATATATATATATGTATATGCAATTTTTATACTTATTTTTTTCAATGTAATTACGTCTCTTCATTATATTGTTTTTTAATTTCTATATTATATATATTTCTATATCATGCTTTATTTATATTATATCAATTGTATTATTTTCTCATAATTATATTATTTTATCAATTGCTAATAATTATTCATCTAGTTATTTGTTGTTAAACCTTCCACTATCACCTGATGACGCCAACAGACATGCTGACAGGTCTTGAATTCGTCACTTATTCATGTTGTTTTTTTCTTCCGAATAGGTTTTGTAGAATTTTTCCAGGACTGAATTCAAATATCGAGTATCAGACACCGTTAGAGCGCGTGTACCGCAGTGGTTAGAGGTGCTCTGCGATACACACACGTGGTCGATCAGTCCATGGTTTGATCCAGTGTCGAACAGTTTACAGGACATGCATCGTAGAGATCGCCAGCTGAGACAGATGTTGGGCATGTTACGTATCAAAGCGGAGTCTACTGTTGCACCATGGGATCATGTTGTGTGCCATTTTCCACAAATTAGCGGATCACTCTTTAATACATAAAGGTTAGTTTTCGGAAGGGCTTTCACATTCCTCTCACAGCGCACATTTGTAAGTCCTCTCTGAAGAGATGGAAAAACTTTCACTTCCGTGGCTTCAATTTTCCTTTTTTAACAGGTACTTTCCACGGACCTCCCTCTTTGAGGGATCCCGCCCGGTTAGTCGCGAGGGCACGTGGCGCGTACCCATGCGGTGGATAGGGGAATAAACGCGAATTAAAAGCGACCGTGTGCTTCCCAGAGACGCAGGTGGATTCGAGGGACGAGCTCCCTGCTTCTACAGCGCCGACTTGACAAAAACTCTATTTCTACAAGTCAAGTCGGCAAAAAGCCTGCAATCAGGCGGCTGGGAGGTACATGGGAGGCGGTTAGGAGTCGCCTCCATCAAATAAACTCCTCCCGCTCCTCCGAGAGAGACTGGCAAGCTACTCGTGAGTACCCAGCCCCCACGTGTAGAGCCTGGCAGGCTATACGTTGGGTATCAGAATGCCGAAAACAGCAACGAATATGGGCCTCATTCCCCTGACCCCGAAAGAGCCCCTGGTACGGCAGCGCTAGGTAGGACGAGTACGGAGAGGCTGCTAAAATCTCAGGGCCAAACTAGGCTGCCAAGATCGAAACGGACTAAAATGACGATCTGTACCTACAACGCAAGAACCCTTGCTCACGAATCCGCTGTAGGAGATCTATTGATTTAAGCAAGAAGAATAAGGAACGACGTCATTGGCCTGGCTGAGACGAGAAGGCGCCATCCTTTTCACGCTGTCTATGACACCGGAGAAGAACTGTTCCTTGATACATGCTATCGCAGAGGTGTCGGCGGCGTTGGCGTCCTCGTCAAATCGAATTTGAAAGTGAACATTGATTTGTTTGATCAACTAACAACCCGCATCGGGCGATTACGGTTGAAACGACTTGGTTCTTTACCGGCTTTGACAATCTTCGTTGCTTACGCACCAACATCAAACTATAAAGAAGACGAAGTCGAAGCGTTCTACATGGACCTCGAAAAATTCTTCAGAGAAGATCATACATTCTTCAAGGTCATTGTCGGAGGTTTTAACTCAAAAATTGGATCTGGAAGAACGTCTGAAGGACGTCACATTGGGACCCACGGACTAGAATGGAATGAAGAGAGTGAGAGGCTATCTGAGTTTATCATGACGACCCAAACTATCCATGGTAACTCGCAATTTCAAAAGCCTCTTTCTCAATGATGGATGTGCGAGTCTCCCAATGGAGAGTACCATAACGAAATAGATCACATCTTGGTAAATCGAGGGTTTTGCCTGACCGATGTCGCTGTTGTTCCTAAGTTCTACTAAGGGATCCGACCATCGCCTCCTTTGCGTAACATTCCGTTTTTCGAGGAGAGGAGAGAAAGCCGCTAAATTCAAACAATGAAGTCCCAGGACTACTATAAACTGGGATGTATTCAAAACATTAGTCGGCTCTTGAGAAGATACCGTTGTCGACAACATCGACGAAGAATACTATCGACTCGTTAAATATCTTCACGTTAGCGCCATGAAAGCCGAGAGTCCTAAGGTCGCAAAGAGACGCTTGTCTCGCAGACACTCGAGCTGATACGTCAACGTGGAATCGCACGAGCTACAGGCAACCGAAACCTTACGCCCGAACTTGCGAAACGCTGCAAAGAATCTATTAAAGAAGACCTCAAAGAGAGACCAGCAGCAGTTATGGCAGATGCTGAGAAGCTAGAAAGAGCATTGGCAAATCCCCGCGAGGCTTCGCCAGCTATAACTACAAGATGATTGCACTCCGATACCCTGATGGGACATTTACAGCTTTGAGAAGGGCTATGGAGAAAGTTATCCACCAATACTACTCTGATCTCTTCGCTAGCCATGTCCTCTTACCGTCATATAAATTGAAAGAGGACGAATATGTTGTTCCACCGGTCCTCCCTTCCGAAATCCGACATGCTATATCGTCGGTGAAGAACAGAACAACACTCGGTCCAGACAGGATTAGACCAGAACACCTGAAGAACCTGCCGCCAGTTCTCATCAACACCCTGGCTCGGCTGTTCACTCGCTACCTGTCAGAATGCAAGCTTCCTATTCAATGGAAAACCAGCAAGACCGTATTGTTGTTCAAAAAGGGAGACCTGCACGACATAGGCAATTATCGCCCAATCGCTTACTGTCCGTTGTCTATAAATTCTTTACTCGAGTCGTCCTAAACAGGATTGACCGAACACTGGACGAAGGACAGCCATGCGAGTAAGCCGGGTTCCGAAAAGGATTTAGTACCATAGATCACATCCACACGATTACAAGACTCATTGAAGTTTCACGAGAGTACAAGCAACTACTCTGTCTCTTTTTCGTCGATCTGAGGAAAGCCTTTGATTCAGAGGAAATAGAAGCGGTTGTAGAGGCTCTGGATAACCAAGGCATCCCTACTCGGTACATAATGATTCTTCGTGAGCTTTACAGAAATTCCACGACCAAAATATCTCCATTCTACAACTATATCACCATTGACATAAGGAGAGGGATTTGACAAGGCGACACAATTTCGCCAAAACTATTCACTGCCACCCTGCAAAACGTCATGCGAAAATTAGAATAGGACGGTATGGGAGTGAAAATTGACGGCCGACAATTAAACCATCTTCACTTTGCTGACAATATCGTTCTTATAACAACAAGCATCAGTCAAGCGGATCGAATGTTGACCGATTTCGATAACGCCTGTGGAAAGATTGGAAAGCTTTAAGTGAATCTAACAAAAACAATGTTTATGAGGAACGGATGGGTTTCTAATGCCCCATTCACGCTCAACGGAACGACAATCTCCGATTGCTCCAGTTACGTCTATCTAGGTCGTGAAATCAACGTGATGAACGACCTAGCTCCAGAGCTGAGCAGGAGGAAACGAGCTGCTTGGAGAACGTTTAAGAGCATCGTAGATGTAGTGAAGAGAACAAAGATCATCCGACTCCGTGCCCACCTTTTCGATTCGACAATTATCCCTGCCCCGACGTATGCAGCAGAAACCTGGTGGCCACGCAAGCAGGATGAAAGATCACTTGGAGTTATCAAAAGCGCAGTCGAAAGGTCGATGTTAGGAGTATCCCGTGTCTCGCAAATGAGAGAAAGGATCCGAAGTTCCGACCTACGTCAACGATCGAAAATTAGAGACGCCGTTCTACACGCCAGGATATCGAAAAACAGGTGGGCCGGACACGTAATGCGCTTCAACGACAACCGATGGACGAGAGCCGTTGCGGACTGGATTCCTCGGGACGTCAAGCGCTCCAAAGGAAGACCATTGACCCATTGGTCCGATTTCTTCACAAGAGCGATAGAAGAAAGATATGATGCTAAGCGAATTCCTAGAGCGAGGAGGACCCACTGGGCTACTCCTTCACGCGATAGGGAAAAATGGAAGAGTTGCTGGTTCCTCTCGAGGTCGTAAATTTTTACGAGACTGGTCTCAGAGTAGTCTGGCAGGATATGCAGCACTGACTCGGCACAACGGGATATCACCGTGAGTCATTGTAAAGGCTAGATATGCATTTCATTTCATTTTTTTAGAAATGCAGGAATCTTTCAGACTCATCAACAAGGCCTCCTACACAGAACATTCGACTCCCAATAGAGGTAATTTAGTTAATAGAGCCTTTTCCTTTTTTGGAATTTTATGTTTTATATGGCACATTTAAAACTTTAAGTTACCCTTTAAACATTTTTAGGGGCCTCCACAACAAATTCCCCCTTAGCCGTGTATAGACTAAAAGCGGCTCGTAGCCCTAAGTCTGGTATTAGTGCAAGGGTGCCTGTGTCCACTGTGAAGAGGAGTCAAATAAGTGTTCTTAGGTGTCAGTCTCTGACCACAGTGAAAGAAGAACCAGCAAAGCCGGCACCGATTCTGCAGCGGCGAAAGAATCCGCGAGATGACGAAGATCGTCCCCCATTCGAGAGTTCACGCTGCAGCCGATCTTGCTCGTTACGAGCAAATCGAAAGCAGCTTGAAGAAGGCTTTTCGTTAAGAAGCTGGTGATAAGAAGTGCAGAAAATCTGGATGGTAACAAAAGCGAAAGACGGCAAAAAGCCGAAGAGTAAATGCGATTTGTTGTGAAGGCAGATACGCTCAGCGTTTCATTACTGTTTTAGTTCAATACCTTGTTATGGCTATGAGACATAATGATTTATGGCTGAAAGAAGACTCATTCCCCCTTTGAGCATCAGTTCAGGCCGCATTTTACCCATGATTACTCAAGGCCCTTGTTACGTCATGATCCATCCAAACTTGATTGATAGTCATTTTATTCTACTAATTGTTTCCTCACCCTTCAGTACCCATTCGTTTTTGATAATTAGGTTTTCAAGCGCTATATCTTTCAATTCCTTCAATACTACCTGGAAAATTTGTAATCCTTGTAAGCGTTCCAGTTACAGCTTATATAGTAGTAAGAATATTTGATTCACCGTTCTTTTAACAGTGTTATGATGTTATGATTATCACCTGTGTCACCTGTCGTCCCGTTGATCGTCGAGTGACTCGAGCGGGTACCAGCAACTCTTCCATTTTTCCCTATCGCGTGAAGGAGTAGCCCAGTGGGTCCTCCTCGCTCTAGGAATTCGCTTAGCATCATATCTTTCTTCTATCGCTCTTGTGAAGAAATCGGACCAATGGGTCAATGGTCTTCCTTTGGAGCGCTTGACGTCCCGAGGAATCCAGTCCGCAACGGCTCTCGTCCATCGGTTGTCGTTGAAGCGCATTACGTGTCCGGCCCACCTGTTTTTCGATATCCTGGCGTGTAGAACGGCGTCTCTAATTTTCGATCGTTGACGTAGGTCGGAACTTCGGATCCTTTCTCTCATTTGCGAGACACGGGATACTCCTAACATCGACCTTTCGACTGCGCTTTTGATAACTCCAAGTGATCTTTCATCCTGCTTGCGTGGCCACCAGGTTTCTGCTGCATACGTCGGGGCAGGGATAATTGTCGAATCGAAAAGGTGGGCACGGAGTCGGATGATCTTTGTTCTCTTCACTACATCTACGATGCTCTTAAACGTTCTCCAAGCAGCTCGTTTCCTCCTGCTCAGCTCTGGAGCTAGGTCGTTCATCACGTTGATTTCACGACCTAGATAGACGTAACTGGAGCAATCGGAGATTGTCGTTCCGTTGAGCGTGAATGGGGCATTAGAAACCCATCCGTTCCTCATAAACATTGTTTTTGTTAGATTCACTTAAAGCTTTCCAATCTTTCCACAGGCGTTATCGAAATCGGTCAACATTCGATCCGCTTGACTGATGCTTGTTGTTATAAGAACGATATTGTCAGCAAAGTGAAGATGGTTTAATTGTCGGCCGTCAATTTTCACTCCCATACCGTCCTATTCTAATTTTCGCATGACGTTTTGCAGGGTGGCAGTGAATAGTTTTGGCGAAATTGTGTCGCCTTGTCAAATCCCTCTCCTTATGTCAATGGTGATATAGTTGTAGAATGGAGATATTTTGGTCGTGGAATTTCTGTAAAGCTCACGAAGAATCATTATGTACCGAGTAGGGATGCCTTGGTTATCCAGAGCCTCTACAACCGCTTCTATTTCCTCTGAATCAAAGGCTTTCCTCAGATCGACGAAAGTGAGACAGAGTAGTTGCTTGTACTCTCGTGAAACTTCAATGAGTCTTGTAATCGTGTGGATGTGATCTATGGTACTAAATCCTTTTCGGAACCCGGCTTACTCGCATGGCTGTCCTTCGTCCAGTGTTCGGTCAATCCTGTTTAGGACGACTCGAGTAAAGAATTTATAGACAACGGACAGTAAGCGATTGGGCGATAATTGCCTATGTCGTGCAGGTCTCCCTTTTTGAACAACAATACGGTCTTGCTGGTTTTCCATTGAATAGGAAGCTTGCATTCTGACAGGTAGCGAGTGAACAGCCGAGCCAGGGTGTTGATGAGAACTGGCGGCAGGTTCTTCAGGTGTTCTGGTCTAATCCTGTCTGGACCGAGTGTTGTTCTGTTCTTCACCGACGATATAGCATGTCGGATTTCGGAAGGGAGGACCGGTGGAACAACATATTCGTCCTCTTTCAATTTATATGACGGTAAGAGGACATGGCTAGCGAAGAGATCAGAGTAGTATTGGTGGATAACTTTCTCCATAGCCCTTCTCAAAGCTGTAAATGTCCCATCAGGGTATCGGAGTGCAATCATCTTGTAGTTATAGCTGGCGAAGCCTCGCGGGGATTTGCCAATGCTCTTTCTAGCTTCTCAGCATCTGCCATAACTGCTGCTGGTCTCTCTTTGAGGTCTTCTTTAATAGATTCTTTGCAGCGTTTCGCAAGTTCGGGCGTAAGGTTTCGGTTGCCTGTAGCTCGTGCGATTCCACGTTGACGTATCAGCTCGAGTGTCTGCGAGACAAGCGTCTCTTTGCGACCTTAGGACTCTCGGCTTTCATGGCGCTAACGTGAAGATATTTAACGAGTCGATAGTATTCTTCGTCGATGTTGTCGACAACGGTATCTTCTCAAGAGCCGACTAATGTTTTGAATACATCCCAGTTTATAGTAGTCCTGGGACTTCATTGTTTGAATTTAGCGGCTTTCTCTCCTCTCCTCGAAAAACGGAATGTTACGCAAAGGAGGCGATGGTCGGATCCCTTAGTAGAACTTAGGAACAACAGCGACATCGGTCAGGCAAAACCCTCGATTTACCAAGATGTGATCTATTTCGTTATGGTACTCTCCATTGGGAGACTCGCACATCCATCATTGAGAAAGAGGCTTTTGAAATTGCGAGTTACCATGGATAGTTTGGGTCGTCATGATAAACTCAGATAGCCTCTCACTCTCTTCATTCCATTCTAGTCCGTGGGTCCCAATGTGACGTCCTTCAGACGTTCTTCCAGATCCAATTTTTGAGTTAAAACCTCCGACAATGACCTTGAAGAATGTATGATCTTCTCTGAAGAATTTTTCGAGGTCCATGTAGAACGCTTCGACTTCGTCTTCTTTATAGTTTGATGTTGGTGCGTAAGCAACGAAGATTGTCAAAGCCGGTAAAGAACCAAGTCGTTTCAACCGTAATCGCCCGATGCGGGTTGTTAGTTGATCAAACAAATCAATGTTCACTTTCAAATTCGATTTGACGAGGACGCCAACGCCGCCGACACCTCTGCGATAGCATGTATCAAGGAACAGTTCTTCTCCGGTGTCATAGACAGCGTGAAAAGGATGGCGCCTTCTCGTCTCAGCCAGGCCAATGACGTCGTTCCTTATTCTTCTTGCTTAAATCAATAGATCTCCTACAGCGGATTCGTGAGCAAGGGTTCTTGCGTTGTAGGTACAGATCGTCATTTTAGTCCGTTTCGATCTTGGCAGCCTAGTTTGGCCCTGAGATTTTAGCAGCCTCTCCGTACTCGTCCTACCTAGCGCTGCCGTACCAGGGGCTCTTTCGGGGTCAGGGGAATGAGGCCCATATTCGTTGCTGTTTTCGGCATTCTGATACCCAACGTATAGCCTGCCAGGCTCTACACGTGGGGGCTGGGTACTCACGAGTAGCTTGCCAGTCTCTCTCGGAGGAGCGGGAGGAGTTTATTTGATGGAGGCGACTCCTAACCGCCTCCCATGTACCTCCCAGCCGCCTGATTGCAGGCTTTTTGCCGACTTGACTTGTAGAAATAGAGTTTTTGTCAAGTCGGCGCTGTAGAAGCAGGGAGCTCGTCCCTCGAATCCACCTGCGTCTCTGGGAAGCACACGGTCGCTTTTAATTCGCGTTTATTCCCCTATCCACCGCATGGGTACGCGCCACGTGCCCTCGCGACTAACCGGGCGGGATCCCTCAAAGAGGGAGGTCCGTGGAAAGTACCTGTTAAAAAAGGAAAATTGAAGCCACGGAAGTGAAAGTTTTTCCATCTCTTCAGAGAGGACTTACAAATGTGCGCTGTGAGAGGAATGTGAAGCCCTTCCGAAAACTAACCTTTATGTATTAAAGAGTGATCCGCTAATTTGTGGAAAATGGCACACAACATGATCCCATGGTGCAACAGTAGACTCCGCTTTGATACGTAACATGCCCAACATCTGTCTCAGCTGGCGATCTCTACGATGCATGTCCTGTAAACTGTTCGACACTGGATCAAACCATGGACTGATCGACCACGTGTGTGTATCGCAGAGCACCTCTAACCACTGCGGTACACGCGCTCTAACGGTGTCTGATACTCGATATTTGAATTCAGTCCTGGAAAAATTCTACAAAACCTATTCGGAAGAAAAAAACAACATGAATAAGTGACGAATTCAAGACCTGTCAGCATGTCTGTTGGCGTCATCAGGTGATAGTGGAAGGTTTAACAACAAATAACTAGATGAATAATTATTAGCAATTGATAAAATAATATAATTATGAGAAAATAATACAATTGATATAATATAAATAAAGCATGATATAGAAATATATATAATATAGAAATTAAAAAACAATATAATGAAGAGACGTAATTACATTGAAAAAAATAAGTATAAAAATTGCATATACATATATATATATATATATATATATATATATAAACCTCAAATGAATCGAAAAGATTAGCACGGCGGTTTTTGATATAATTCAAGTGTCAGTGCTCGTTATCACGTAGTCAGCTAATGAAGACTAGCATATAAAAGTAATGCAAAGAAGAGAAAGGTTATCGAATGATTACTAATAGGCTGAAGTAAAAGCTCAGGACTCTCATTCCCAAAGGGTTGGAAAATGACAACTGTAGGTGAAAACTGTACTAAACTCCAAAAAGGAACTAGCGACCACAGAAATTTTTTGATGAACAAGCATTCCCACTCTAACGTTGTCACTTATTATGAGATTTCACTACTTATGTGCTTCGAAATCAGTAGAAATAATTTCTCTACTATCGAAGGCTCTTTTGTAAACCAGCTCAAAAGGATATAATCTGTTAAGGATATGACATGTATTGAGCCGTTAGGTATACTGCTGCATAAGAGCCTATTTCGTCCTGATAGGACACATCAGTAGCATCCTCCCTCGGTTCAGTCGATCCCTGAGGCTAAGTAATCCTCCGAAAAGGAATTGACGCCAGTAAAAAAAAACACCCCAAGTCATTGATGAAATTACTTGACGCTGTGAATCGCAAGCTGACTGAGAAAGATGTCGACAGCAAAACCCGCAAACTCGACTGTAGGTCTTCACAACGTAAGACAATTCCGTCGCCTGACTTGGGGTGTTATTATTTACTTAGTGTCAATTCCTTTATAGAGATTATTTAGCCCCAGGGGACCAACTGAACCGAGGGAGGATGCTACTGATGTGTCCTATCAGAACGAAATAGGCGCCTATATAGCACTAGATCTAGCGGCTGAAAACACGTCATATCTTTATAACAAATAAATTCTTGAGATCTGCACCAAGATATTTACAGAAGCTACATTTTGCATCCACAACTTCATCATCGCTCCTCAAAGAAGTTATAGAAAAGAGAACTTTCTCTCGTTCACAAACTCGCTGCACGAGCATATTGCACTAACTTAATGATGCAGACAATCTTGCAAGGCTCCTCGTACCGAAATCTTTGTCAACCCCGCCCTCTTACTCTTTCTCTTCTGGTCAACGTAGACATTATCATTGGAGGCACTTATATAAACGTGTTTCGCGTGGAAAGAATACCCAGTTATTCAGATCAGGTCTCTTATGTTTCTATGGACAGCCGTATCCAGGTGCAGGTGGCTTTATTGAAGTTATTTGGTAAGGTTATAAGTGAAAGAAGTACAACAGATCGTGTTGACGCCATTCAATTATACAGAAATGGTTAAAACACCTGAATTAGTGCTCAAGTTCGGTGACAAATGCTGTTTTGATAAATGACGTTTGAAGAGCAATAAGCAAGATGATAAAATTAGTTATAGTACTAAAAGACTAGAAGAAAGTTTTTACTTCATTTCCATAAGGGTTACAACTCGTGAAATATACTGATAATGAAAAAATTTGAGAGAGTTATTGATGCAGTGGCATCGCATGTAGCATCCATTTCCCTTTGACTTACCATCACAGTGATGACTTTGACGTGTATGTAATGAGATTATATCAAATTTGTGAAATATATGTTGTAATGTTTGATTCGGATGTGCAAAACTTTTTTCTCTCAGTACACCTTACCAGTATTACAGCACATTTCATCTAGTAAATGACATTTTATCCAATCAGAATTAATAAATTTCGGCCTTTACATCATCCGTGAGCGGTCGATTGATTTTCTTCCCAACTTCCGCCTCTGATTTCGGCCTAACATGATCTCCAAATCAACAAGTAGGAAGCCCGGCCAAGTATCCATCGTCGAAATCCGTTCCTTGGAAACGGCATGGTGAAGACATGAAAACGCCTTGCAAGGTTACGTCAGGAAACCAAGGATTGTCATATGCACGACCAGCAATATACGGTTTATAATATGTGCTGGAGTTCGCACAACTAGTAGAGATGAACCATCTAAGTATTTAGGTAAGTAAGTAGAAATAACAAATCAACAAGATTAAGTTATAAGACTTGGGAACTCGACTTTATTCTCGGATAGTCTAGATGCAAAATCACACGGCAGCTAACGTGAAGCTAAAAATGCGCCAGTGTATCCACCTTTAGCATGGAGCGAGTTCATATAAAGTCCAAATAGTAGAGAGATTGAAGTGATTTTTGAAGATTCGCCATACCAGCAAAATTCTTAGTAGAAGTGCGGTTATGCCATCCCTGCAAATCATGATATGATCATGTACAAGGCCGCATTTCTTTGAATATAGTAATATTCACCACTCTTCTTCGTCCTATTCATTCTTTGAATCACCCATACAGAGGTATTTTGGGGCGCGTTCGTCGCGAGATCACGTGACCCGTAGCAGCGGTGGTGGATGATTGGATATAGGCAGAACGAACGACCGAGGGACCTCTCTGAGACATAGATTTACGACGTTTTCAGGGTATAAGTCCCTGAAAGTCCCTTAGTATGTTTTAATAATGGAAAGAATAACGTTTTGCATTCGAAGTGCGCTGTTTTTAGTTGTGCGGACCTAGCACGAATTATAAACGCTGTGAATCTGATGGTGAACAATTACTACAACTCAATGGATTGCATATATTGTTTAAATATAATTAGAATAAAAGCTCACTATGCAGTTTAGTGGTCTTATAGGCATAAAACGACAAAGAGTAGTATGTTCACCATGTGTAGCTCATAGTGTAGAGAGGAATATACAGATGATTTCGGACGATGTGTCCTCATGAAGGGATTTTTTCACAAAAGTTGTAGAGAAGTGGCGCGTAGTTGACAATGCTACAATACTAGGCATTCCCATTCGACTGAACTCTTCCAGCTGCACATGTCCCCATTTAACCATCTCATTACCTTAACTATACTTAATAATTACGGCTGTAAGGGAATGAGACGCTTTAACAGTACCGCTATGGGCAATGAATGTCGACATTCGTAACTTGCCCGAAAGCTAACAACATACATCGCTTGTACATCGTCGGCAGAATACCATCTCAACCACTCCAATCAAGTAACATGCTTAAATTTCCAATTATTTTGGCATAGGTAATTCGGAAAATTGGTTCCGCTGGATTCGGTACTGTTTACGAGGTTGAAAAAGATGGTATACGAGGAGAACTACAAACAAATGAAATAAAACTGTAGTGATAAATAGTGAAGACGTTACAATACCATTCGTAAGATCGTGAGCATTACTTTGGTTGATTGGAGCCAGTGATCTTTGATCAGTCTTATTCGGTAGTAAACGACGTTGTTACCATCTGTGAGGAATTGAGAGATGTCAACACGTTGTGTGCTTAGCTTAATTCTCGTTCATATAAGCAATTTTTTCTAGTGTAGAAAAAGGAGATCTCGTTCTAAATTGCATACGAGCTTACCGAGTTCGCTGTCAATCACAAACTTCAGTAATTAGCTGATTGGTATTGATGAATTTTTTTTGATGAAATAACAGGTGAAGAAGCTTCGTGTTATGCAGTGGTCGGATCATTTTTGTCGTTTATTTCTGACATGTCGTCTACATTATGGGAAAGAGACAGTCAACATTATGATTATGAGCTTGGTGGAGCGATCTTTATCACGGTAATATCTATTCTATCACCAAAGTCGGTAAATCTTTGCAATAGAAGACTGAAATATTCAGGGATGTGATTCCTTGAGAGATGCGCCATACAAATGACATTATCAGGCATTATGATATTATAAAAAATGCACATCTGACCTTTGCAATGACTTGAGATGGATTACATATGTATTACGTCACTGTCTTTATCCTCCCAAACAAGTCTAGCAACAATACTAATGCACAAGAGGGGGATGGTTGGCTTGGCAAGTCCAAAGCGTGGGCTCGAACCAGTGAACAAAACTCACTGTGTATTGCAGGGCACCTCTGACCCCTATGCAACATGCGCCAATTAACGGCTTATAAGTTTGTAAATTTCTTCTCATGTGCCCATTTCAGTCCTATGTGATTCAAAACATAAAAAATTTCACATTAAATGCACATTTCACTGTCCAGCCATGTTTTTCACGGATCACAAACTTACTAATGTTACAAAGGAGCATTCACTTCTGTTGACGTGCTGCCAGTTCTGCTGTAACGTTCAATTGCAAGTTCTTTAACAATACATTAGTCACAATCCGGAAATTTTTCCTCTAATCTCGGTCGGAACTTACTCATGGATTGAAAATAAGATAACGAAGAATTTTTAGCTCATTTTTCAACTACATTCACTGAAAACGATAGTTTCACTATCATTGATAATGGAAGCAACTTATAGTGTAGTAGTAAAAGAAATTAATATAAAAGGTCTACTAGGGCCTTTGGCTTTCGCGCTATAACTGCAGTGAAATTGACAACTATCGTACAAAATGATTTAGATCAGAAGACTTACGGCGTTAATCCTAATCATTTTTTCCTCTAAGTTTAAGGTTTTAAGGCTTCGCCGTATGACACCGGAGCGCCGATTCACTCGCTCAACTGCTGTACGATTATCAAGGCAGTGTTTAGAGGTACGAACCAAATATCATTCTAAGGGAATAGTTGAGGAAAAAAGTCAGTAGATTAACGTTAATGTTACAAAATTAGAGCAGCCACTCTGAGATTAAAAAAGGAGAAGAATTTTTTTGAGTGCATTCGGCTTCATTACAAAAGAGTGGCTCTCTTTATAAACTTATTATATGCATAGTTATAAATAAAATTAATAAACAGGCAATTCACGATTTGCTTCGAACCGGTCTCTTAAATTGTGACGTAAAAGCTAGTAATTTTGCCTGGTCGACGAAGCGGATAGTATGCCTTCTCATTTTAGGATTTTATAGAAGATTTGTAAGTTTTCTGTCATTGCCATGCGAAGTAAGTACCATGTAAAGCAATTTTTGATTTTTATTTTACATGACTCGTTAATCACACTTATACTCTGAGTTTCCCAGCACTCTGAGTATATGAAAAATATCTCCGTAAAAATCACTTCAACTCCTGCTTAAGAAGTTTCGTTTTCTCATGAACGCTGTAGAATACTGGCCAAGTTGGATCTTTCTGCGTCCTCAAAAGTAAACGAGCTAAGAGACTCTTACGTCATCATAAGAGTCTTGGGAGGGAGGAGAAGTAAAGCCAGGAGTGCGCTTCCTGATAATCTACACCACTGAACACTCGCCTCCCACCTCTCGTTTGATTGAAATTATAATACAGATCAGGGAGACCAGTCTTGTGTTTTGTTCACATGCAATTTTATTGCCGTAGCAGCTAAGATTTTATTTGTTTACAGTTGGATTTAACCGATCAGGAAAATATCAAACACCGTTCGCCAAGGAGGAGGGTCGCATTTTTTGGTACTAACAATTAGTGTTCGTTGAATATGCATAGGCGACTGGATCAAGGCAGAAGAGACGATTTATGGTCTTGGCTTAACATGATTGTCGAATTCATGGCGGTAAATGCGCATATTCCCCATCTACATCGCCATCAAGGTTGGTGCTCTTCTATACAATTTTATGGTAAACTAATCTGGTACAACGATGTTGTCAAGGTGGTCGAAAGAAATAAAGAGAAAATCGGCTCGAGATTGCTGTAAAATGTCCACAAGAGATGTTCACTATTTATGACCACATACGATTCCTTGAATATAATTCGAAACCGAACTACACTCTTCTACAGCGTCAACTTAGTTGATGACCTGGTGTGCTGATGACAATGAACAATGTGGAAAGTCATTGAAGTTTTGACTTTTTAATATGTTTTTTGCGATACTTTGTTCTGAAGGAAAGACAGATGTAATAATCCAATTATCCTGCATCAACCCTGCATGCGAGACCGTGGTTGGAGGTGATCTGCTTCGCACACAAGGTCGATGGTTCGATCTCGTGCTCATTGCTCAACAAGCTTTTCATCCATCCAATGTCAGTAAATTACTGCTTAACTTATTTCACAGGATAGCAGCACTGACGTGATAGATGGCAGACCATTATGAGCCATAGTGAAGGCCAGATATCCATATTAGAATATTTGTAGGTAATATAAAGTTTTATTATCCATGATACAAAAAACAAAGTCTCTTCGATTTTTGTAGAAGTCTAAACTTTTAAAGTATGATAATGATCGAAAAATTCTCAAGATTAATCGATGAAGTAGCGCAGCGCTGCAATCTGCATTATGATTTTTGTCAAACAAGCATTATTTGGCTATTGCCTTTGCCACGCCCCACTCAAATAACCTTACTGAAGTCTAACCGTTCTAACTCTGTCCTCTACTAGTGATAAAATGCCTTGGGTCACGAAAAAAACCTGCATTGTGGGTAAACTATAGCAACGGGAATATTACGTGCTCAATCGTAAGGTCGATCGTGATGAGTGCAGTGCAGGCAACGGCCCAAGCCGCCTGCCTATCAGTAGTGGTCCTCCAGAGGTTAATCTCGAACGCCGCTTACTAACATTTTGCTTTATGCGTCATTCGTGCTCAAATAGCGAGCGAAATTCTTACCAAAGCAGCTCCATCTCAAAGCAAGTCAGAAAAGTTGTATGGCAACATGTTTGCAAGAAAATATGCACTTGAGCGGTACCAAAGTTATGCAGATTCATTGCAAAAATCACATGAAAAATCAAAATGGTATTAACTTTTACAGAACCATTTACCTCTTACATATGGAAGAAAACTTCACTTCTAGAATCGCCTCTGCTTCATTAAATTGGCAATTGAGGCGCTTACAATGATTTTTGAAATGAGATACGTTTTCCTCGATTTCTCTAATTCTCAGTTTTTGAAGACAGACCAGTTTGAGCGAGGAGTAGTACTTGGAAAACTTGCGACACACTTCCGATTGAGACCAAGAACCAAGTTCCAATCAAGCTCAAAAACATTATGTGGGCTCTCCAACTTTACACTTTTTTCTTAAATTCGTTCACAGTCATGTGTACAATGATCCACAGCATCGCCTTTATTGGAACGTCGCAATAAATTTCAAAATAATCTCAAAAAGATTGTTTAAGGCCTAAGCGAGGTTGGTACGCTAGGGCCATACACGCGTGTTTTGGAGGTCTCGCCCTCCTCGTCAGTGACCCACACCCCACATTGAGCTCTGCATTTTAGCAAGGAGGGAGGCGTATGTGGTGACGACACTGTGCAGATGACACTGTGCCGTCACCACTTTTCAGTCGATGGTTCTTGTCTGGTAGAACAAAATTGATCCATGACATCGACTGTTTTTTTAATCGACTGTGCCGTCACCACATACGCCTCCCTCCTTGCTAAAATGCAGAGCTCAATGTGGGGTGTGGGTCACTGAAGTGGAGTGCGAGACCTCCGAAACACGCGTGTATGGCCCTGGTGTACCAGCCTCGCTTAGGCTTTAAAAATTCTTTTTGAAATTATTTTGCATGTATACGCTGTCAGCAGAATACCAGAATTTGAAGCCTCAGTAAGTTCTGAGTGAGGGATTGAACCGTCGACTCTGTGTGTTGCATGGCACCTCTTAACCATTATGCGACACCTGCTCTCATCCTTTATGAAAGAAGTGTAAATTGGAAACGATGTGAATGGTGTAGATTGAACTGAAGATTGATATCAATGACTAAATATTGGCTTTGAAAGTTGGAAATTGAACTTTTCTTGTAGAAATCAAAAAATTTATGCCAAATTGGTGCGTTAGAAGCAGAGATTAATCCCTTGAATCTATCTTCTTCTCAGAAAAGCACATCATCAGATTCGTTACGCCATTATCCAATCATCCACCACACGGCTACGCTTCGCATGATTTTGCGGCGAGCCGGCAGCGAAATACCTCGGTAAGGGTGATCTAAAGATTCATAATTTTTTGCTAGTCAGACGAATACCGAAGAGTGGTGAATGTTTCGATATTTAAGGAAATGCTTCCTCACACATGATCCTATCGTGGTTTTGAAGGATGGTATAGCCGCAATTTCACTAAGAATTTTGCTGGAATGGTAACTTTCAAAAAGCCATTTCAATCTCTCTAATATTCAAATTTTACATCAACTCCTTCCATGCTACAGATGAATATATTGGCGCATTTTTGAGTCCACGATAGCTGCCGTGTAATCTTGCACCTAGACTGTTCAAGTGATTGCTCCACAAGATGCTCTCTCTCTAGTTCAAATATTCATTTTCTCCAGCCAAACTTTTAAGTCTTATGACTTAGCCTTGTAAATTTGATATTTCTTATTAAGTAAGATGTCATTTACCAGATGAAGCGCTTTGTAGTCCTAGAAACGTTTACTGACAAAAAAAAGTTTGTGTCTATCTGAACACATTAGACGTGTCTCATCCCTCCCGGGTATGAGCTGAGATCCTAGGATATGTTCATTCTCTCCAGTCCAGGTGAGAACTCTTTTATATGGCTATCTCAGAGATCAGGAAGAATTGACTCGACTAGCTTTCAAGAAAATTTGTGGCAGTGGCGAGGAAATTTGCAAACAGCACCCGCATTAACGCGCAAAGCAGCTTAAGGACTTTCGCAGGTGCCTGTAATGAGGAAACGAATCGAATGTATAAAGTGCTGGGAACTGCACAGAGTGAAGATTGTGATGAGGGTCATGTGTCGAGAGAATTACTCAACCAAGGCTTGAGTGGCACCTTGAGAAAAGAGCATATGAGCAGGGTTCACCACTGGATGGGCACCAATGCATTTCCTCTGGAAATGAACAAGCTCCCATTACAGAGCTCTCGGATTGAGCATCGTTGGGTGGTTACGAGATTAATCAGTGCTAACTAGCATGAGGTGCCAGTAGTAGATATCGATTGTGACCGGCCGAGAGTGATCCAAGGCATGTCATTGGTCGATAATATTTGCAATTACTAAGTGGCCACCGTGCCTCTACGTTAAACGATGTGTTGTGAGTAAGGTATCTCATAGTAAGTAAAGGTGATATGATGACGGTATGAAGAGAGGAAGGCTATTTTCTTCCAACTACAGCTACCTTATCACCAATATCAACCACTTTTGGTGTTAAAGTGCAAAGGTTCAGCACACGCTCCCGCAAAGAGTGCGATGGGGGTTTGAATCCCGGCTGACGCAAATCTTTTCGCACAGCACTTCACATTACTGGGTATATAATTAGACTATACCACCGCAAGAGGAGGTCAAACAAATGAATTTTTATCGATAAATTAGGGAGGCTTTATTTTACGTTGAGAAAAAGCAGCAGCAAATGTTGTCATAGATGACCAGTTAAGAGTGCCGGGTATGCATCGACCCAGATCAACTACAGTCAATCACTATAGAATTCAACCCTTTGACGACAATGCACGTTGACCTCCACATGGAGGCACTTCACCACCACATGAACTGATTCTAATGCGTATGACATTTATAAGTTTATTTTGTCGCACGTCCTTTTCCCATTCTTTCGCACTCCATCGACGGCTTCCAGAGCAATGCGTTGGAAATTGACTGAAAAATGTTTGAATCTGCGAGATTTGGGACACAAGGCCGTTGGTAGATACAAATTGAATCATAGCATCGACTGCTTTGAAACCTCGTAATAAACATTCACTATAATCTTCAAAAATGTTTGAAGCCTTGACGAGGTTGATACGCCAGAGCCATACATGCGTGTCGTAGGTCTCTCCCCTCTCGTTAGTGGAACACGCCCCATGCTACAATGCAGGGCTTAACCTGGGGTTCGGGCCACTGATGAGAGAGGCGAGACTTCTGACACGCATGTTTGGCTCTGGCGTGCCAAACTCGCTAGACCTTCAAACAATTATACAAAAATCTGTTTTGGAGAATCTCGTGATAAGAAAATCTGTATTGTTGTCGAATACCGCATGAGTTCTTATTACTACTGTGGATTTTATTGCTGTTAAAATGTACGGGTACGAAGATACTGAGAGAGACACGGTGTATGTTGCAAAACAATGCCAAAGTAAACAATATTGCACTTATTCGATAAACTGTAGTGTCACTTATTAAGTTGTGTCATTCACGATCACAGGCAATAGAACAGTTTTAACAATGATCCCATCATGTTCACATCCTTCACATTCGCTTTGTTAACAAGACATTATTGCTTATTGACAAAAAAAGGAAGAGGCAGCAGGTTCTCATTCGCCGCAGGTGCTCCGAATGACAGTGTGGTAAATTTTCGGAAGAATTCAAATTTTTGCCGTTACTGAGGAAACTTCAAACGTCAGTAGAAGATAAAACATGATGAAAGAGTCTTTAATAAGGCTATATTGAATTGTAACATGCAAAAGAATGAATAAACAAAGACTTGTTCTTCAAAAATGATACTGAATATTGCAATGCGATGCCATTTCTGCGAGAATTTGAAGAATTTTTCTTAAATCAGAAGGCTATAAGAGTTCGAACACATTTTTGGAAGGGATACCCAGATGCTTACCAGAAAATCTCACTTCGCACTCTCCCAGAATGAATTCTTGTTTCCTATATATATATATATGATTAATATAATTTAATTTTAATTAATTAATTTAATTAATTTAATTAATTAAATTAATTAATTATAATTAAATTAAATAATAATAATATAATAATAATCAATAATTATAATAATAATTAATTATTATAATTAATAATTAATTATTAATTAATTATTAATTATTAATTATTATTATAATTAATTATTAATAATTTATAATTAATTAATTAATTATTATTAATTAATTATTTAATTATTTTATTTTTATTAATATAATTTAATTTATTTTTTTTTTATTTTTTATTTTTTTTTATATTATAATTTATATTTAGTTGTATGACCTCAGCACAAACTATTGTACTTCTTCCAGTTTCAACCTTCTATGTAACTTCAATAAAACCACTCGTAGCCGGTCACAGCTGTCCATACATACATGAGAGAGAGAGAGCTTATTTGACTAAATGGGTGTTTTTTTTTTTTGGGAAAAATACGTTTCTACAAGTCCTTCCAATGACAATCTAATCATGCCCTTAGAAGAATGTTGGATGGCAAAATGCAATCTTTTTCCACAACATAATCCTCGAACTATTTGACTCGGTCTCTAACAAGGCTTGCTCCGACTATTTGCAGTATTGGGTACCCTTTTTCTTATTCACACCCATAATCAAAAACGTATTATTTGGCCCTTCCTAGATATTTTGATGGTCATCTGATAGCTTTAATCTAAAGAAATTGAACTTTTTCTTCCTTTTCAATGCGTTATATATCACGCTGCCACAACAAAGATAACAATTCATTCCATTCTCAAGCGTTTTTCGCTGAGCAAAGATTTTTTTTTTGAGTAAATTCAATAATTATCCGATAGCACAAATAACGCAAATTTACTAAAATTTTTGGTTCATCGAAAAAACTTTTTGTTGTGGTGCAACTATGAAACTTAAAAAAAACTTTCTCATGCTGCGCGTATAACCTGCACTGGTATGTGAATGGATCTTGCAACATTGTCATCAGAAGATCACCTTATTATGACTACTCGATAGCATATACTCGAGAATTTCATAGGTGTATTTTTTTTTGAGAGGGAATCTCTTAGGGCGCTGCAGCACGATCAACAAGATTGTGTTGGAGATTCAAGTACTTTTACTGAACACAGCCTTTCTTTCAAAATCTCAATAAGCATTCGATAGCACGAATCTCAGCAATTTCAACGACTTTCTTGGTTCTCAAGAAACACTTCCTAGTGCGTTGTTGCGGCTAAAAAATATTGATTTCATACTCGGCCCGTATGGCACGCGATTTGCGGTCGACAAGATGCCAAATGAGAATCTCAGCATCCATTTGGCATTAGCAATGTTCTTAGAGAGCAAGCATGCCATTGAAATTAGTGAGATTTGTGTTAACGAATGGTTATTGGAAGGCTCAGTAAAGAGCTATGCCCAGAGAGATATTCTTGATTATGGAATAAAATTTTATTACTACATTACATGAAATTATCAGATCCATTGAAAGTATACATTGCTGGAATTCACAGATTCGGGCTATGAAAATACTACTAACGTGCCAAAAAAGAATGAAACATAGGTGTTTTTGATTATGGGTGCAAATTATGAAAAAGTACGAAGATCTGAATTTCGATGTTGATATGAGTAAAAGTTGGTAGTGCATTGCTACACCAAGGATGAAGCGATCATATTGGAATACAAGAATTTTCAACGAAAATTGGGCGTTGTTTTTATTAGAATTACGTTCACAGGAGTTCGAAAAAGCCCTAGGCTTTGACCAGTTCTATGGTATGCACCATGTATTCGCCTTTAATTTGTAGCTTCGTTTGAAATGATTGAATGCACATCTGACGTTTATGAAAACTCCCGCCGGCCTGCTGATACATTGATTAAGTGCTGCTCATGCTTCAGCACAATTATGACACAAGTTACCGACCGCGGAAGGATGGAAAGTATGGTAAGCCACGAGTGCGAAATAGAAACAAAAACTTGGTGTGCGACACAGAGCGCCTCTAACACTGCGTCGCACGCGTTCTTGAACAGAAAGATTTTTTAGTGCTAGCGATCCTACTATGAAGGTCTACTCACGAATCAAATTTTCCAGTTTTAGAGCTGTTGAATGATTGCTAATAGTCTAGAGAAAAAGCTCTATCGAATGAAAAAGGAAAGTAAAGGCTAACGCATTTCACGCTACTCGACTGCTTTACAATCAGTTCGCAAGGATCAGTATTTTTCAAAGAGGCTTAGTGGTCTTTCTACTAAAAATACGCTTTCCTGTGCATTACAGTAGTCTTCTATGCAGTCAAATTCGAAAATTTTTTTTATAATACCAACGCCGTCTGTTTCAAACAATTGCACTGCAATTCAAAACATCACAGTTTATTGTTAGGTAGAACGTGCGTTAATGCCGAATCCGAAACCAAGCCCAGTGCTAGAACTGGCATTTCTCAAGCTATCCAACGCCTTCAAAAATATGAATAAGTAAAAAGAATCAAGTGTAAACAGATATTATAAAGCAGGTGAAAATGTGCTCATTTTTGAGGAGATGGACTTTCCCCCTTGTTCAAATCAATTAGTTTCGTGACACATAGACGATATTTATACTGAAAAAGCCGTAACTACTTTCACAGGAATCTCTTTGATGATATCCCGTGATTGGATGGTAAGAATGCTTTCTTAAAACCTAGATTTACCATCTAATCTCAACTTTTCCACATCTTGTACAGGTGTCACAGAAACTCCTGGCCAAACGAAATGACTTGCAGATCAACATGATTCAAACGCTTTCTAAGCCGTTAATATCTGAACACTAACGTGGTCCATTGTGTCAGTCACGAAAAAATACTCGCGAAGGGATTATTGATTGAATCGACAAGGAAGTAGTCAAATTGGCTCTCCAATACGACATAATGCCCCATTCCACCTTTGGAGTGATCCGTAAAATTCTCTGGGAAGGCGGCTTCATTTCGTCGGCTACTCCAGCGTCAGGTTAGTTCTTATTTCTTTTTGCGACTACTTATATAGCTGTTAATATCTGAACACTAACGTGGTCCATTGTGTCAGTCACGAAAAATATACTCGCGTAAGGATTATTGATCGACACGTAAGTAGTCAACTTGACGCTCCAATGCGACAACCTGCCCCATTCCACCTCTGAAGTTATCCGTAAAATTTTCTGGGAAGGCGGCTTCATTTCGTCGGCTACTCCAGCGTCAGGTTAGTTCTTATTTCTTTTTGCGACTACTTATATAAACAATTTTCTACCATACCGTTTCGTTAGTCGGTTTTCTTGCCTTTTTGATCACTTTCTGCACCCAGTTTTCGAATTGAGAGGTGAGTTAACAAATCCAGTGCGGCTGGCACTTTCTTGATTTTTTTTCCTCACATATTTTCAATCCTTCAAAGACAAAGAACAGCACTTTTCCGCACTTTTCAGTTTTAAGAGTCAATCGAATACTTGAATCGCGAGGAGTTCTATGGCATACTTTAGTTCTGGAATGCTCTTCTCAAAGCGTTGAAACTATTCAATAAGAAGATTAGGCTTTGCACTTGGCGTATTTCTTATCGTTTAAGATGTGTAAACGGCTGTGAATCAATTGAGCAACGCAATTTGCATGTTGTGGGAGATTTTTGTTGTTAATCCCTCGTCAACCACGCGACGCGTCTTTACATGGCTGGCGCCGCGCGTGCGGCTCGCAGTTTGTTTATCACGGGCTGTAGTGCAAATAAGTAAATTACCAAGTATTCCGAGGTCCAGAAGAATTATATCTATGTATGCGTTCAGTAGCGATGGTCAAGGCGTTAAGTCACTCAAGCTAGTTTTGTTATCTGAGGTTTCAATCACTGAATTGCTGTTATAGTATTTATCATTTCACCGCTCAGACCTGTACTGCTGCCAATTTTGAAGTGATAGGCTCATCATTGAAAAAAAGCTTGATCAGTGCCTTCATATTCAAATGTTTTTTTAGACCTCGCTCAAATCAATGTATAATTTAAAATTATACTTTGAGCCTTTCATGAGGTTTGTTTTTCTATTTATATAGGGCTAGACACGTGCTTCGGCGATGAACTGTCGTCTGAGATTTTCTTTATATATTGTATATCATTGATATAAAACCTCGTCGAGTGCATGTGGCCAAGATTCTGGGAAGAAACTTGGGGCACTGTGATATGAATGAGATCAACCTTCCCACGGACTGGAAACTTGAGACACAGCCCACTTCGGCCACATGACTATCATCGCTTTAGTGAGACAAGTCCAACAAGCCATGAGAATTATAAACATTTCATTGCCGAAGAAATGTTAAGCTCAACAAAAAAAATTCGTAACTGGTGTTCAATCACATAGGAACACCTCTCAGTTAGGGTTGGTGCGACAGTTTTGCCCTGAGCTCGCCATGACGACTCCTAACGGTATCGATTCCTGAGGTCCCTAGGCCAATTTAGATTTTTGTCTTTACCGAAAAAACGTCAAACGTCAGTAGAAGATTAAAACATGATGGAAGAGTTTTTACTAAGGCTATATTGGGTTCAAGCATGCAAAAACGATGACCAAACAACGAATTGTTCTTCAAAAATGATACTAAATATTGCAATGCGATGCCAATTCCGCGTTTTTTTCAAAGAATTTTAATTTGAAATTAGAAGGCTTTAAGAGTTTGAACTTGTATAGAACTATAGAAAAAACTTTATTCTATTTTCATGTGGGTAATGATCGTACATATATTCACTTATGCTACTATTGAAAAGCTGCTTCATTTTTGCAAGCTGGAAATACTTCCAACGTCTAAACGCCATATTTTTCGAAGGGATACCCAGATGCTTGCTAGAAAATCTCACTTCACACTCTCCTAGAACAATTTTTTGCTTTCCTACTCATATATACCGACATTTCACAAATGTTTATTACTCATTTCCCATATCAAGAGCAATTCTCTTCTACTCGTAGCCACGAGTAACCGTTAAACAGTCGGTAATCAATATCGCATTGTCAAATGATAAAAATATTACTACTCTGCATTTCCGCATCAAATATTACTGAACAAATTTCTCAAGTTAGATATAGTTTCGCTATACTTATATATATATATATATATATATGTTTATATATATATATATATATATTATATATATATATATATATCAAAGTCATCATTGCGATGACAAATCACATGACGATGGATAGTTTGCTAAAAATAGTGTTGCAAAATGCATGCAGTACCACTACATTGAAAACTCTCTTCGAAATTTCTTTTATTAGTACAATTGATAGGTTGGAACTCTTGAAGACATACAGAAAATACTCTGTTCTATTCTTTTAGAACTATAATTAATTTTATCATCTTGCTTACTGCTATATAAACATCATTTATCATGGCAACATTTGTCACTCACTCGTAGCAGGTCACAACTTCCATAAATAGATGAGAGAGAGAGAGAACTTATTTGAATAGCTGGGGGTTTTTTCTGAGAAAGTTACGTTTTTATAAGTCCTTCCAATGACAGTCTGTTCATGCCGATTAGAAGAATGTTGTATGGGAAAAGCAGTCTTTATTCACAACAGTAATCCTCAAACTATTTTATTCTGTCTATATTAAGGCTTAGTCCGTCTATTTACAGTATTGAGTACTTTTATCCTATTCGCACCCATATCCAAATCGTATTTTTTGGCCCTTCTTAGATATTTTAATGGTCATCTGTAGCTTGAATCTAGAGAAATTGAACGGTTAATCTTCTTTCTCACTGCGTTCTATATTACGCTGTCGCAGTAGGGATAACATTTCATTCCATTCTCAAGCATTTTTCGCTGAACAAAGATTTTGCTCAGAAAATCCAATAATTATTTGATTGCACAAATACGGCAAATTTAATCAAATCTTTGCTTCGTCGAAAAAACTTTTTGTTGCGGTGCAACGTTGAAATTAGAATCAAATTTCTCATTCTGCGCGCATAACCTGTACTGGTATGTGAATGGTTTTCTCAACATTGGCATCAGAAGATCACTCATTTATAACTACTCGATAGTATATAACACTGGGATTTCAAAGGTGTATTTCTTTTTTGAGAGGGAATCTCTTTGCGCGCTGCAGCACGATGAGCAAGATTGTGTTGGAGATTCGAGTACTTTTACTGGACACAGCCTTTCTCTCAGAATTCAATAAGCATTCGATAGCACGAATCTCAGCAATTTCAATAACTTTCTTGATTCTCAAGGAACACTTCTGAATGCGTTGTTGCGGCTAAGAAAATATTGATTTCATACTCGGCCCGTATGGCACGCTACTTGCGGTCGACAAGATGCCAAATGAGAAGCTCAATATCCTTTGGCTTTGATAATGTTCTTAGAGAGCAAGCATGACATTGAATTTAGTGACATTTGAGGTTTTTGATTATGGGTGCAAATTATGGAAAAGTACGATGATCTGAATTTCGACGTTGATATGCATAAAAGTTGGTGTGCATTGCTATCCCAAGAATGAAGCGATCACATTGGAAAACAAGAATTTTCAACGAAAAATGGGTGTTGTTTTTATTAGAATTACGTTCACAGGAGTCCGAAAAAACTCTAGGCTTTGACCAGTTTTATGGTATGCGTTACGTATTCGCCTTTAATCTGTAGCTTCGTTTGAAATGATTGAATGCACATCTGACTTTTAAAAAAACTACCGCCGGCCTGCTGATACATTGATTCAGTGCTGCTCATGCTTCAGCAGAAATATGACACAAGATACCGATCGCGTAAGAATGGAGAGCATGGTGAGCCACGATTGCGAATAGAAACAAAGACTTTGTGTACGACACAGAGCGCCTCTAACACTGCCGTACGCGTTCTTGAACAGAAAGATTTTTTTGTGTTAGCGGACCTTGTATGAAGGTCTACTCACAAATTAGGTTCAGTATTGAATTTTCCAGTCTTAGAGCTGTTGAATGATTGCTAATAGTCTAACGAAAAAGCTCTATCGAGTGAAAAAGGAAATTAAATGCGAACACATTCCACGCAATACGACTGCTTTGCATTCAGTTCGCAAGGATCAGTGGGCTTTTTCAAAAAAGCTTAGTTGTTCTTCTACTGAAAAAACGCTTTTCTGTGCATTACGGTAATCCTCTATGCAGTCAATTCAAAATTGCTTCTATAAAATACCAACGCCGTGTGTTTCAAATAATTGCACTGCAACTGCAGAACATCACAGTTTATTGTTAGGTAGAACGTACGTTAATGCCGAATCCGAAACCAAGCCCAGTGCTAGAACCGGCTTTTCTCAAGCTATCCAACGCCTTCAGAAATGTGAATAAGTAAAAAGAATCAAGTGTAAACAGATATTATGAAACAGGTGAAAATGTGCTCATTTTCGGAGAGATGGACTTCTCCTTTGTTCAAATCAATTAGCTTCGTGACACACAGACGATATTTATACTGAAAAAGCCGTAACAACTTTCACAGTAATCTCTTTGATGATATGCCCTGATTGGATGGTAATAATGCCTTCTTAAAACCTAGATTCACCATCTAATCTCAAATTTTCCACATCTTGTGCAGGTGTCATAGAAACTCCTGGCCACACGAAATGACTTGCAGATCTATATGATTCAAACGCTTACCAGGCCGTTAATATCTGAACACTAACGTGGTCCATTGTGTCAGTCACGAAAAATATACTCGCGTAAGGATTATTGATCGACACGTAAGTAGTCAACTTGACGCTCCAATGCGACAACCTGCCCCATTCCACCTCTGAAGTTATCCGTAAATTTTCTGGGAAGGCGGCTTCATTTCGTCGGCTACTCCAGCGTCAGGTTAGTTCTTATTTCTTTTTGCGACTACTTATATAAACAATTTTCTACCATACCGTTTCGTTAGTCGGTTTTCTTGCCTTTTTGATCACTTTCTGCACCCAGTTTTCGAATTGAGAGGTGAGTTAACAAATCCAGTGCGGCTGGCACTTTCTTGATTTTTTTTCCTCACATATTTTCAATCCTTCAAAGACAAAGAACAGCACTTTTTCCGCACTTTTCAGTTTTAAGAGTCAATCGAATACTTGAATCGCGAGGAGTTCTATGGCATACTTTAGTTCTGGAATGCTCTTCTCAAAGCGTTGAAACTATTCAATAAGAAGATTAGGCTTTGCACTTGGCGTATTTCTTATCGTTTAAGATGTGTAAACGGCTGTGAATCAATTGAGCAACGCAATTTGCATGTTGTGGGAGATTTTTGTTGTTAATCCCTCGTCAACCACGCGACGCGTCTTTACATGGCTGGCGCCGCGCGTGCGGCTCGCAGTTTGTTTATCACGGGCTGTAGTGCAAATAAGTAAATTACCAAGTATTCCGAGGTCCAGAAGAATTATATCTATGTATGCGTTCAGTCGCGATGGTCAAGGCGTTAAGTCACTCTAGCTAGTTTTGTTATCTGAGGTTTCAATCACTGGATTGCTGTTATAGTATTTATCATTTCACCTCTCAGACCTGTACTGCTGCCGATTTTGAAGTGATAGGCTCATCGTTGAACAAGAGCATGATCAGTACCTTCATATTCAAATGTTTCTTGAGACCTCGCTCAAAGCAGTGTATAATCTAAAATTATACTTTGCGCCTTTCATGAGGTTTGTTCTTCTATTTATAAAGGGCTAGACACATGCTTCGGCTTTTTAGCCCACCATGATGATCTGTCGTCTGAGATTTTCTTCATATATTGTTATAGTTGATATCAAACCTCGTCGAGTGCATGTGGCCAAGATTCTGGGAACAAATTTGGGCCGCTGTGACATGAATGAGATCAACCTTCCGACGGACTGGAAACTTGACAAACAGCCCACTTCGGCAAATCTCAGCAATCCATTACGTAATTCCCAAGACTGATTATCGATGTCCGCATAGCTGGTATGAATTACTAGTTCATTCTGATAAGCAGTTCCGAGGTGTTAGTAACAGTATTCATCAAATATCGGTAGTAGCTGATTTTTCTTTGGTCTCCCGCATACTTTCCGAAACGGTTTTCGTTTGATGAATTCGAAGCGAGTTGATGTTTCACGCAGGGAATAACTTGAAAATGTTCCAGCAAAATGTTTCTCACTAGTCAAGGAGCCCTTTGACTAAGAAATAGTATTATCCCAGCTCGACAAACAATAAATTTCTACCTTCGCTTTGTGAAACATCAAATCGTTCCGGCTTCATCAAACGAAAACACCTTCACGAATTATGTGAACTACCCAAGGAGAGTCAGCGAACACTGATATTCAACAGATACTGTAAGCAAAACCTCGGAACTGCTTATCAGCAGAAACTAGTGTTAGTTGAACTTCTTTTCTCCTTCTTTTCTCGATGCTGCGCCGTTTAGGAAGTTGAATTTATTCTTAGAACACCTTCTTATTTAAATGAAAAAATGTAGAATTTGTCATTATTTTACGTAGCGTCAGGCAGAGAGATTCTTGTTAAAACTGTTGTGTTCTCGTCTTTTTCTCTTTGCGGGTGATTACAACATATTGCTCAGCTTAAATCGAAACTGCAGCAAGAAATATTCTGTTTATTCGTACAACTACTTTAGAAATGATAGATGGAGGTTTTTCTATAGCTTGAAAACAACATGTCTTGATTTTTTAAGGAATGGAGAAAAAAACTTTGAATAGACAAGGAAGATCGCTTTTTTGACACGGCACTCAAAATCGTTGTGTGCAGCGCGAAGAGAAGTGTTGTTCGCGGCATTTACTCGATGTTTTCTCTTTTCGAGAGAAGTCTTCGATTTTTTGCAATATTCTGCTCTGCAAACATTTTCTCTGAACAACTTTATGTTTTTAGATGTATATCTCCTAGTGTAGAAAGTACCACTTCTTGCTTTAAGGATCTTTTTGAATACCAAATCGAGTTTTCGAATTTCTGTTTTCAAACTAACAAGTAAGTATCAAGATTAAAAAGTGATTTTTTATTGAACCGCTTCTAGCAGTGTTGTGATATTTTGAATAGATTGCCACTGATGTAGAGTGATGTGCAAAATACTACGATGCCCATTTTGCACATCGCTCTTTCTACGTTGCAGCGCATATATCTGTCAGCCGCCAGCCGTCAACGGCCTCAAGTTTTGCACATCACTCTGCATCAGTAGGTATCTATTTGAAATATGATAACACCGCCAGAAGCTGATGAATAAAAAATTATGTTTGATCTTCATTGCCCAATATCTGTCGGCGGTTGACTGGGTTTAAAGTCGAGACCGATTACCCGGGACAGGAAGTTGCGGCTGGCGGCTGACAGATAGATGCGCTGTAACGTAGAATGAGCGATGTGCAAAATGGGCGTTAGTAGTGTAACAGATAGAGCATACATTCCCGCAAAGAGTGAGGTGCGGGTTCTAGTCCTGCCTGACGCGAACGTTTTGCACATCACTCTCTATCAGTGGGTAAGTGCTAGGATTCTTCTGTAAGCTATCCATGCATACTAGCGAATTTAAAAATGCGCGCAAAAAGTGAGACGTGATCTTTTTTGGCTGCTAGAGGTTTATATAAGTATATTTATTTGGCCAACGTTTCGATGTCTTCATCTTCTTCGACCGATGAGTCGCCTATTGCACGCAGTTTTTTGTCCTCGTTACGGTCTTCGTTTTCGTTGTCGTTCAAATCGAATCGTTTTCCATGTAGTACCGCTCGAATGACGCATGTCATCGTTGTCATTAGTTTTACAAAGAAATTAGTGGTAAATCAAAAAATCGACTTCCATTCTGATATGATAATGGATATATGATAACATGATCACAACGCCGTCAGAATAACGGTAAAACAAAAATTCTTGTGGAAGCCGAAGAGTTCTAGTAAGTTTACGTAAATAAATTCATACTCCTAATATTGGTTAGTTTTCTCAGTACTCTTCATCAAAGGCCTCAATGTCTTCAAAGTTCTTTGTGTTTGGCCTCTAGGCCCGATCGTTCAACACCACCATTGAACAGCATGGATTAGCGCTAGCGATAAACAAATCCGGCGTCAATACTAAACCAATAGGGAAGCTTATATTCCACACATTCTAAAGTGGGCGCTGTAATGTTGTGTGTAATCACATTAGAGTAGCTGGGGTTGTGTCTGTGGAAGCCATAGGTTTAAAAAAAGTGGCTTCATAAATCACCAGTGTATTTAATTTATAGTTAGTGTGATAGTTTACTGTTTGCCTTAATGTTTGATGCATGGAACATCGCAGCTACACCTACAAAAACTATAAGTCTTATGTGTCGTTTTGACAACGTACGTTCAATCAAGAGCGAATGTGGCGCGGTAACTAGAGGTGTTCTGCCTCGCACACAGAATCGTTCTTTCGATGTTGGGCTTAAGGGTCACCAAGCCATTCATCCGCCCGCGATCGGGAAGTTGATTCAGTTAGTGAGCACAACTCTGTCTGTGCTGTACTCGTGATTTTGTGTGGTTACATATCTATTCCTGATGTCTTCATCATTCGCTATTTTTGTTCCATTGGAAAATATCTAGATTTCATTCTCTTGGTATCCAAGATTTTCCTTTTTTCAGATAACATCCAGTGACTCTTATGGAACACGAAATTGAGTGATGACAACAGGATACAAAAAATGGCACGCACGAAACGCAGGTGAATGTTTTAATCACTCGCTGCTGGTGAGAATAATTTTGATCCTCAGATTGCTAGGTCTTTTTTCGCCGATCAAATCTTTATATCTGGAATCTGAGGAATTAATTGAAAGCCTAACTCTCGGTGATTTGCTCATTTTTGAAAAACGTCTTTGTGGCACGCTCTAGCACCATAAATAAGATTATCATTTACACACAATTTCCCTCAAGTGCTTAGCTGCAGTCTGCGAATCGCTTTTCATTGGGCTTTGCTAAGTTTATTCGATAGCCCAAATTTTGGCAAGTTCGATATCTGAACTGCGTCTCCAAATGGTCTTTATAGCACACCGTGAAGGCCGTAATAAAATAAGGTTTTACATTCGGGGTTTCTTTGCACACAGTAGTTATAGGGATTGGACTGTTAGTAATCGTTCGATAGCATAATATCTAGCGATCCTAACCTTGTGCTTGTTTTTTGGAAAGATCGTTTCTCTGCAACACATCAGGGAAAAATGAGATGATTTACATACGCGAGCATGTGTTTTTGGCGAATCTATGGGGTGGGGGAGTGAAGGTTGGGGCGGAGCGAGGTGCAGCGGGAATACCACGCATACAATAATTTATCGATCGAGGACTCCTGCAGAGAGTCATCACGAAAGTGTGGCTTGGGTATTTGATCAGAAATTGTTTCTCCGCTTTGAAAGAAGCTCTAGATTGAATATCTGACTCTGGTACTAAAAGGTTTTCTGAACACGTTTATGTGCTTTTCGTGATTCCAGCGAAGCAGTTGCCGAATTGCAAGGCCGACGTAAAACACAATTTTTGGTTTTCTTCTTTTAGTTGACAACAAATGAATGTTCGATCCCATTTGCTGGGCAGCAATTTTTCATAGGAGCTCTAGTAATCATTCGAAGGTTTGAATCTCTTTTGAGAGCCATTCCTGGCCGGTTTTCAAGGCACCTTTTCTTGAAGTTGTAAAATCTAAAATTAAATTATGTTTCACACCCACTGCGCCTTCATTTTTATCGCGCGTATAATTCGCTGGAAGCGCGAAGAGGATATGAACATGTAGAGAAAATTTCGTAGCGTTTGAGTCAATCCTTTTATCTGGAGTTTCCTTCAAAGCGGAGAAAAAATCCTCAGTCTAATAACAAGTTGCATCTCAATGCTTAACACTTCAGGCCATCAATCGGTGCCTCTCCCCGTAAAGCGCAAATTAGCCGGTAAACAAACTCGCTGAATCTGTAAGGACTAGATTTTATTTTACCTGCCACATTGAACTGAAGCGGCCTTCTCAAAAATAAGCATAGCGTTGCAATCACTAAAACTTAAGGTATCGAATGATTCCTAGTAGTTTAAAGAATGAGCTCTGTCCGGTGAGCTATCCAATGATTACTAATAGTCTAAAGAATAAGCTTTATGAAACACAGTATCTTTTCTTTCTGTTACATTGTTATCAAAATAGCTTTTTTCAAAAAGCAAAGATATTCTTGCGTTCATTGAGATTTGAACTATCAAAAGAGTATTAACACTCTAAGGAAGCAGTTTTGTTCAGTTGCGAAATGTAAGCGAGGTAAGAAGAAACGCGCTCTCGTGTGAAATTTAACTTTGTTTTAGATTTCAAACGCTATGAAAGGGTAATTTGAGAAACCAGCCACTTACTACCCTAGCAAGAAATCTAAGCTTCCGAATGATTCCTAACACTTTTACCAGAAATTCGTTCATCGAGTGAAATCAAACAACTATCTACCGCCGCCTAATAAAAAAGATAAAAAATATCTTTTGAAAGGCGAAGATTGCGCTCCACTTGCGATCTCGATTTTTTTGCATGACTTCATTCTTAATTTTTTGTTTCATAAGTCACACATTTTTTTGCATTGTGCGAATCCCATACTTTTTACATCTAACTCTTTTCCTCGCGTTCATCGCTTGCTGGAAGATTTTTTTACGATTGCCGTGCAACACTGGTTAAGCAAATTTCTCTGCAATTTTAGGATAGTATGGCTGGAGCATTTCGTAATGCATCCGTTATCGATTGACGCGGGTTTCTGGGGAGAAAAGGGGATTGTCCCTTGTCCAATCGTGCGAAGCATCACTAGCCACTAGTCCATTTGCCCCCTCGTACCACCATCGCATTCAAATGAAATCCATGACATTGAATTAGACTCGAGTAAATGAGTGCTGGTCAACTTCATGATCAAAAACTAAAATGTTTACCTGAAGATGCAGGTTTAGCAGGTTGCTCTTTTACTCTAAAGACTGTTTCGATTCTGATTTCGCCTATACCGCTCGTACTCTTGCATCACTACGGAAGAAACGAATCGTTTGTCCAGCTAACGCAATTCTTTATCATAGTGACGGAGCTTCCATAACTAGTGGGGAACATTTTGTCCGCGCATTTTGAGGTAATTCCCAAGACTAATTATCGAACAACTCCGGCATAGTTGGAATAGACCACTTGTTTCGTCTGATGAGCAGTTCCGAAGTGTTAATAAGAGTATTTATTGAAGTTCAATAATTCTAGACTCTCCTTTGGTCGCTCGCATGATTCGTGAAACCGTTTTCGTTTGATGAAATTCTTAACGGCATGATGTTTCAAGCAGTGACGGTCAAAATGAATAGTTTGTTTAACTATGACAATCTTTTGATTTAGTAACAGGGCTTCCTTGACTAGTCGGAAATATTTTGTTGGAACAGTTCCTTCTTGAAGTAGTTCCTTGTGTGGAACATCAAGCCTCCTTCTTGAAGTAGTTTCCTGTGTGGAACATCAAGCCGTTCCAAATTTTATTAGGCGAAAACGGATGTGCGAATTATGCGGGCGACCAAAAGAGTGTCAGCGATTACTGTTATTCAATAAATACTCTCATTAGCTCTTTGGAACTGCTTATAAGAAGAAATTAGTGGGTTATCCATAATGTACATGGTCAATATAGTGGGTTTACATAGCTGACGCTAATTGCGCAGCTGTTATACTGTATACGGTAAAGTTTCTTCAAATTTCGTCTTTGCCGAATTCATAATAGTCTACTCCTTTTCTACGAAATAGACGAGAAATTCGAGCGCCACAAAGTAAACGTGACATGGAAATCACTCGTATTAGTTGCCATTCCATTCGTTATCGAGTACCTAAAGTAAGCACCAATGAACTGGATGAATGTGTCTCTTGAGTTCACCGCAGCTTTTTCTCAGACAAGAAAATTCGCAGAAAAGTTCAATCTTTCTACTAGATATTATTTTTTGGCATTTAGTAAGTTTCGACTACGCAATATGATGATTTCAATAAAAACCTAACTCTATCACTGTAGAGGGTATTCACACGAAACATAGATTGCCTTTTCTGTCGTTTAAGGCGCTCTTCAGTGGGCCCTTCTTCTTCCATTTACCAAGTCCATTCGTCAAACAAATAAATGAGCTTCATTATAATGTTATTTCCTTTTATTCAGATCGTTTTCCATATTTATACGCTCATAGTAAAGCGATGCATGGTTTCCGATCTCATTATAACTTCTCCACTGTTATACTTCATCGCTTTTTAAGCGCCTCCACATTTCACTGACGCTTTCAGTAAAGGTGATGTTGTTCTCAACGGAAGACGTCAGCAAATTTCTTTCAGCGTGCATGAGCATAAGTTCTATACTGCTGAATTTTGTCGGTTTCCGGGCATCATTCCTAATTCAATGACACTACCCGGAATGGCAGTGTACTTAGCACGGTCAATTATTCTATTAATTCGCATGTCATTCTGTCCACATTCGAAAGACTTCGTTATTCACTACATTGCGGACTCAAGCAGTGTCCGGGAGATTATGTAACCTTACTTAATCCACTTTCATATAGTAGCGAATTTGCAGCAACCTATCTTTTCATGGTAGAGTTCATTGGAGGAGGTTTAAGAAAATAATATTAATGATCACTATTGAAATTGAACTCTGTAGAGCACTTATCTTCTGCTCTATACATGTCCTACCGGAAAGTTCTGATGATCTTTCTAAAATGTCGCATTTCAACGCCTTTGCGTTTGTGCCCCTGTGTTCATTTTCGTCCGTTTGAGACGATTACTAATTTTTTGCCTACACTGTGAGGTGTATATGAAAAATACGATGTACTATGCTTTCTACTCCGATAAAGCGAGATCACCGGTACCTCCGTCGTTAGAAACAGCTATTGTGATGCTGTTCTGCAGAAGAGAAGGAGCTTCATTTATTTGCTTCTAAGTGTCAACCCTTATCAACCCTTCGACAACCACATTACCCGTTTTTGACTGACGCATGTCGCACGTGTGCTTGTAATATCACGCGCTGCAACTGAAAAAAAAGAAAGCTATGAAGTATTTTAAGGCACTTGGAAAATATTCTTGCGAATAGATGATGAAACATGGCAGAAGAGATTCTTATGATGGTTTTTTTAGTAAAGAAAAAGATCCGTTTGTCGAAAATTTTCCTAGGTAACAACGAGGAAACCACATCGTTGTAAGAAATATATCTCACAGCTGTTATGAAAGCTTTTCGTATTACGTTTGATCTATGAAAATACCCCCTGTAGTGCGTTTTACTTACAAAAGAAAAGAAGCACGTTGTGCAATCGCAGTCCATTTTCTTAACTTCACAGCGATTTTTGGTCGTTCACCTGCATCACCTGTCGTCCCGTCAATCGTCGAATGACTCTAGCGAGCTCGAATACTATTCCCATTTTCCCCTCTCGCGTGCAAGAAAATCGCAATGATTCCTCTTTGCCCTAGGAATTCGTTCAGCATTATATCTGTATTCTAAGCTTTTCACGAAAAAACCGAGCCACCGGATCAGTGGTCTTTTGGTGAAGCGCTTGACATGTTGAGGAATCCGGCCGATAGCGACTCTCTCCCATCGGTTGACGTTAAAGCGCATTACGTGTTCGGTTCACCTTCATCTCCGATCTTCGGTCGTCAGGCAGGTCACTGCTTGCGTTTCTATTAAGTTTCTGCTCCCTGCGTTATAGTAGAGCCTACCGCTGAGTCGAAAATCGGGGTACGAGAACGGATGCTCGTTGTCCTCCTCACAATGTCTTTGGTGCTCTCAAATGCTCCCCAAGCCGTTTCCTTCTGCTCAACTCTGGAACTAGGTCGTTCATCATGTTAACTTCACGACCTAGATAGAAGTGCGTGTAGCACTCGGAGATGTTCGTTTCGTTGAGGATGAATGGGCAGTCTAAGCCCATCCGTTCCTCATAAGCGATGTTTTCGCTTGATCTACTACCATACCTTTTCTTCAACAGGCGATATGGAAATCGACCATCCTTTGTTCCGTTTTGCTAATGTTTGGTTTTATGAGAGCAATATTATTAGCGAAGTTAAGATGATGTGATTGTTGACGATCATTTTTCACTCCCATAATGCACCATTTTGATGTTCGTATGATGATTTGGAGGTTGACAGTGAATAATTTTCCCGAGGTTGTAACTTCTTGTCGAACATTCGACATTAATACCGTCATAGAATTGCGATATCTCGGTTGTGAAGTCTTTGTATAGCTCACAAAAAACCCTTATCTACCAAGGAGTAACACCCTTAATGTCGAGAGCTTCTATGACCGATTCTATTTCTCCCATCTCAAACAACACTACGGTCCTGCTTGGTTTCGTTGGGAACCTTGCATTCTATTAGGTGCCAAGTGAAGAGCGCAGAGCCAAATAGTTGATAACAACAAGCGTAGCTCCTTCATATTATTGGTCTGAGTGTTGTTCTATTTTTCACCGACGAGATAGCGTGTCGGATTTCGGAAGAAGGAACTAGTGGAAAGACAAATTTATCCTCTTTCAATTCATATTAGTGTAAGAGGACGAGAGTGATAAAGGTTTGGTTGCAAGAGAGCGTCGCAAAATTGTTTGTATCATTCAATTAGTGTAAGATTCGCGTGCGACGATCATGTGAACTAGGAAAGATCCCGTTTTCTGGTCCTCTTTTGAGAAGCGATGATGAAAATGTGCATTAAAAATGTAGATTTTGTAGGCATCTTGGTGCATATCTAAGCATGATGTTTTCAATAAGAATATGATATGTTTTGATACGTTAGCTCCAGTGCTATATAGGCGCCTATTCCGTCCTATTGTAACTAATTAGTCGCACCCTCCCTCGGTTCAGTCGATCTCCTGATGAAAAATAATCCTCTACGAAGAAATATACGCTGAGTACAAAAAAATCACCTCAAGGCAGATGATGAAATTACCTGACGTAGTCGAGCTTCTGGACTATCCAGTCCACTTCTTTTCCAGTCAGCTTGCGGTCCACAATGTCAGGCAATTCCATAATCTGACTTGAAGTTACTTTTTTACTCGTCATCGATTTCCTTGTGGAGCATTATTTAGCCTCATGTGATAGATTGAACCGAGGTAGGCTGTTGCTGATGAGTCCCAATAGGGCGAAACAGTCGCCTATCTGGCAGTGGACCCAACGGCTCAAAACATAACATACTCCCATCAAATTATATCGTTTTAGGCGGGTCTATAAAAAAGAGTCGATAGTAGAGAAATTATAACTATCGATTTCGAAGCACATAAGCAGTGAAGTCTCATAATAAGTGGTAATGTTAACGTGGAAATGCTTGTTTATCAAAAATTTCTGTGGTCACTTGTTCCTTTTTCGAGTTTAATACAATCTTCACCTACAGTTGCCATTTTCCAACCCTTTAGGAATGAAGCGTCATTTGCTTTTACTTCAGTCTATTGGTAATCATTCGATAATCTTTCTTTTTTTGCATCACTTTTGTATGCTGGTCTTGATTAGTTGACTACCCGTACACGATCACTAAGGTTCGATATATTATGTCTAGCCCAGAGTGCTAACTAATCTTTTCAATTTGTTTGAGGTTAACCTCTGAGGGACGGCGTGTACCAGCTGAGGTACACGATTAATTGAAAGCCCTTCTCGCTGCATAAAAACTTTCTTTCAAAAATTTGCAATTGTTGGGAAATCAAAATCTCTGCGATTTCAACGATATGTTTAATTTCTAAGAAGTTGCAACAGTGAAAATAAAATTGAGTTTCACACTCAATTTTCTTCATTTCCTTGGCTCGGGCTCTAATATGGCTCTTCACTAAAGTTTTATCGATTATTAGATAGTCCAAATTCTAGTATTCAAATAATGTAAATGGCTTTTTGAAAATTTATCATAGAACACTGTAAAAGCGAAAAGAAGATCACATTTCACGCCCATAATGATAACCCGCCGCTTGGACGTCTTAGGTGGTGATCTTATCGTCACGTAATGGATAGAATATAGTGAACCTTTTACAAAGGTTTTTGATACGAAGAGTGATTTTTTTTCTTAAAATCCCTCCTTTTTCAACGGTAATGCCACGTCCATATAAAAAATAAACAACTTTTTGATGGTTATTCTGCTTTGTATCGCCTGTCTTGCAATAACGTAGCTTGTAAGGACATCTCTTACCACTAAATATTTCTAATAAAGGTCTGTGTGTAGTATTAATAATATGTAGTTTGAATGAGTATAGGAAAAGCACGCGATCATCACTGGGCATGATAGGTACTTCTCAGACAATTTAGTAGTTATTCGATTGCTTAAATCTCAAAAAATTTGAAGGGCGTGCTTTATTTTTAAGAAGTCTCTGTGCTACAATGTAGCAGGGAAAAGAATATGTTATCCATTAATTGAACAGCTTTCGATGAGCATAGCATTTCCTTAAAAAATCCATCAGTTGTTTGATAACACGAATCTCGACAAATCTAGCGGTGTCATTAATTTTTCAAGAAATCTCTTTATTGCGCTGCAACACTGAAGATAAGATTGCATTACACATGCGGCGCGTATGCCTTTCACTGGTATGTGTATGGATATTGAAGCATTGACATCAAGCCGTCACCGTTCAGTGACCAATCGATTGCTCAAATGTCGGAAATTTCAATGCTGTGCTTGCCTTTGAAAAAAATTCCCTTTGCGAACTGTAACCGTAGGAATAAAATTGTGTGCGCATCTGAGTATTTATCGTTGGGGACGGTTTTTCTCTCGGGCTTTCACACCCATTCTAATGCAGATTCCAAAAATTTCAATGATACGTTTGGTCTTTGAGAGAGACTTCTTGATTCGTTGTTACAACTGGAAGAATACTGAGTTTTACACTCGGCGCTCATCAGAATCCGCATTCAAAGTGCTCTGCGCGATCCACACGGTGGCTAGTGTAAAATTCAATAATCCTTTAGCTGTAACAGCGCATTGAAACGTCCTTCTTAAGACTAAGTTTGTTACTGAGATTGTTGAGATTTGTGTTATTGAGCGGTTTTTTGAAAATCTGAATGAAAAGCTCTGTCCAGCGGATTGAGTATGGAAGAAAATTTGATACTTATATGTTAGTTGGCGACAGATGTTCAAGCCAATCTTTTTCGCTGCACAGGAACTTTTCATAGGAGTGTTTGCAGTCACTCGAGAGCTTAAATCTTTGCCTATAATTATACGTTTCTGGTTTATCAAAACACTCTTTTATAACGCTGTACCATCCGAAAAAAAATTTATTTTTCACTCGCATTTCGCCTTCATTTTTACTACGAGTTAAAATCGTTAGGAGCATGAAAAGCATGTCACCATGTGCAGAATTTTTCGACGTATCAAAATCACGCGTTTTTATTTGAAATTTCTGTCGATGCGATAAAAAATCCTCAGTAGAGTAATAATAATTCCTGACGCTTCGACGCATAATACGTAGCGCTGTTGAGTTACGAGGTAGATCAGGCGATTATCTCACTAACAAGTCGTCGCTGTGGCTTAATTTCATCACATTATATTCATTTTTATACTAGTATCATTTTTCTATATTATTTTATATTACCTCTCTATCATATAGATATTTCCATTTATACATTTAAATAAAATCATATATATATATATGTATATATGCATAAAAGAGCAATTATGACGCAGTGGTCAGAGATGCTTTGCATCGCTTACGAAGTCAATCGTTCAATCTCGTGCTCATGACCTATCAGTTACGGTGTCAGTAAACGAAATCAGATGTCTCGATACTTATCTGGGAGGACAAGCAACACTGACTTAGTACAGCGGGACGCCACCGTAAGTCATTGTAAAGGCCAGATATGCATTCAATCACCTCAGACGAATTTAAGAATTAAAGACGAATGCATGGCGCATCCCTCAGGGATTGATCAACGCCGAGAACTTTATTCTATTATCCTTTATATATTTCATGCTTTTTACTCTTTTTTCTATTTGAAATGGGTCGAAAAAACGTTTATTCTGCAATATGAACTAAATAGAAGTTTGTTCCCATGGATTGTGGTTACAGATACAAGGTTTCAAACCTACGACGTCGCACTAGCTCTTCTTGACGGCTAGAAAGATTCTGTCAACTTTATCTGCAACGAATACAGGTTGCTTTATATTCTGGTGCTGTTTTGTTGGCTGTTGCACACGCCCATGCAAAATTCATGTTTTCAAAGGTCCTGCAAAAAACAGGAACTTACTGGAGTGAAATGGGAAAGGCATATAGCAGAAGACTGGAGACCTTCGAGCTCATCGACTAGGCCCCTTAGACAGGAACATTCACTTCCTAAGAGAAGTATTGGGCTGAAGCAGATGATTATATGGCTTCTGCTAAGGTGAAATTTAAAAGAATCAGTTGCATTTTTTGGACCTTTATGATGTATCTGCTGCATTTGAAAATTTAGATTACTCTTTATAACATTTTTAGGGCCTTCAAAACTTGGGGAACACTTGTTTGTTCAAAGTTTGATGCAATGTCTCATGCATACTCATCACGCGACCTACTATACTATCGATACGGAAATGTCAAGTGCTTAGATTCTCTTGACATGTGGATTTACTAACATGCTCTCTCTTTATAACATTTTTAAGGCCTTCAAAACTTGGGAAACACATGTTTGTTCAATAGTTTGATGCAATGTATCATGCATACTCATCACGCGACCTACTACTACTATCGATTCAGAAATGTCAAGTGCTTAGATTCTCTTGACATGTGGTTTTACTAACATGCCCTCGGCCGTGCCTAGACTAAAAAGGACTCAAGTCCTTAGCCAGGTAGGAGTGCAAGTAGGCCTGTGTTGATGCTAAAGAGGACTCATATAAGTATTTCTAGGTGTCCGTCTTTGAGCTTAGCGAAAAGGCGGCGAAGTCTGCGCCGCTTCTGCAATGCCGAAAAAAGTTCGCGAGACGACGAAGGTCGTCCCCACGTTCTAGAATTTTACGCGGCAGTCGGTCTTGCTCGTTGCGAGAAAGCCGAAAGCAGCTCGAAGAAGGCTTTCGTCAAGAAGTCGGCGCTTCAAAAATTCTGTACCGCAACAGAAACGAAAGACGGCGCAAAGCCGATGGATTCATATGGTTCGTAATCAATGAAGAAAGATGGGCTGGACGTTTTATTATTGTCCTGATTAAACACCTCTTTATGGTTAAGATATATGATGATTTGTGGTTGAAGAAAGCCTCATTCCTCCTTTGAGCGGAAGTTCAGCCCCCAATTCGCCCATGATCACTTCAAGGCCCTTGTTACATGATGACTCACCCAAATTTGATTGACAGTCTTTTTATGTTATCTACTCGTTTCGTCGTACTTTCAACATCATTCGTTTTTGATAATTAAGTCTTATGTGCTATTTGTTTTAGTTCTTTCAATACTACTTGCAAGAACTGTAATCCTTGTATACGTTCTAGTTACAGCTTATACACTGGCCACAATTTCTTATTCACCGTTCTTCTAGTAGTTATGATGATATAATTATATATCCGCCAAATGTGAGTCGTATGCAAGACGTTGACCGCATGCAGGAGTCGAACTCGCGTTTCACCCGTAATAGCGTTGAGACCCACGAATTGTGATTATCATTCCGTTCTAGTGCACCATGAATTGGTCATTTTATATTATTTTCTTTGTTTAATCGTACTATAAATATCCATTTTATTTGTAGTGAGAGTTCGATCTGCTATATTATTATGTTCTATTGGTGTTCATTCTTGAAAATAAACTATTTTCATCAACAAAAAATTTTTTACTCGAGAAAGCTGCTGAAATCTATGCTTTTTGTGGATACATTTCCAATATTCCACTCCTTTCTAAAGAAAATTCAAGATTTTGAAGAACACGAGTTTTCCTGATTTATTTTCAGCAGTGAATTTACTGCAGAATAATATTCAAGAGCTCCATGAAAAGTCGGTCGGTTTGCGAAGATTCGGACAAAAATACATAGGAGTGTAGTTTTTTACGCTGAACCGTTTGATTATTGAAACTCTTGCAAATTTTCTGACTTCATTACGATTCATTAAAACCCTTTCTTCTCTGCAGTAACTAATTTTGAACGGGAACTTTTTCTTAGGGCACTTCCTTTTTTCCTGAAAGCAGTTCTCTTCGATGACGGCGGATGGTTACTCGCAACATCCATTGTGGTGTACAAATTTTACTGATCTTTTCATGCAAATTTGACTCCAACGAGTATGCGGTTGCTTCGTCTTGATTTCTTCATGGATGCGGATTATGTGGAATGGACTTTATGATTTGAAGAAAAAAAATGCTCAAAGCCTAAGCGAGGCTGGTACGCCAGGGTTATACCCGGTGTTTCGAAGGCCTCGCCCTTCTCGTCAGTGACCCACGCCCCCACATTGAGCCCTGCATTGTAGCAAGGAGGAAGGCGTATGTGGGTGACGGCACAGTGTGCAAATGGTAGTGGTCCATCACCACTTCTCAGTCGATGTATCTCGGTTGCTAGAACAAGATCCAAAATTTCGACTGTTTTTAGAACCTCGCAACAGACATTCAAAATTATTCTGAAAAAATGCTTAAAGCCTATGGCAAAGAATGGAAGGGCGATCCCCAAGAAATAAATAGTTCGCCGCGCCAAGCGAGTACTCATCACTAATTTTTTTATGAGCCAGCCTCGTTGTGAATGGTTGACCTTGAAATCATAAAAGTACGAATGTAGACGTCAATGACAGTTCTATGTCATCTAAACATAGTTGTAAAGCTTAACAAAATCAAAACTCGGCGGCTGCGTGCACACTCAGTTGATTGAAAAGCAATGGAAATGCTATAACCTGGTAGAACAGAGTTGATCCATGGCATGGACTGTTTTTTAAACCTCGCAATAAAATACAGATAATCTAAAAAATGCGTAAATCCTAAGCGAGGTTCGTACGCCAGGGCCAAACCGGTGCATGGGCGAGAGGAAGGGCCAGACCTCCTGAACATCGGTGTATGGTCCTGGCGTCCCAACCACGCTTAGGCTTGGTGCAATTTTTCTAGAATATCTTGAATGTTTTTAGCGAGGTTTCAAAAACAGTCGATGCCATGGATCAACTCTGTTCTACCAAACTATAGCATTTCCATCGCTTTTCAATCAACTCAGTGCGCACGCTGCTGCCGAGTTTTGATTTTGTTATGCTTCACAACTATGTTGAGATGACATAGAACTGTCACTGACGTCTACTTTTGCAGATTTTAATAATTTCAAGATTAACCATTCACAACGAGGCTGCTTCGTAAAAAAGTCAGTAATGAGTACTCAGCTTGGCGCGGCGAACTAATTATATCCTTGGGATTGTCCTTCTATTCTTTGCTATAGAAAAAGGAATGAGACCAGAAGGGCGCAGAGAGCTTCGAATAAATGGTTCAACAAAACTGCTTCAAAGGTCTTGTCTTTTTTTCCGAAAGTGTACACATTGACATGGAATTCTGAAGCGCTGAGTAAACCTAGTTCAAATATCAACTTTAAAGAGTAACTGGGAGTGACGAATTCTGGCTTAGTGGCTAGAGATGCAGGTCTTCAGAAAACAAAATTCTGGTTTCAAACCTCTACAACACTGTACCTCAATAAGCCAACGAATACTCTACGGAACAAATCTACTCAGATTCCTACGAGATTGCATGGGGATTTGGAAACCCATCATTTTACGTCATATTTCAAGAAAACGAAATCCTCAGTCAACAGTCGAAGCAACAACCGCAACATTTGTAGACTTTGTGGGAGATGCATGGAAGGAAATGAGTTGGGTGTCAGAACTACTAGAATTCTCACAATAAAATGTCCTGACAAATCGTGTGAAAGTCCTTATCAAGGAACTTTGTCATCTTTGTTTTATGACAGTTTTAAGATCAATATTGAATGATGCGCCTGCTAATGGTCTGGCCATGAAGTGAAGAGGTTGTCTTTGCGCAGATTTTGATACTAAGTTTGTGAATATTCGTAGTTTATAATCGAAGTGAACGTTTAGAGCCGTTGCACAGCCAATTTTTTTCGCCAGTATAAACGACTCCATGCGCCTAAAGATGAAATTACTCTTGAATGCCGTTTTTGCTCATAAACCTTCTGCTATTCGACCTCTCAGTTTTGTCGGTGTGCTTCATTTAGAGAGTCTGATAGCTGGAAGTTCATTGTGTATATTATGGAATGACGCAGGTGCCAGATTGGTAGGACTTAATGATATTTTTGGCACAAACGTCAGATTTCATTAACTTTGCCTGTGCTAATTCTCATCATTTTAATATAGAGACTACTCTACTAGTTTTTCTGTCGAAGTAGAACCATTGTGATTATCATCTGTATATTTATGAAAGGTTGAATATGCTAGCGACTTATTCAAAAGTACGGTTACCGTTTTCGAAGGTGATTCTTAAGTGTAGTACTGGACTACCTTCATATGATTGATTTTAACGTTTTTTTCAAAACTTTTCTTTCGGTTTGATACAATTTTATAAATAGGATCACTACTGCCTTGCGTCATACTCACGTGCTTTTTTTACTATTCATTAGTTTTATGTATAAATGCACATCATGCATTGCCAATTTCTGATATTCGACTAAAGAAAAAAGGTTGGAAGATAAAGCTCTCGCGTTGATCAATCCCCGAGGGATACCCAATACACTTTTCTTTAATTTTTAACGTCGTTTGAGGTGATTGAATGCCTATCTGGCATTTACAATAACTTGCGACGCTCTGTAAAGGCTACTACAAAATCCAATTTAGCTTGAGAACCGGCGAGATTTGAGCTATGGAATCAATAAGAGAAGCCCAATGAAAACTTCTCCACAAACCATAGCCGGGTGGACAAACATCCAGTTTAATATAGTTTTTATTTCCATTATTGCAACCCACTAAAAGAGTTTTTTTAGAAAAAAGAAACTACAGTTGAAATTGCAAAGATTTATGCTTTCAAATAAGTACTTGCTATTTTTAGTAAAAAGAATCTATGAAAATTACCTATTTTCAAGGATACACGATTTCCCCAAGTGAGTTAAGAAGAACGATTAACTTTGCAGACTTGAGTGACACTTGTGCTTGGGCCTTAGCATACTTTTGAAACGGAAATGTTGGAGCGCCATATGACTCAAAGTGGTATTGAAATGACACTTGTGCTTGGGCCTTAGCATACTTTTGAAACGGAAATGTTGGAACACCATATGACTCGAAGTGGTATTGAAATTCGAGCACGGGGGTGGTAAAGAGCAGTTTAGAAGCCTATTTTGCTCTAAAAGCAACAAGGTGCGTTTTCTTACCTTCCTTTTTCAAAGAAAAAGTCTACTGCTTTTATTCATGAATAGATTATACCAGTCAGTACGTGGATGTTGAATTGTCCTCATCAGCACCAGTTTACATCACCTTGTCAAAGTTATAATATTAGAAGGTAAGAATGATACTTTCAGAGAGTCGGATTTGTGCCACACTATTCGGTGCTAGTGCGTGATAAGTGCACTTTACTTGAAATCGAGAGGAATTCAAGGAATCCACTCATCTCTTAAATTTCAATGTTTTGATTGTTTTTTTCAATGCTGAGGAATGAATGTGTATAAAACAGTAAACTCTAACCTTTTATAACATCGGTTATTTTATAGGCTATGAGAGTAGGTTTTCAAGCCATCATCCACATCGGACGGATTAATAGCAAATGCGGTTGATGAAGACTTTCCGTGGAAAAGAAACTGGAGAGCAATTCGACAAAATTTACCTATTTTTCTCTACGCTGGTCTTTTCTTTGGAATAATTCACCTATTTCTTAGCGTATGGAACTTCTGTCGCACTTTCACAGTCCTGCGTTGTAATGGATAATGCCTCCGTAATTATTTATATATTATTTCTGGCAAATATCTGCTTATTATCGCTTCAGCATGTTTTGTAATTTTATGTGTGACGGTGGTACTATTTTCGAGTACTTCTTTTAAATATTTCTGTGTACTTTGGTCACTAACGACGGTTATCATATGTTGCATTCTTTCAATTCGTGATGATCTGATCACTATCGGTTCCTTGTTTTTCTGGCAAGATAACTATATGAACCATCTGTGTAAATATATAAAATTCCATATAAATGCGACATGAGTAGAGAGGTTTAGTCCTTTTATGATTTCCCCTAAAATTTGCATCGACAATGGTTAGAACGTTGCCCAAGTTTTCACCTCTGGCTTCATGATGGTGTACGTAATTTGTTCATCACGATTTTTACTTAACAACAACTATAGTGCAGACATGAGCTGTTCTTACAAGTCCTCTGTGAATATGAATTTCTTCAACTGATACCGGGGAAGGCCATGGCCCAGTGGTTGTGATGCACGTCGCGGCGCGTGGAGCCGAGCTTCACCTCCCAACTTTCTTCGGCAGTCGACAACAGTGTTCTATGAAACGCCACACCTAGGCTATCTTCGAGAATGTAAGAAGACTCGCTCTACCAGTATTTTCCGCCATTCACGGAAAAGGCCGAAAACGATATCAATGTTAGAAGTACTGGGATCCGTACAGTGAAAAAACAAACACTGTAATGACGGCTCAAATAAAATGTGCTAAAAAAGCTGCCGTTTGATATTGAATGCCGCATTGAAGATGCACTGAAAAAAATTTGCTTTGAATGAACTTCTTGTGGCTTGTAGCATATTCATGAATTTTGGACTAAAGAGAATAGAAGTGTATTCAGCTTTTTCAAACTTGCCATCGGTAGAGTGATGCGAAATGTATTCCCCATTACGTGAAACAGAGGCAAACAAAATTACATTAGCGACCAACCAATCGCAGTGTGGTTGGGTGACGCACTGAAATCACTATTGATTTAGTAACCGGAATTCTAGCTCAGTTTTCTCTGCTAAGATCTGTGGACGGCTTCTTATGAGTAGTTTTGAGGCTGTTCATCAGAGTAAATTATTTGCCACTTGTGAATAAACTTTGCAGATTTATGACTAACGCGAAAATTCAAACTGTATCTTGAGTTTGGTCAAGAAGACAAGCACTATCTATTTTACTACGGTCACCCAGTGGCTTACTGCCTAATCTTCTCTGCGAATGTCGAATAGAGATAGCGCAAAACATTTATCTCAAATCTCTTGCACCAAGAATGTTTTAAATAGTTTCCAAAAACCTGGCACAAATTGACGCGGCTCTAACAAATGTCTCTTTTGTGACGTGAAACTGCATAAATTTTGTAAGTCGTCTCTGGCTCACAATCACAATTCTACCTGTAGTGATGATTTTATTATGGTGTAGCTAATTCCCTATCGGACTTCAGGGAATGAATAGCAAATTAGTCAATAAACTACTACAGATACACTGCATACTAATCTCTTCCACCTGCAATGTGAGGCGGAAGTTTCAAGCGAAAGCCATCATACTTTGTACCTTAGAATTCGCAAGTGAAAATCAGCGTTGGTACAACATATCATTGGAGCAGTTTTTTGTACCTGTGATATCAAGTCATGTTTACAGACGGTGTTCATCGGTGTTCCTGAGGCTGCTGGTCTCCAAATTCTATTTAATCTTGGATCCATGAAACGTCAGTGTCATGGACTTCATCATATATGTCTATCTGTTACAGTACTTTTTGATATCGACAATCATTTTTTTCAGTTTTGCCATGAATATTTTATCGCACATTTCAATGCAATAATTGTAAACGTCGACTATTGTGATTTCAAGCCGTGAGGTCTTTTATGGGCACTGCAATGCACGTGTTTCCGCCTTGCAGCCTTGTTAGTTGCGGGATACCTTTCGTTTAAGATAACCCCTTTCGAAAAGAACTTCTCTCAAATTAATGAATCGTCAACGAACATGCTACTCGGCTGCGTGTAATGAGAATTCACTGCACATACGGAAACGATAACATATTTCTGCATATCCTGTGACATGATTATCAGACATTGCAATAACACTGGATGCACGAGGGTAGTATTTATGATAATACCTTTATATTTGACTATTTTTTCAAATTTCGCTCAAAACAACGTAATCTGACAATCTATTATTCGAGCCTTCTAAATGCCGAGACTGCAAAGGCGCAACATGTATTGCACCGCATAAGTGGCATATGCACTGCACACACTATTACGTTAGACACATAGTCCACTCACGTGGGATCCTATTGCCTTGCCTGGCTATCCGGTTTCATCATCTTCTGTTTTACTAAGAAATCAGTGCCGTCAAATATAACTTGTAAACGAGAGTACTTCATTACAGAGAGATCTAGACTCGATCAGTAATCATAACAAAAAATGTCTTCGAGAGAAAGCTGTAAGTTCGAAACATCGATGGAACATTTTTAGCTGTCCAATGCAGTGTTTCTCACTCTAGATTGTAGATAAAAACACTGGCAGTCTGGGAAGACCAAGGAGAAAAACGATATAAGAAAAAGCTTTTACCTTGTCGTAATATGTAATCATAAGGTGCGTTAAATCAAAGGATTTAATTCAAGCAGTATCGAAAATGAATCCAACTCATTTTTAGTTACATTAGAATTGATGTCAAGTGACCTTAGTATAAAAACTGAATAGAACTTCTCGGTCTTTTTTTTGCTGAATGACGCACTCATTAATGTTTTTTCACCGAAAAAGCTGATTCACTAGAGCACCTATGATGTTATGGAATTCGAAAAGCGCAAGCTCACAATTTTCATCAATTCTTAGGAATTTCATATTTATTGTAGCAAGAGACTGATCCGCATTCGTACCATCTTCTCATCATATTTTTTCTTCCAGCATCTCAATGTGCTATTCTAGGTGCATTGTCAATGTGACACATGTTACAACAAAGCAAGTGAGGCAACAATTCTACTGTTCTGATGACTGTTGAAAAGTTTAATTGTAGACGAACAAATAACTGCTGATTCAATCGTTCTTGGAAATTCCAATTGCAAACAAGCACGGACCTGCTAATTCAATCATTCTTCTCGTCAGAACAAATACCTATTATGCCTCTGAAGTCGCAAATTTGCATTCAAAAAGTTCTCATAGGCTGACAAACTCTACACCATAAGATATTATGTAGATCAGATATGCATTCAGTCATCTCTACGATGCTTCGTTAAAACAAATGCATGGTACTTTCGTAAGGAATTGATTCAAGGTGGACGCTTTCTAGGGATGAACTATACTTTTGTGAAGGTAGAAAATCAATCTCTTATACGTGTCCGAATTTCCGAATTCACCATAAATTACTTCTATCAAAAATCATCAATAGTCATAAAAAATTGGCGCATCAATGTGCTCCTTGGTGACTGCCAAACTAATCCGTCCAACTTCTCTCCTTTTACAGGCAAATATTTCACACACAGACTGATACAAGGAAAATCAGAGATTAAGTGCAGGTACGCTGTGGTCAATTTTTGGTATCATGTGAATTTCTGGTCGGAAAATGAATCATTGAAATGGTATTCTAAAACCAATGTTGTATTGAAAACAAGACGTGATCGGTGTCATCATCTTGCTGAATTCACCGCTTATCATGGAGTGGCCGTTCGCATCTGCTTTACGCTTCCGTTTTTCCTCTTTTCTTGCATTTGATTGGACATCCGTCGCTATCGAATTGATGCTGGAATTGAAACAGCACGACTGACCGCTCCGTAAGCCACTGACGAGTAATTTTTATGTTCTCTTATTTTTTTTATCCAGATGTCGCTTTGGATTGCCTTCATGTTGCTTCCATCGGTGTTTTCTGGTCGAATCTCATGCACGGAGAACAAACTTTTGAGTTATCGCTGCGGTGCTCATTTTCTTAGTGAGTTCTATTGTTGCATCACGAGGAGCATTTAGAGATAAAATCAAGTTTCAAGATTGAAACTTTCTGACCAACATGCTTTCTTCGCCAAGATTGGTCGAAAAGGATGAAATAAAAAATTGAGAGCTTTACATATTGGATTTACCATTTCTTACATTGAATGCTGCTTACCACTTACACTTTTTATGTATGCTAAGCAAGAAGTTTGTGTAATCTTCTCTTTAAATTATAGGTTCTTTCTTTATTGCGTCTATGGAGATTTCGGTCATAACTGACGTCCTGATTCGAGAATCTGGAATATCTTGCTGTGATACAAATCCCAGATATTTTCGAAATTTATGCAGCACTATTGATGAGCGATACGATCAGTCTACCAAGTAGTCATCGAATTTATTCATGCATTGCTAACGTTGGGGTGATTCGATAATAGTTCTTTTCCTAGATTTTCAAAGAATACTCAAAGATTATTTGGCTAAATTTCATGATGCGCTCGATCATTAGAGGCTTGTTCGAAGTGATTCATAAAAGAAGAGTTGCATGTGTTATGCAGCGAATAGAAAAGCACTATAGAAGGCTACCGAACAGCCTAGTAAAAACAAAGTGCAGCGTTAACTTCGATCCTCTACCAACGACTGAGATGGACTTTTTCATTTATGAAAATGCGGTTTTGGATATTGCGATTAATGTTCCGTCATGAAAAAGCGCTGTTCAGATGATTATTGGAGGTCGCATTACTGACATTAGACTTCGCTAGCAATCAGTGAGCCCATCTCTCAGCTTCAAGATAGAAACCTTAATTTGGTCTGATAACTATCACAGTGTGTTCATAAAGGAACTTATAATGAGTGACCAATTAATTCACGACGTTAAAGCTGATGCTACGGTGATGTAACCACGGCCAAAAAGGCTTTTATGTACTCTTTGAATCATTGATACAAGAACAAAGGAATTGATTGAATTTACGACAACACTTCCATCTTGGCAGCTACAATGATTTACTCCCGTGCTTGTAAACTGTTACTTATCTTGTTCTGCAAGTCTTTAGATTGACATCGGGGTGGAGCATATCTGTCAAAACGTTGCAAGATTGAAGTAATTTTACTAGGGTAGTTTTGTTCTGTATGGGATGGTTTCTTACTGAGGTTGCTAAAATATTCATGGCAATTATACGCTTTTAGAAATTAGAAGTTTGCTGGTATGAAATGTTCAACGGCCAGGTAACTAGCTTTCATTTGTAATTAAAGTGTACTGCTTTGGAGTGCTCGAATTGGCATCAACGTCTTCTATATTTGTTTTTTGTATCTGAGCCTCCTAATAGTTCCTTGCTCTTGAAAAGCTAGGAAATCAATATACCTCTGCTCCAATTGCAAAAAACCTTTGCACTCGGTTTTGGCACTGACGTCTTATGCCCACGACATTCCGCATACTGTTCATAAGACAAGCTGTTTCTATTCAGAAGCTACGCGCAGGAAGAGGCATCTCTTGCTTTTCGTAGTTAACATCAATCGACACTCTAATATTCACGAAAATGCTATCTCTAATCTTGAAAAGACGTTTCTTTAATTGTGAGTCGTCAAAAATCTTGCTTTCCTACTTCTCTCTTCTGAGCAGTCGAACATCGCTAAAACAAACGGTGACCACCACACCCTTTGGACAATGCATTTTTCTGCCGTTGTGATTTGAATCTCCACAGCATATCAACAAACTAGATATCTTGGATAAAGACATATAAAAATATTCAGCGTTACACGAAAATGTTGCAGCTTGCTCAAAGCTGAAAATAACATTGAGATAACCGAAACATTACGATTTTCATCGTTGACGTCTAATCTCGCCCCTACATATATTGTTGTTAGGCGGGAAGAGGGGCACCATGGCCGAGTGGTTGTGATTCTCGTCGCGACGCACGTGGAGTCGTGCATCACCTCTCAGTAGTCTCCGGCAGTTAACAAGAAAGCAGTATTAAATGCCACAACCAGGCTATCCTCGAGACTGCAAGAAGATTCACTCAACCAGTATTCTACGACGTTCAAGAAGAACACGAAAAAACTAGCTGAATGCTAAAAGTATTGGGATCCCCACAATAAAAAAAAAATAGTGTAAAGACGGATCAATAAAGTATATAAAAAATGTTACGGATGTTGTCAGTAGTGTCATCCAGCTTTCTTTGTGCTCCGAGCACAGCAATGTCATACCGTTTTTTTCGACTGTTTCTTAAGACCTTGCTCAAGACAATATAATCTGATAACATATATAAATCCTTTCATCATTTTTCGGCCTTATAGCCTTGTCAGTTGAACGGCGCGTTGAGTGATTTTATCACCTTCAGGCGAGTGTAAATATTTCGGCGTCAAATCCACTATGTAGGGCTATTTTTCTGTAAGGAACTGGCCAACCCAAAAAGCACCTCGCAACTGACGAGGTCGTTAAGTCGAAACACGTGTCGTGCACTATATAAGTGCCAACAGACCTCACGAAACTCTTGAAATATGTTATCAGATTACAAATAAAATGTTTAATTGCTATCTCCCTCGCCTAAAGCTGATACACTACGAAGATTTTTTGAGACAATGTTGTTAATGTCGTATATTACTGTCTCATTTGTTTTCATATAACTCAGCATGCCTCCAATGACGCGAACATCAACCTCATCAATGTTTCAGCTCTCGTAAGCTTCTATGAGCAGTGGGTCATCTGCTTCTTAAAGACCTTCAGTGCTCTCTCGTCTTGTCTGATGCGATACCACCATCCCAGAATACTTTGCCTTTCATCGTCAAATGCTGCACTGAAGACTTAGCTGTCTGCTTCGTTATTTTCCAATTAAAGTTGTTTCATTGCCTTAAAATATTTAAATGAACTCCAATGGGGCTGAGATTGCTGTGGTTTGTCTGGCTTCTTTCTTTAATTTCCATATCTATCACTGTTGCCGAAGACGTCAACCCACTGCCGATTGACCCAGCTTGCCAGAAGGGCTTGCTTGATAGAATATTTGACCTTTCAAAGATTTGGCATGGTATCTATAGTGATAGACTTAAGTTTCGGCTTTCTCGCAAGCCGCATCACCGCCACATGTCATTCGGCTGGTCATCCTTGTTATTAGCTTAATCCTCAACGAAAAAGCATCGCTTTACTTCAATTGAAGAATCACTTGATGTTGTGCTCTCTCGGATATTCTTTTTTAGCACGTCTTTTTTTAAGCGATGCTCCAAAAAGTCGATTAAAGTATGTAGTTCCTGAGGGTCTTACTGTTTATCTCATTCTTTCTCGACTAAAGGCTACCGACAATTTAACGTTCACAAATCAATCCACCCTATAGCAAACATAATAATCGAATACAGACCGAGATTTACGTGAGTACAATAAGTACATGCAATTCCAGTGAAGAGTCAAAGAGTCAATTCATCACTACAAGTGTTTCGCATAAAGTGCAAAGTTTACCCGCTTTAGACACAGCGAGACGTGTAGCGTAACATCGCCATTAAACGGTAGGACTTTCATTCAGTGATAGAGACATGTGGAGGCGATCACTGACCACGATAACCATACCTCATCGGTAAGCATCCGCAAGGTTCACCATTAAAAATCGCGTTGGCTATTCTTTGGTTTGGTGATGCCTAACTCTGGAATCGCAAAGACGCAAATGAGTGATCCGAACACACCATTAATATCCATTCACTGCAAAGTGCATGGTTTTGAAAAAAGAAAAAACTTCCAAATCAAATTTTTCTATATCAGTCATTATGATTTCGACTGCTTATAAATTTATGTTTATTACGAAAACTTTTTAAGTTGAAGGCCAACTCAAATTCATTGGAAAAAACTATTTTGAATGAGGTTGCTCCACTCAAGTATGATCTATTTTGGTAACCGAAATATAAAAATTTAATGTGGGTCTCCATGTAAGCTCATCAGGCAGCCGAAATAATTTTATTCATGCGGAATTAGAACAATAGTCAATCTTCAGAAGTGTAATGTATTGCACGATTTTCTCTCCAACCACAGAAAATTTCGTCTTTGTTTGTTCTATTGATTGGTGTATGAAAAGGGATCTCTTCTAGAATCCTACAGCATTTTTAAAAATCATATTTTACGCTAGACAAGTGCTTTCGTAAAAAGTGTTAGTAGTCATTTGAAAGATTAAATCTTAAGCTAGAGCAGTTCGTAGCCGCTTTTCTGAAAAGAACCTTTTGAAACGCCGTAAAATTCAAAATAAAATTATGTTTGAGATCGGTCGCGCAAGCATTACTTCGCTGAAGGCACGAAAAGCACGTGAACGTGTAAAGAAAATCTTCTAGTATTAGAGTCAGACGTTCAATCTGGATTTCTTTCAAAGCGGAGAAACAGTTCCTAACAAATACACTTCACTTAGCCGCCATCGGTCGATGTTTGCGCCAGCCTTTTCATGAGCGTGCTCCGTCGCTCCGCCCACCGGATTCTCCATCTCCAAATGCTCTAGGATTCTAGAAAAGATCCGAAAAAATTCTTAGAATACTTAGAGAAACATGTCGATATTCATTACTTATTTGTCGGCTTAACACATACTTGAGTCGGTTATTCCACTATGGTAGGTAACGATAGTTCCACATTTTCTCGATAATGACAGCATGCTGCTTGTCTGTAATGAACTATATTTTAAGATAATCATGAGCACTATACGTCATTTGGTGGTCAGAAGGCAAAGATAAACGAGTTCCCATGGTCCGTTTTGCTAATATACCACTTTGAAGGTTAGCTAATTTTTTTACTTGACTTGAAAACTTTTCTAAGCAGAATTAATCTTCTCACATCCTTATTTGCACTCATTGTTTACACTTTTCCACAGCACACTGCTCATGTAACGGATCCGGCATCGTTTCTATACTACACTAGGTCGCCTGGACACTCATTAGAAGTTAAACGTGGATGAGAATAGGTTATTCACAAAAAAATTTTTTAGCTTTAGCTGAGTATGCGTAAGTTGTTCCTTGCACACCTAATTGGTCGTCACTATGCAAACACAGGATTCATAAATGTTTGTCATAAGGTTCAGGATCCCTCACAAGAAAATAACTCGTCGCCGCGCTCAAAACATTGCAGAATTCTGTTCTTTTCAAGTCACAAACAAAGACCATTATTACGCTTAGCTTTTGGTATCCACGCATAGCCCGTTGAGCTATCGAAACGGAGCTGGCTGTCAGGCAGCTAGCTTGCCAATCTCGCTCTCACAAGACACGGGGCTCATTTGTTGGTGACAACTCCTAATCAATACCCATGTACTTTCTAATCGTTTACATAATTGTGTTTAAGCTGGCACTTACAATGAAATTTGCACAAAGGCAAACACGCTCAAACACCTAGCATAGAAATAACTTTGTAAGCAAAGAAGGTTGCCTCCAATCAGAGCAGAAACATTTTTGGCTCAACCTACGTCATAGTGAAGCAAAAAGTAGCAAATGGTCTGTATCGCCTTTGCAGCTATTTATTGCTTCGAATCATCAGATTATGGAGACTACTCCACAGTTTTTTCGAAATCGGTGTGCTTTCGTGAGCCCGACAAACGTCATTGTTGCAATAATTGTGACATGGTATAATTGCCCTAGTTTAAGGTTTGACAATGGTTAATTCACTTAATATCGCGTACTGGAAACTCGAGGCGACTCTTCTCAACTTCTTGGCAGAGGCTCAATATTCCACTGGCGCCTAATAGCAATATCCAATGAGCCCTTAACGCTTTTAGAGCTGACTGTGGAAAATAGCACGATTGACAGCTTCATTGGATAGATGAAAAGAGCATAAAATTTTTTGGAGAGTCGAGGTTGTTGAGCATTCAAAGGAACATTCGCCAGTAATCCAACATAGTCTTTTTATTTGATGCCTTATTAGAAACTGACATTTGTGCATACTTGGTGATGGTGTTCTGCGCGTTGTGTTTGTGAGCATTAAGAAAAAGAGCAAAAGTAGAAAAATGCGATACCACAAAATTAGAAAAAGTAGTCTGATGTTTCAGTTTCTTTCAATGATTGAAGACTACGGACACTCTTACATACGTCAGAGTACTAAAGACAAATACGAGACAGACATGTGATGCGTCTGTACAAGAACCTCAGGATAAGTCCCATCATTAACCAAACTCTGCAGAATGTGAATAATTTACCACTAGAGTCAAAATTATCTCCAAAATTTTTTCGCGAAAAATATGACACAATTTACCCTTAATATGCAGCTCATGGGAGCACATGTGACGCAGTGGTTAGAGGTGCACTGTACCGCGCACAAAGTCGGTGGCTTGATCTTGCGCTCATGGCTCACCAAGCCGTTCATCCCTCCGGGGTCGGTAAATTGGTACCAGGCTGGTCTCAGATTTGTCTGGGAGGATAAGCAGCACTGACTCGGTTCAGCGGGAGGCCACTTCGAGTCATTGTAAAAGCCAGATATGCATTCAATCAACTCAGACCAAGTTGAAAATTGCAGGGCGCATCCATCACCGATTGATAAACGCCAAGAGCCTTCTCCTTTATCCTTTATGCAGCTCATTAAACAATTCTGTATTGCGACAAAGTGCAGCTGAGATTTTATTACCAATATTGCTAGTCACCCATATTCAGAAAGTAGAGCAAGTGATGCAAGTAGTTACGACACGACCCGATTTTGACTCGTACCGCGGATTCGCTCGCCGTGTGTCGGAGTGATCTTGCAGCAGTACGCACCAACACTTTAGAAAATAATTCACTAAACACAGCATTTCTGTTTTGTCCATTCAGAAGCATTAGCGATGCTTGCACTACCGATAGTCTTGTTGAGGTCTCATCAGTCATACTCTATTAAATTCTTATGATAATTCAAGCATTTACTTAAGATTGCTTCCAAATTTCTACACAACCTACCATGTTGTCATTGCAACTCGTCACGCAAGCACGTCGCAGGCTGCGCAACATTTCATCGCCGTTGTCATTGGAGTTAGAGATATAAGAAGCCAACTTTTTTCATTTAGATAAGGACTTACGCTGCAGTGGCGTGCAAGTATCGCCACGGCACATTTTAACAGCTGCTCACTGTATGTTCAAAATTACAAATACCAGTGACTTTTGCTCTACAAACTCACGTTCCAGTTGAGTGGTGCATTTTTCTCTGTCTAAATTTTTGGTACATCCATGGTTACAGCTAATTTTAGACGGAATTTATCAGGAGTTGGACAAAGAAGGCTGGTCAGTCTATGTTGGAAGCAAATGTCGCAGAACAGAGCTATGCGAAAACGCTTACAGAGTTTCTAATGTAAGTGATTCTTCAATGCTACAAACTATCTACAACTCCAAAAAGTATCACAATAAATTTCCACTACTTCCAGATCATCGTTCATGAACATTTCGACTATTGCGAGCAAGTTCATGATTTGGCACTTATGGAACTTGCAAGTAATGTGCCATACAGCAATGGAACAGCAATCTGTATGCCCGACAAGAGCTCGCTACTTTCGAAGACCATAAAAGCCGGCGGAATGGGATTGAACCGTAAGGTTCCCTCAAAATTGCACTTACTTCAATGTCAATGTTCCTACTATTAGCTTAGAGAGAAAGTTCTAGAGCACTTGTAAAAAATTGGAAATTTATGCACGAATTTCAAACAAAAACTATAATAACTATCCTTGAAACTAAAGACCATCGTTTTTACGAATTTCTGCTATCGGTCCACCAAGTTTAGGATCGTTGCCAATTCGCAAGCACTCGACAACGGTATATCTCCCATAGTGAACACCGGTGTATGACCCTGGCGTAACAACCTCGTTTTTGAGCTTAAATCATTCTTTTTTGGAATTATATTGAATGTTTTTTGGGGGTTTCAAAGACAGTCGATCTTTTGGTAAAATGATTCATTGGGAAGTTTTGCCCCGTGCCCATAACAAACCACATGCATGAATCCAAAAGTGATCAACAGGAATACTGGAATATGAGCATAGTGTTTCGATATACTTTTGAAACGGTAAAAGGGTATGGAGACTTTTAGCATAGCTGTAACAACATCTTTTTCAAAAATGTGTGTGATATTCTTCCTAGTAATGGCTCGTGAATGACAAGGTGCACTTAAATAGTCAAGTCATCAACTTGTGGCTTACTCCGCTTCCTATCCTCAAGGTCTAAAATTCATCAATCTTCATCGGTAGCACTATTTGGAATTCTAAAATTGCATGTAAGGTAATTAAAAGTTTAAGCAAAAGCCTAGGACATAGAAAGCATGTCTATGCGCTTGTCTAAGCATTTTCAATATTTGTCTACGATGTGTACTTCAGAACTAGGATAGTCGAATGTACAGCCTTATAAAAAAAAGTATCAAGCTATTAACCCGTTCGGGACGGCGTGTACCTGCATTAACGCAGTTATTTGTAGACATTCGTGAAAAATATTTCCAAAGAGAATTGAGTGGTGAGCAAAACTACGACCTCAGACGGGACTCGAATCGGCGCTCCATCCATACCGAGGACGCGTGCTAGCACTGCACCACCGAGGTATATTAGGTATGAAGGTTGGAGGCTGGGAACTATCATAGAGATACTGAAGAATGAGTGGGGGCGCAAATGTACCTCTGTGATGCAGTGGTACCTCGCGTCCCCAGCGTTCCGTATTTTGATTTCGGAAAACGGCATTCTTTGGAGATTAACATATTTCCAATTCCTATCATGTGCTCCTGTCTTCTATCTTGTGAGAGTGAGCCCATCTTTTTTACTCATGATTCATCCAATTCCTATAAACACGTCTGCCTTGCAACCAAATCCCAAATATCGAGCATGCACAGTTCTTAGAAATCGAGTGGTTTTTTTTTTTGCAACTGAGCTTTACGGTCCTTGAACACTCCTCATTGTCTTCACAGAGTAGAGTAGATTCTAGGTGACGACAATTCTGAGCACATATTGATCACCCCTTCGTCGATGTTTTCCCAATCTCAACGCAGTACAATACTGGCTAGAAAACTGAAGGTTTCCTTTTCTTCGGAGCATAGGAAACTCAAATAACTCGTAATTTCATTAGTCGACCAGATTCGAAGGCAATGAATACCGAGTGACAACAATGAACAAACGAGAAGCGTGCACTACTTACTAGCCCAAAACAGAAAGTATTCGACCTTTCTTCGCATATAAGACCTATAAGTAATTCGCAATATCGACAAAGTCAAGTGGTGAAGGTAGAAGAGGATATTCATGGAAAGCAGTAGAGCGGACAAGAAGCTTTCTTATTCAATGGTTAATCTCCAAAACCATACATATAGAAGGGAAAAAATAAGTCTGTGCTATAACATTATGTGTGCTGCAACCGCTGAAGTACACTACTAATCCATTTTTGTCAATAAATAACTGTAACGACTTTTTATTACTGTACTAGACTGAAAACTAAGCTCTGTCGTATTCTTTAGTTATTTTTATATCAAAGAATAGATATTTTCTTTATTTTTTTATCGTGTTTGATGTTATTCGGAAGCTCATGATCCCGAGGTTCTAAATATGATAGGCCATTTTGTTTTGATGCTGTGTAAAAATGTCTTTTCCGCTAGGTTAGCAACTAAACTGTGTCGTATTTCGGGTCATTCACAAATGTTTGCACTGAATTTCTTTCTTGGTCTTTTTATGGTATTTATGTCACCCAAAAGCTTGTGATTCCGAGATTCGAAATATGTAAGCCACTTTATTCCCTATAACTTTATGAATTTTCTACTTATAATGAACACTTCAAAGCTTAAGTCGTGAAGGCCTCTTAAGCTTTTTACTTGGGTCATTCTGCTATCGAAGCGACACAAAACTATAAAGAGCACTTAACCGCAAAGCGGCTGATTACGAACTACGTGAAGATGGTTTGGAAAGTTTTCTGAAGGTGACACCAACACTTCGGTTGCGACAGCTTTGTCGAAGGCATATCAGGGCAGCGCTCGCCCTCATATTGCGTGTTTGACATTGCAAAAGATTGAAGGAGAACGTCGCTTTCATCGAACAGCTAAAGTGCTGCTCCATGCGATAGACTACTTTTCAGATCTTTGCAACAACCCTTGGCAGAGAAGTATGTCAATGTCGATGATGTGATAATGCACCTATATTATGTTGAAGTAAAAAAATCTTTACAGTTATAAAAAATAAATTTTGCATATATGTAGAATTTCGAAATCACGAGCTCACCGGTGGCACAAAACACGATAAAAAAGACCAAGAAATAATCTTACCGTAAAGAAATAAAAATAGCAAAAAAATAAGTCAGACCTTAGCTTCCAAGCTAATGCATGGTGACAATTTTAAAATCTTGAAGATTTATATCGTAATATGCTTTGTAAAGCTTATTACAATTGAGTGATTGCCGGAAACAGTGTTATTGCGAAGCTGTGTCGTACACTAGCTTTTTTCTTCATACGTGGGAGTTATATATCCCTTTGCGGACGGCGCCATTTTTGCCTAGGGCGGTCCGGATGACTACAAAGAGAGGGTGCCGGAGTGCGCTGTAATGCTAACGCGACAGTTTTTCAATCAAACTTATACTTTTCTGTCATCAGATGGGATTATCGTGTCAGTAGTTGGCTAAATATGATAGAACAGACTGTAGTAAGCATATTTTTATTAGAAATGAGGTAATTTCTCCATTTATAATCAATACTTTTAGAGGGGAAACTGAGTATCAATTAAGAGGCTATATTCAGAACCTTTATCGAGTGTTTCTATAATATTTCATTTATATTTGCTCACAAGTAAATCAAGTTTATCTCTTACTTCTTTCACTTTTCATATACTTCATTGCATAAAGTACATGAAATTCATCATACTGGCTGGAAATTAAAAACAACGAATAGTTCGTCAAAAGCAGTGCTGCTAATTACATGTAATCCCTCTTCATCGATAACTTTCATTATTGCCTTCATTATTAGTGCACTTCGGATTTCCATTCCTAAAATCAGTGCGTAATTATGTTCGAATTCTTTAATCGTAACTATGGTATGCCAAGAAGAGATGAAGGGACATGGTTGTTTTCGTTATCTCTACCCTGTTTGAGCCCTTTAGTAAAAACGTGCTTTTTTACTTTGTAAAACTTCTTGACAATCATTCAATGCCTAAAATCGAATGAATTTTGAAAGACATATTCTTGAATGGCGTGTTTTTTGCGCTGTAACAGTCGAAATAAGACTTTCTTCCGCAATAGAGCATTTCTCGCCAAATGAATTTTTCTCATGGGCAGCTAATAACTATTAGATTAAAAAAATTTTACCAATTTCAACGGTGTACTGTTTTTGAGAAGAACCTTTAAAGCGCTGTAACAGAGGAATATTTGGTCTTGCAGCTTTGAATCTCTTTCGAATGTCCGCATCCTGTTTTGACCTCTTGGAAAAACGCCCATTCTGTATTTCTAGAAGCTCTTATAATCGCTTAGTAGTTGAAATATCGAAAATTTCAAAGGTATACTCTATTTTCAGAATGGTTTTCTTATTGCGCTCCAACAGTAAGAAAGAAAATATCATTCACACCCAAGCATTTCTCGCTATACATAGCTTTTCCGCTAAACTTTCAATAATTGTTCGAAAGCTTGAGTCTCAACGACTTCCGTAGTGATTTTGTTTTTGAATAAAACTCTTAATTATGCTCTAATAGTTGAAAGAAGATTACCTTTCTCACTTGATCGATATGTTGCAAAAAGTGTGGTGGCTTGGTGGCAATGTCGCGAAGTCACACCCCTTGAAGTGCGAAACCCAATATTCTTTTGACTGTTAAAGCGCTTTAAGGAGTCCTTCAAAAGCCAATTATGAGCTTTAAATCGCTGAAATCTGCCTATCGAATGCTTATTGAATCATCGTAAAAAAAACTCTATCCTGCGAAAAATTCTTATATGTGAAACAAAATTTTATTTCGACTATTACAGCGCAAAAGCAAGCCATTTGAGATATAAAGTACACCGTTCAGATTTATTTCATTTCTGCTACCAAATGATTGTTTACATTTCGAAGAAATGCCAAAAATGCGCTTTCACCAAAAAGCTCAAAAACGTGGAGATAATTGCAAAGTAGCGAGGAATACTTATGCATTGTTAGAGATTTGCACAAATTGTGCTTGTTCTCGCGCGATGTTGTTATTACAGGTTGTTATTTGTTGATGAATTCATTTATAAACTGTTAGTAATGCCAGCATCATGTAAAATGTGGCTTAGAAGATTGCATTTTTTGAGAGGAGTTGAAAGAGCGATTTTTGAAAAATATGCCTTCCATAATGGAGATTACGACTCTTTGAGACGAATGGGAGCTCTTCTCATCGAAACTACGTTTCTCTCGAAGTCCCTGTGGTAATATTTCACCAAATTTTCGCAGTAGTGAGGTCCCGTTAGGTTAAATTTCTACTACACACGTATCGCGAAATATGCAATAAATTGAAAGGACGGGTTGATTGTGGCATGCGCAAAATACTGTCATTTTTTCTCTATAGTAACGCAAGCAATGATGTTCTTCCTGAAGGCTAACCTTGGCTCTGAAATGTCCATTTTCGAGCTATCGAATGATAACTGATAATATAGTGGAGTAGGCCTTTTCTAGAAAAAAAACCACGTGCTCACAAGCACTTTCCTGAAATGCAAGCGAATGCGACAGAAATTATTTTCAAAAGCAAGGAATTCAAGGCAGTAAGAGTTATTTCTTCTAAATACACGTTTTCAAAAGTTTTTCACGTGCTAACTTGATTTTTCTTGCAAAAAGGGTTAGCTCAGTATCAGATTATATAATCTCAAAAAACAAGCTAAGAATTAAAAAAAAATGTCTGCGATTAATAAGTTCTTTCCTTCTATAGTAGAGAGTACTGTGGAAATCATTTCACACAGCAGGCTTAATGTCAAACTTAAAATTTTTCAAGCTAATGATAGAGCACAAAAGCTTTAAGAAGATAAGAAAATGTTTAATAATAACTTAAAATGCATTCTTTTTTGTGAGGACGATGTGTTTTTCTATTAAAGAGGGCAAAATTTCAGGAAGAATTAGCGTTAACCTTGCTAAAATTGTTCATACAGGAATCTCATCAGTGACCTTTTTTGCTTTTTGTTGATATGTTCCTCCAAAAAAACAATTAGCCCGAATTTCTATTGAAATAAGCACCAATCTTCGTAACCCTTCGAACGGCGCGCTCAGCTGAGGGTCATAATGACCATCATCGTCCGGAAAGTGATATGCCTCAAAAATATGTGATTGCTTAGACTAAACCGTGATATACCAAACTACGGCGAGAATCTCATAAAATTTTTTTCAAGACCTACTAAAAATATTCCAGTTAAACGAAAAGGCGATCTCTATTGCCGCCTCAAGCGGGTTAACTCTTTGGCTCCGCGTTGCTATTTCGCCTGAAAGCGACGCGGTCGTCAGTGTACGAAGCGCGTCCCAATAACAAACTGATAGTTCTCTGACGAATCTAGATTTTCATCACTACCAAAATGGATTTGATTATCAGTAGTTTATAGGATATGATTAAAAAGTCTTAATCAAAGCTATCGCTAATAGAAACATCTTCAACGCTTTTTTTAAATCCCGCTTCTCTCAATGGGAGATGAAATGGACACCAAGAAATCATAGGTCAAACTGTTATGGGACGTTTTTATGCTACTTATTTATATTCAATTAATGTTTATCTATCATTTGTCATGTAAACAACGGCATACTTTGAAACGTTGCCACAAGAGTCAAATAATCGATGACATTATTGTTACTTCTAAAACAATACGAAATAAATCTTCCAATTTCGTCTCTTCATTCCATGCAACAGCCGATCATTGTAGTGATCAAAAATTGTAATAGGAAGAGCAGTTTAGCAAAAATGTTGCTACTGTTTTGACTGGTTGTGTACTTTAGGAGATCGGACCTTTATTGAAGTAAACAAACTTTGTTCTATCGTTCCACGGGTAATCACTTTCATCATCAGTGTACTTCACTATGAGCATTATTAATCACTGTAATCTTTGCCACTGATCAGTGGCATTAATTTTATGCGTTTTACGTGTTTCCTTTCATTTGAATTCTCATAGAGGCGAACTCCGTAACACTGCCTAGCTCTCAAAGTTCCGAATAACTCAAGTGTGACCACATTCAGGTGGTTTCTAGACAGCAACAGTACGTCTGAAACCCCTGGTCCGCTCAGCTGTTTCCAATGGGCATGGTCCTGCACTTTTTCCAACAATGATGAGTAAGGAAAAACGGTCTCGCTATTACAAAATTATTTCTCATATTGTTGAATGAGCACTCTGTCAAAGCTTGTCCGATTGTATACTCACTCTCCCATACAAGCTTTATGGAAGATGTATAGAATGAAAAATGTGTTTTCTAACTACAGATTTATAATAACGTCGAGCTTATTAAGTAAAAAGAGTTGCCACTGCGTTGTTATTACAAGGATATCTATCGTACTAAAGTAGGGATTTAGGACAACTAGACGCCTTTTTTATTGAATGTATGTTTACAAGAAACACTGTAGTAAAATTCAGGGACTCATGTTGCTGTGCGTCTCACCTTCAGCGTTTACCATTTGCGACTAGCGTCTATGCTTCGCCTTTTATTGATATTTGTGTTGATCGAATAATTCCCTGATGAAAAAGAATCTTAATGAACAGGATGAGTCTTTTGTATCTTAATTTGAATTCCTAGACGGTCCTCATGGAGCGCTATAAAGGCGATTAATATTACGTTTTGCACTCGATCTAATTAGCCATTGACTCGGAATTCAAAGTGTCTTTACATCCAAGGAAAAGATGTCAGGATTCACAGAACGAAACACAGTCTTTTGTCAAATGTAAAAATTTTCCCGAAACGGAGATTGAACTTCTCAATAATTAAAAAAAGAATCGGGCACTCGCATGGTGGCAGTTGAGGTCGCTGTGAGCTGCGCTATTCGCGAGCAATGCGATTCAATGATTATTTGGAAATTTTCTCTCTGTTTTGGAAATTCTCATATTTCCTCTCGGTATTCTGATGCAACATTGCCTTTACACTTTCTATGTCTTAAATGCACATGCACCTTTTATGAGTGGAGAAATTATATAATGAAGTATCATAAATTTTTCCTTCTCTTACAGCATCTAAGAAGACCTTTCCAAAGCCCAAGCTCAGTTTCAGAGTCAGTGAGACTCTAACTATTCAACGACTTTTGATTGTTTAGCGGAAAGCCATCCGCAGGCCATAGCCGGGCGAACAAAGCAACTGAATGTGCAACATAATCGTATTTTCGTTATTACGCTGTTACTGCGCATTTATAAACTTTGTGAAGCTAAATAAAGTATCGCAGCGGCCGATTATTGAGATATCAAAGAATCACCAAGCGTCTGAAGGAACAGCCTCCTCTACAGAAAACTCTCAGTCAAAATGTTTTGATTTCATATAAACTGTCATCGCATGAACTGTATAACATCATTCATTGCGAATGTTCCTTGATTTCAATCACTATAATAATTTTGAGTATCGCATATATTAAAATATTTCAATACTGGTAGATTGACGTCATAATATTCTTTGTAGATCTTATTAGAATGACAGGATGCTCACAACAATAGCATTTTAGTATTTGCCTAGTGAAAAAGAGAACTTCATTTACACATAATAGCCAAGCATTACACAGAGTTAATCCTGAAACAAATCAAAAATCCTGATAGATTATGAAAATGGCTCGCCGGCTGAGAATCCCACTGCACGCGTTTGTTTCAATTAAGCTAGAAAGATTGACCCGTTCGAGACGGCAATAGAAGTCGCTATGCAGATGCGAACCGCAAAGCGGCATGCGAATTTTTTTACCAATTAGGTTTTTTGGTTTCTTTCGGTTATCAAAGGACAAATAGAGAGCCAATCTCATTCGGTGGACAGGATTTTATAAGAGTGTAGTAATCATTCAAAAGCTTAGATTTTTGACTACAGCGCCCCGTGACTGGTTTTAGAAAAGCAATCTTCTAACGTTGACGCATAAGAAAATTCCTTGTGTTTCAAACGCGCATATTTCTTGCAGGACAGAGCTTTTCTTTGGAAAAGACCGGGTTCTCTACAACGGAGCAAAGAAAATACTATTGATTCAGATGCGCGAGCAAGTGATGTTTGGTCGACTCGTCGGGCACTGATGAAGCCAGCAATAGAGGTTTGATTTCCGCGTATATGAACGTGTACAGAAAATCTCGTAGTATATGAATGTCTCACGTGGCCACCTCACGAACAGGCATGTAAATTGGCCAACGACCCCTTTCCTCACGCATGCAAATTTAACTTATTTTACCTTCTGCGTTCTAAGAAACGGTCTTTTCAGAATAGAAACACAGCGTTGTAATCAGAAATGATTATGCTATTGAATGACTGTTAATAGTCCAAAGAAAAAGCGCTGTGCGGCGAGAAATACGTGCGTCTTAGCGCAGGAAATCTTCTTCCGTAGCAACACAAAAAATGGCTCTTCGAAAATTAGCGGCGTGTGGCTGAAGCCTGAAGCCTTAACTTTCGAATGGCTACTAGCACTTCTATGAAAACTTCTTCTTCAGAGAATGAGACTGGCTTTTTATTTGCTCCAATATATCCAAAAAGAGCCCTTTTTTTTTGTTTGTTTTGAAAAAATGTATTTTATGTTTTTTGCTTTACTTTGTTACATCACAGTTTACTCTACACGATTCCAAGCTATTGTGCCAAATATAGCTCTTATGCGTGAAAAAGGCTCTAGGTTGTTTCACAATCATCCTGTCATTGGCAATCACTTAGCTAAAGTACGTTATGCAAAGAATCTCTACTCCCGTGGCGAGGGCACGTGGCGCTTTCCCAGGTGGTGGATAGGTGAATAAGCGCAATCCAAAAGCGACCATGTGATTTTGGTGAGAATAGAACACGAAATCATGCGCTCCTAAATGTTATCAGAAAGAATGAAGATTGAAAACTAAGGAAACTCATCAAAAATGACCATGCGTAGTGCATGTGATTCCATTTAACCAGTTAAGAGCGCATGAGCGCGATGGTTAGAGGTGCTCTGAGTTACACACCAGGTCGAGGGTTCGAGTTCGAGTTCATGGCTAACCAAACCGTCCATACCTTCGGAACCGGTAAATCGGTACAAGACTATATCCAGACTTACCTAATAGGATAAGCAGCACTGACTTGCCACAGCAGTAGGCCACCGCTCAGTCACCATAAAAGTCAAATTTTTCACCTCAAACGAAGTTGGGAATTGAAGACGAATGCATGACGCAGTCCTCAGAGATTGATTGACGCCAGAAGCTTTATCCTATGCCTCCCAATAATTTTTGGATTGCTAGTGCACCTCAAAAGTTGACAGCTAATTGGAATAATCAAAACCTGTTTTCTTCTACCGCTTTTTGTGTGTCTCTTTACTATATATCCACTTAAACCTCATCATATGCACTAATCGTCGCTGCAACTTTTGCCTTTCTAAATGCACAATATATGCGCTTTCTACAAATTTCTCAGTTGACTTTCTTTAAGGAGATTCTCTGTACTGCAGCCGTCCACTTGCTAATCACGTACGTGATCCGCCTAGCTGCTTCACATGAGTACCCTCCTCACTTTACTGCCTGGATACATGAAATTCGTTGGATTCTGAGAGCCATAGACATTTATAGAAACGTAGAGTGCTGCATATCTTTCATTTGTTCGTTGATGTCACTCACCACTCGATGTCCCCATAGGTGAATTTTTGTAACTAGTCGGCTGAAGAGATTGCGAATCTCAAGCTTTCCATGTTCCAAAAAAAGAAATCCAAAATCTTAGTCGATATTGCACTGTATCATACCCAATCACATCAATAAAATGCCGATGAAGAGATAATCGCTGGGCAGTTGGAGAAGGTGCTGTTACTCAGAATCCTACCCTACTCCTTTATGACAATGGGAGGTGTTCAAGCAGTATAATGTTCAGTTGCAGAGATTAATCGACTTCTACGAACTGTATGTGCCCGATGTTTGGATGTTTGTTATAGAACAAGCATTCATGGCCATCGGACAAATGATGAGTAGTAAAAAGAATAGTCCAAATCCTGCAAGATAAGAGACAAGAACACAATACGTGCTGAAATTATATTCAGTTGCGGAAGTTGTCGTTTTCCTATTGAAAAATATGGATTGCTAGGACGTATCGGCGCTGTTCTCACTAGAAATACCTTTAGAATTTTCCTCCGCAATATTGTAATTCTTCGTGACGACAGATTGCGCCGACCATCTAAATTGAACTATACAGAACCAGCTATGATGCTTCAGCAATGGGCTAACTACTCTAAGAATCAGGATTATTTTTCTCCTTGTTAGCACTGTGCACTAATCAGGTCTACCTTTGAGTAGAAAATCTAAAGTAATGAATGCAAACTCTGCGAAAGTTTAATCTGACTAGGTACTAAAAAACTCCGTATAGTTTTCTGCTGAGAGTCATAAATTATAGAGAATGGTTTTCAAATTACACTTCTAGAAAGTCGTCGAAAGGAAAGTGGAAAAGGGGCTGAAAATAAATCGTTATTTCAAGAACTTAGCTTTTGTTCAAAAAGTGAAATCCTTAGAGTCATTTTTTGGAAAAAAGCGCTTGAAAAGAACAATTCATCTCTTTCGTATCAGTAATGTTTCCTATAATCAGTAATTTACTACATGACTGTCGGTAAAACCCTCGAAGTTTGAATTACGGGCTAACTACACCAAAAGAAAACTTTATCTTCTTTTGTAAGCAGGAAAGTTATGAAAGTCTTTCCACAAAACAAGCTTAGTGCTCTAATTAGTACCTATGCTAACAAATAACTGCGGGTTCGTTGATGAAGTAAGAGAAAAAAAAATGTTCAGTAAAACTTGAAAATGAGCTTTTTTTTTGTAAAGATGTGTTTTTTCACAAAAAGGTGTCAAATTTATCAATATATGGTCATTCCTTTTGCTACAAATAATCTTATAAAAACCTCCTTTGTATTGATTTCATCTTTCGTAGCGATAAATTTCCTCCGACATGCATACTCTACCTGTAATTACCATTGATCACCAAGCAAAGTACAAGCGATAGGCGAAATACTTCGGGTGCAGAACGTATTCTTCTATTGACTCTTACATTGTTCTACATCAATCTTTTCAATAATAAATTACATTTTCATAACTGCTGAGATTTGAGTTGTCGAATCACTGTCAAAATTCCAGTGAAAAGCCACCGACAGCTCCCAATCGAGCAAACAAACCAGATTGAGTGTAAAACATAACATTATATTTGTTGGTATAATACTATAAGAAGAGCTTTGTGAAAACAAAGCACATTATTAAAATCTTTAAAATTCGAGAATTCGAGTAGTTACTGAAAGTCTGGGAAAAAACTTCTGTAACCTGAGAAAGCCCTTTAACCCCTAAGGGACGACGTGTACCTGCTGACGTGCATGAATGTTTGAAGGTCCTTCTTACTGCATGAAAGACTTTTTCCAGACATTTGGTAATTACTTGAAAGCTTAAATCTTTGCAATTTTAACAATATGTTTATTTTCTCAAAAAGCCTTCTTGTTAGGTTGCAACACTGAAAATAAAGTTATGTCTCACACTCAGTTTTGTTCATTTGTTCGGCTGGGGCTTCGATATGGCTCCTCACAAAAGTTTTATTGGTTATTAGATAGCCCGAATCTTGCGAATTTTGATAATGTAAAAAAAAAGCAAGAAAAAGATCACATTTCAGTTCTGAAATGCTACCCCGCCGCTTTGTCGTCGTAGATGGTTCATTGACAATTATAGGTGAAGAAAAAGGTGTCTTATCGTTGCATAAAAAATGGAATATTACTGGTGAACGTTCTACGAAAATTTTTCGATATAAAGAGTAATTCTTTCCTTGAAATCCTTCATTTTCAGCTGTGATACCATGTCGCTGGAGAAAGTAAACGAACTTTTAACCGCTAATGTGCATTTGTATTGCCTCTCTTGCAGGAAAGTAGCTTGAAAGCACATCTTCTACAAATAAAAAGTTCTAATAGAGGTCTATGTGAAGGTATCTCTAGTATGTAGCTCGAGTGAGTGTAGGAAGAGAGCGCGTACGTCATTGCGTATGAAACGGTACTCCCCCTATCAGCATCCATATTCGAGAAAGTATTTTTCGCTCTATCCAGACATTTTAGTACTTATTTGATAGCTTGAATACTAAAAAATTGAAAGGAGTACTTCATTTTTCAAAAGGTCTTTGTATTACACTGTAACAGGGAAAAGGATGTTATTCAAAACTTGAGCATCTTTCGATGAGCAAAGCTTTTCCTCAAAAAATTTAGCATTTCTTCGATAATAAACTTGATTGTGTTTCTGGTTTTCCAAAAAGCCTTTTTATTGCGCTGCAACATTGAAATTAAGACTGCATTTCAGATGCGGCGCTTATGCCTTCCACAAGTATGTGCATGTATATTGCAACATTGGGATCAAACCATCGCCATTCAATAGCCAGTCGTTTGCCCAAATATCAAGAATTTTAATGGCGTGTTTAGCTTTGGAAAACAATTTTCTTTACGAGCTGTAGCAACAAGAATAAAACTATGTTACACATCAGAGTATTTTTTGCTAGACACAGCTTTTCTCTCAGGCTTTTACACCCATTCGAGAGCGCAAGTCTCAGAAATTCTAAGAATATGCTTAATTTTCGAAAGACATCTTGGTTCGGAGTTACACTTGAAAGAATATTAAGTTTTACATCCTGCTCTCACCGGACGCCACATGTAAAATGCGTTGCGCTATCGGCAAGGCGCCGTATGCGAAAACCAATGATCTTTTAGCTGTAATGACACATTAAAACCTCCTTCTCAAAAACGAAAGCTCATCATCAAGATCACTGAGAATTGTATTATCAAATAGCTATCAAACGTCTGAATGAAAAGTTCTGTCCAGCGAAAGATGCTTGAGTGTGAAAACAAATTTGGTGCTTATATGTTAGACAGTGGCATATTTTTCAACAGATCTGATTCGCTGGACAAGAAGTTTTTATAGGTGTGTTAGTAATCATTCGAAAGCATAATTATCTAGCTACAACTACACGTCGTCGGTTTTTCAAAACACCCTCCTATGATACTATAACACCCAGAATGAAATTTTGTTTCCCACTCTCTTTTCGCCTTTCTTTCCACCACGAGTATAAATCGCTGGAAGCACGAAGCATATCAGCGCGCAGGGAATTTTTCGTATTTTCGTAGTATCCCAACCTACATTTTATGCAAAGTTTCTTGCGAGGCCGTGAAAAAATCCTCAGTAAGATAACAATAGGTGTCGCCGTCCTAACGCATAGTGCGGTCGATCACTATCGAGTAAGGTGGTAGTAGATCAGGCGAATTACTTACTAAGGGGTCGTTGGTGTGACTACTCTTTACATTTTGCTCAGCTAAGAACCTTTTCGACGACTTTGCTACCGGGCAACTCACGGAGCGAGGGGAGCAACCGATCGTGTTTGGAATATTGTTATTCAATTGGAGATTTCTTCACCATATCGACATACACTAGAAGTTGGAACGTAGACTTTGATGCTACCAAAAAGTTTACACACTGGTATGCTTTCCGTGCTTCCAAAGATTTATACGCATGGCAAAAATCAATATTAAAAGCGAGTGAGAAACAAAATTTTATCCTGGATGTTATAAGGGTGTTATAAAAAATGGGACACGTGGAGTTGTAGCCAGAGATGTAGATTATCGAATGATTACTAAGAATTTTGCAAAAATTTCCTGTCTAGCAAACGACATCGAGTTGGTTTTGGTCGCCGTATAACTTATTAGTACCGAGAATTTTACTTCACCTTTACAATATAATGTAAGAAAGAACAGACCGTTCAAATTCTCTATATTTGAGACATCGGATGATTGATAAAACCTCGAATAAAAGTAAAAAATACTTTTTTCCTAAATGTGGGTCTGGATAAAAGGAAATTACCTAGAATACTTCTCTGGAGAGACATATTTCTGACCAATAGTTTGCATAATGTCGATGTTCTAAGCCTTTTAATCAAGTAGGGTTGTCTTTCACTGTTCATAATTTCTCCATTGTCTATGAGAGACCCGACTTTTTCCGCTTACTTCGACACTAAATAATTGAAAATATGCGAATGACTGATGTAAATTAGTTATAGTGAGAGTTTTCAATGCACACTTATTGAATACTGCAGGCATAATAATTTTTGGTAAATTACTAGCTGTTATCCAATTTTTATTCGCTATGATAACTCTTGGGTTTTGTATAAGGCTAAGGAAAAGCAAAATTGAAGATTTTCCTTGTTATCCCTTTGTTCATGGCAGTGAAATTGACTGGCTGCTAAATCCAGTACGATTGCATAGTAACGAGCGTCTTTTTCTATATGACGCATATAACTAAACAAAAGACATGTGAGTGAATAAAGAATATCTTATTCTATCGAAACAATACAAGGAATCCGATATTTTTTTACCAAATAAAGAAAAACAACCTTAGTCAAACAACGAAAATCGCGCAATTCACCTTACGCACATCGATTTCTATAGCCGTCCATTAGGGGTCAACCAATTGGGTACCAGCACAGGTACGCGGGTCCCAAACGGGTTAACAAGTTTCCTATGAGTATTAAAACAATTAGTGAGCTTAAGATCCCTAAAACAAAGTTTCTTCGTCTTTCTTCTAATAAAACTTGCTATAAATCCTGCTTTGTGGGAAACCAAGCTTACCTTCGAAATTGAAATTTATCAAGCTATCGATTCAATAGAGAAGTGCTGATAAAACGAGTAAAAAGTGTTCTCTAACAAGTGGAAATATGTTTTTTGGAAAGATGTAGTTGGAAGTAAATTATGCTTTCCGCTCCACGATTAATCATAAAAGAACGTTGCTTATGTGAACTGTCAGAAGGATTCCTAAACAAGATCAAATGGAATGCCGAAATGTACGTAAGCTAGTGGAGAAGTACTAACCTGGAAGAGGCTCAAGGCACTCTTCTAGACTATAAAATCTGATTAAACTCCAGGAATGAAAATGCGTTCCTAATACACTGGAATTCGATTCGACTAGCTTTTTGTTCCTTTTGATAGGGATTTTTTAGTTGGATGGGTGCTCATAAATAATCTCAGAAAGAAATAATTAAATGTTTTCATCATCTAGTTAATTACGATTTTCCAGCAATTTTGAGGAACTCACTGAGGAATGAACTACAGGTGGTCACGTATAGAAAAATTTTCGAGATAAAAGAAACAAATCACCTTGAGACGGTGAGCATCAACACTTCCATTTGCAAGGTATGTGATTAAATTCCGTCTTTTTCACATGCTTGCTTTGAGGTGCTCCGGATTTCGAATTTGTCAGAATTTCGTTGCCTACTTTGCATTTACCGTGCAAGGGCGCAGTGCTCCTATCAGACCAGATACGAAATTCTAAATATACCTGCAGATATAGAATATGCAAAACTTTGACGTCGGCCGGGACTCGAGCCCACATCTTACTCTATCCGGGAGCGCGCGCTCTAATCCGTTGCCCTACTGACGTCCACTTTGCGCGCCACTCCATCTACGCTACAGCGCATCTATCTGTCAGCAGCCAGCCGTCAACGGCCTGACCCCGGTAGTCGGTATCGACATTGAATCCAGCCACGCTGACAGATATTGAGTATTGATGATCAAATGAAATTCTTTTTTGCTTAATCGCTTATAGCGGTGGTGAAGAACTTCTAGATATACCCATTTATATAAGTTTGAAAGTCCATTAGCACCGCGAGGAGCGATTTAAGAGAAAAGAATTTTATTTGATCATTAATACTATATATCTGTCAGCGTGAGTAGAGTCAATGTCGATACAGACTGCCCGGGCCAGGCCGTTGACGGCTTGCGAAAGAGTAGTGTGCAAAATGGCTGCCAGTAGTGCAAGGGGTTATAGCACGCAGTCCCGGATAGAGTGAGATGTGGGTTCTAATCCCGCTTGCCGCAAAAGTTTTGCATATCACTCTATATTAATGGAAAATTTATAACCACCGCTAGGAGCAGTTGAACAAAAAAGAATTTCATTTGATCATCAAATACTTGCAACTCGTGGAGTACAACCTGTTGTAGTCGATACAATTTCCCAACGTGCTAAGATTTTTCAAACAAGTCTTGTGATACCAATTTCTTAACCTTTGTGGAGTAGTATGCTTTGAATAATTAACAAACTCGTTCACGGCAACTTTTTTCGCTCCGAAAGTTTTTCATCACTTCAGCGATTTGTAAGGGAATAGCCTTGTAAGTGAATAAGTTAGAAAATGCGCTCAGCGTATGCTTCCCTGCAGATCCACAGGAATACTATTTATATAAGGTTGCAGGGAGACAGTGGCGGTCCATTGTTCCAGCTTAATAAGCGAGGCAGATATGTTGTTATTGGAATCGCTTCATCTGCATGGCCACTGTGTAGAACGCCTTCACGTGAGTTAACGTAACATTTGGGGACTCACATGGAAAAAATTGCGACATACACTGGAAATACGGCAATACCCTAGAAGATGAGACATGGTTGAGCTCTAGGAATTATGCAAGAACCACTCTTACGTGGGCCTCATCATGAGTTTGCTTTTCTTCTGATTGATTTGCAGTCTCATTATTACCATAGAACATCGCTCACCATTATAACCTTTGGCTTGATCTCCTTAAGAAGATAATAACATAAAAACAAACATACAATTAGGCTTACATTTTTAACAAGGCGAGTTTATTTGTTTTTTGATCCGACTGCCCCCTTCATACACTAAGGTATTGTGGAATTGAGCTTGGCTTCTACTTCCATCAAACGTAATTGGATAGGTTGATCGGTCTTGCTTCAGAATCTATAGTATAAACAATGAAAGAATTAAGGTCTGTGTGCTACCTTTTTTGCTTGATCCTACAGGGACAATCTTTGACAAAGCTGCTACTCTTCTAGATTCTCTAATTTCGGTGTATCACCGAGCTGTTTGCGAGAAATGTGAGTGGTTCCTTGGCAACGCGACTAGGCCTACTAAGCAACGCATCGGCCGACATTTCCGTAATCCTAGAGTTATAGCTCTCGTTATTTTTGCAATGTCATATATGAAATGTTTGGATTCTTGCACTGGGTCACCAAAAAATGACGAAGAACCTTGTTTATGACATTTCCATGAACATCGCCAAATTGGTTTCTTCGGGTTCTGCTGGGCAGTTTTACTGGCCGTATGGCCAAGAACTGTATAAATAATATGTAGCTGGAGTTGTACATTCCGCCAACTCATTGGGAAATCGAGTTTTCCGTTTTTTTTTTAGAGTCTTAGTGTTCTTCGATAGCTTCAATATCAACAATTTCAATGCTGTATGCCATTTTTATAATAGCCCCTTGATGCGCTGTATCAGTAAAAATAAAGTTTTACACGTAGCGCTTCTCGGCGCACTTCGCATTTCGTTAAACAGAGTTTTTTCCTCAGATATTTAGTGACCATTTGGTACTCAAAATTTTAATGACTTAAACTGTGAACTTGGTTTCTGAAAGTTAGTTTGCTATAGCAGCCAAAAGAAAAGTGACTTTTATTGATCGTGCTGATGATTGACCGCACAGTGCAATTTTCATGCGGCAAGCTACTTTTGTTACTAGATTTAAGGCTTTTTCTGCGCTTAAAGAAAACTTTAGATAAAGCGCATAACTCTGATGCTCCAAGGCTTCTTCTACAATACGTAGGATACTCTACAAGAGGAAAAAAGCCGTTTTATTTTCTCTGAGTACTCTGTCTGTTCAATGATCCTTATTCACCTTTTCAGATAAACGGTGGAACAGATTCATCGATGTGCGTCCGTACATCGATTGGATTTGCAAATTCACAGGTTTGAGATAATTGGCGTGATTATTTTGCTTCATCAAGCATGTGCTACGAAGCAAAAACTTTAGGCGTTTGCCCCACTCGAGTAAACAAAGGCTGTAAGAAAACCAGAGAGTATAACATGGTGGACAATGAACAACCTGGCATTCGTAAACACTCACACAACATCACCAATGACAGCTTCCCATTGTTTATGATAAATGTCGTAGTTTTCTACTCTGTACTGAATTCAATCCTGCATGCTCCTTGATTACTTGCACATGTTACCAGAGTTAATTCTTAAACATCAACTTAGCAGAAGATAAATGCCAATCTTGCCTTCTCGAACTACTATGTCGAATTAAAAACTCGCGGTTTATCAGAATAAGAAGAATAAAAGAATCATTGACATCGTTCTTTCTATTTCTTATCCATGGCTGTCAGCAATTGTACGGCCTCGTCTGGAAAATAATCTTAGTACTCCTTTTTTCAGAGTTGGTAGATTTTACTTATAATTGAAGTGTTATTCATTTGTGTTCGTATCATGAGCCATCATGTGTTCTAATGTTTACGTTAAATTTATGTTTCTGGGAGGAGATAAATGACAGCAAAGTGAAGTGATTCCTTGGCGAATCAAGATATGAATAAAAATCCTAAGAAACCGCCCGTACAGGCACTCTTGCAATTCTGCTTCTGGCTCAAATTTACTGTCGCGAACGACTTGCAGACCATGAGTGGAACGAATTCACATCCATTGTTCCAGGCTCATCAAAGATTTAGATGAAGGAGCTTCAATCCGTTAATATTCCAATTCTTAGCCATCAATAGAATTGCGATAATTATCATCACTATTCACAGCCGCGATTTTCTGAAGGCCATTCTTGTTCAAAATAGAGCATTCGCCGAACTCTGAGTAATCAATCAAAAGCTTTAATATCGGTGATTCCAGGAGGGTATACGGTTTATGAAAAGCTTTTGGCACCGCGTTGTAGTAGTGAATATAGTATCATGTTGCACACTCAGTTTGTTTTGTTCGTCAGGCTCGAGTCTATGGCAGCTTTTAGCTTACATATCAATTATCATTCGTTAGCCGAAAACGTGACCATTTCGATGCTAACTTTAATTTTTGAAGAGGTTTATATAGAGCATCGCTGCTGCAAAGAAGCGGAGACCACGTTTCGCACCCAAAGAAGTCAGCTCGTTGCTTGAATTGAAAGCGAATTTATTGAGCAAGAAGTGAAAGTGAAAGAAAAAAATTGTCTATGTAGAACGATACAACAAAGTTTCTTCTGTAAACCTAATACAAAAACATAGAAATTTCTACGGAACGGAGAAAAAATTCTGAATAATTAAGAAAATCGAGCGCCTCTCGAATGACGTTGTGCTTAACGATTTAAATATCTGCCTTGAAAGGAGAGGTCATCAAGATGCGGGATTATTTTGATTTTGGAAGAAATTTGTTCCTCGTCTCGGAAACATTTTTCCTTTCTGTATTATAAGTGTGGAAGAGATTGTACTCTATCGCTATAAAGGTAAACCTTTTTTTTTGCTTCAAGTGACAAGTGAACCCGCTCTAAAGTGTAAGTTACGAGCTTACAATTTTGGGTGCGAAGCGTGATCTTCTTTGTTAAAACAGTGCTTTCCGTAGACCTTTTTGAAATCAATTCTAGCATCAAAATTTTCGAGGTTTGGTTCACCGAATGATCAACAATAATTAAGCAAAAAACCCCGAACAGATCCCATTCGAGAAACCTAAGCATATTGAGTCACTGCTGCAGCGTAATAAAAACGCTTTTTATAAACCAAACACCTTGCTATAATCATCGAAATTCATGCTTTTGAACGACTAAAAGATACTTAGAAAAAGATTTGCAGCCATAACAGCCTCCAGGAATATGTGCACCCAAATGGATGCATTCCGTCCCGAAAAACTTCAATTCTTGCCAACTTGGTATTTGTCGTGACATGAAGTTGATTTTGCTTAAAGTGGACCACTTTTCAAGCAGAGCTTCCTCGTTCAACGAACAACTCATGCACAACTGCTGATTCACTGAGCAGTCGTTGATAATTGCTTTCTTTTTCAGATATTTCATCTTATTGAAGTCGGTCTCATTATCAGTTAGTGCATACTGAATCGGTATTGCCAGTGGTATTAAATGATGCTTGATTTCTAGTGGTTTCATAATTCATTGACATTTTAACAGTTGTGAGCAAATATATTTCGGCCCATAGCAATCTGTGTCAGCATGAATAAGAGCGGAATAATTTTGCAATTACTATGTGCTAAAAGCTCTACATTCTCATTTTTTCTAACTTCTTAACATTCTCATCATAAGCAAATTTAGAATTCGAAGAACGAGTTGAAAAATTATGTCCACTGGAGTGATAACATAAAGCTTCCTCTGTGGATTTGCTAGACACCAAACTGCTCATAAGCCAGCATTATTGGAAAATTATCGCAAATTACTGCGAAATCTAATTTGAAATGAATCTGTTTGAAAGTTACGTAGATACCCGTCGACATGGGCTTTTTTGTCTCATAATTGGTGTTCTAACCAAACTAAACCCACTCCAGAAGTATCGCGCCCATAGAGGACTTTCTCTAAAATGACTGAAATCTTGACAATTTTCGTGCTTCATCATCCTTCTTTAAAGCGTGAGGTCAAAATATTAAAAAACCAACTCTCTATGAACCTCGGCATTTGAGGCTGGTAATGGCAGTAGTAGTAGCAGTAGTAGTAAGTGTCAACTTCATAGCTGACCTTTCAGCTACTTACCCTATTTAGACACTGGACCTACGATGTGTTGGACTCCTTTCTGGTACTGTATCATAGTACAGCCACTTTCTAAAAACTTTCTTCGCATGCTCAAGAAAAGTAACCTGTTTCTGTGTGGACTTTCTCGCAAATTTTTCATAGCGCTCTTTCAGAACCTTTTCGGAACAAAATTTGTTATCAAAACGATATCTAAGTTATCAATGCACTATCAAAGTCAGGCCAAAAACCAATCACAGACGCTAGCAGTACAAGTAATCCGCGCCAAAAGGTAAACGTAATATTCTCTTGTGCGCCATAGCGCACCAAGACCTTTCTAAATGTCTAGAACAGCATTCAAACTAGTGTTTTTCAAGCTATCGAATGGTTTTTCAAACTCTAGTGCAATTTTTGTCTATTGAAACAGCCAATCGAACATGATTGCATATCGCACTGTGAACAGCGGAAGCAAGACGTAATCTTTTCATCGTCGCTACATCACATCAAGGAAGAAATCAAGCCTAGTGTAGACGCCATATTTATACTAGAAGCTTAATGAAAAATTATGCTCGACCAACAAACAGCAATAATTCCAGTGTACCATTTTTGGTACGCTTAGTCCCAAAACGGTTAAGAATATAACGTGTCCAAACATGAATTGGCTGTTTTCCTTGCTATAATAAAATCAGAAATGGAGATATGGAAATTCTCTTTTTTGTTTGCAGATGCGTTAAGAATTTTCAATTATTCACATGCTTTTCATAAACATGATAATTTATATAATGGTTTTTACAGAACTTTGAAGATGACGACTTTTGTACCCTATAAACGCCATTCACGAGAAATTAATTTTGCAGATTTTTTGGCCAGAAAAAAACAAAATTACTTGATTTTGGTATCGTTCAAATGTGGATTTTCTTGTGCACATTTTAGTATACAACTTACCTATCCTTGCTTTAAGATAGAGCTGTGCAGGCAACAATTTCGCTCGTTATTCACTTATGAAAGGCACGTAGGGAAAATGTTAGTGAAGCGACGCACAAGACTAATGGAGTATGAAGCAAGCTTTTTCTTAAAGCGACTACAGCCAAGTTGTTTAGCAAAATGCTTGCAATAAAGGCGCAATCGAACGATGCTAAAATCATCTGTCAATTCAAGGCAAAATCCTGTTGAAAAACCGAAACGGCACGAACTTCCAATTTTGCTGCATGATAACGCTCGACGTCATTTTGCAAAACCGATCGAAAACTTCATAAAAGAGCTGACGCCGAAGGTATTACAATATTTCATCTTGCCTGCTTTACTCTCCTGACATTGCACCGTCAGATAACCACTTAAAACTACTAAATTCAGATTACAGATTGACAAATTTGAAAAATTGGTGTTTTTCGGGTACAAAACTCCTCATCTTCAAAGTCTTATAAAACCATTATACATAAAATGTTCTGCACATAAAGTATCATATAACTAAATCACGTTTTTAACGTTTTTTCGAACAAAAAGAAAGAATTCACATGCCATTATTTTTTACTATTGGAGCATAGAAAAGACAGAGTCATATTTGTATACCTATATATTCCAGCACCATACGGCGTATTCCAACAATGCACCGCATTTACTTTGCTCTAACCGAGTACTATGAACTTCACTTTGCAGAATACAAATTATGTAAACACTAGACTCAAACTGTCGCCTTAATGATGAAGACGATGACGCTGATTCCGATAGCCAAGAAGAATGATATCATGTCTTTGTGCAAGATTAACAATGTAGTCTATTATTAACGATCCAAGACAAAGGGTAATGCGACTAGATTTTGAAGAACTGAGGCTAAAAAACAGTTCTGTTTACATAAGAGGAATCTATTTTCATCATCACTGCCTTGAACTATTATGCATCTCAGTTGTGAAATCTCCTCAGCTTATTTACTTGCTTAGATGGTCCGCCTTCACTTGTTGTGCGGACCCCAGCACATATTCCAATGATGGTTGTGCATATGATATTCCATGGTTTCCTGACGTAACCTTGCAAAAGGCTTCAGGCCTTCACAATGTCGTTTCCATGGAATGGGTTTCGGCGATGGAGCCTTGGCCGTGCTTTCTACTTATTGATTCGGAGAGATGTTAGGCTGAAATCAGAAGCAAAAGTAGGAAAGAAAATCAACCAACCGCTCACGGATGATGTAAAAGCCGAAATCCGAAATCTCCTCAAAGAAATAAAAATCAATGTCTGCAGAGATGAATTCCGCCTTATTTTCTAATCTTACCGCCCTGCACTTATGTATTTACACGTTCCCGTGTTAACAGAAATTTGTGATCATACTTATTAAATCTTCACTTAAGGCGAAATATACAACACTCAGAAACTAAATAGACACAATGAAAAATCTCTGTATTGATACGTTCTCTGTTCCCCATTCAGAAGTGTTACTCGATGCTAAAAAAGCATATAAAAGAACAAAATTTCATTAAAATATTCTGATCAACCAAACAAGTTGCCGTTCAAAGATAATAAAAATTTTCAAGCTTCTAAGACGTAAAATCTCAACACTTTCTCAACTAAATTTTGAAGAAAAATTAAAACAATCCGGCTAACACGGATAATGAGTCTAGTGTTCGATTTTTAGATAGGATAGTTGAGAAGGTTCAAGATATTAATGACAAGGATTCGAAAATTTTGAGTTGTTTACAGAGGAAGGCGAGTTTAGTAATTGTTTTTGGCACTCATAAAAGGAATGCTAGTGCTGTTCAAATTATTGAGTCAATTGGATTAATTCCTACGTGCTGGCCTTGTATTGCTTCCGAGAAAAAAAAAGAGGTGCCCGTTTCATGAATAAGAAACCACACTTTTTTAGAATTGGTAGCGAGGAGATGTCTTGGTGTACTTCTCATGTCTAGAACATAAAAACTCTCAAATTTCTTGGGAATTCTTGCGAATATTCGTCACGCCTTTATTTTGATGTTTAATATTGTAAAGTGGGCCATGAATGAGGACAAAGGCAATGTCAAACTTAAATGATTTATTCCATAGAGAGAAAAGAAAGGAGAACTTTTATGCTCTTCAATAACTATTTATGATGAGATAGTCTGATAGCACAATTTTAGTCAGACCTGCACGTCATTATCACATTGATCAAATTCAGGTAGGATATTCACAACTCGTTCATCATATCTAAAACAAATATTACAAAATTAGAAATTGAATGATCAAATGAAAAAGTGTTCAAGTTTAAAAACTAACAACCTCGGCTGATTTTTAGACATTGAATGTTCAGTATAGAATGGAGCCCTTTTGAATGAACTACGTTGACGAACACCATTTATGATATCCTAAAGTCCTGTCATTCAAAATTCGTCAGAAGGCATCCGATGTAGGGCCACACAAATCAAAATGCGGCAAGCTTTTCACCTGGATTTGTCGTCGAAAGTTTGCATTCCACCAAGCATAAACGAGTGGATTGAGCAATGTACCGGCCATTGCAAGCCAATGAGAGAAGAAAAATATGGAGTGTCGAACAGTCTGGGAGACTGTTTCTACCTAAATTTGTTCTCATAAAGCTTGATTTGTTGTTAATGTCATAGAATGTCCGGTAATCCGTAGATGTAAGGTTGAAGTAACTTAACAATCTGACTATTCTTCAATGAACAAAATATTAAGAAATTGAGGTTGGTAGAACCTGCATTAATGAGAGTCAAAAGCAAATTAGAGTTCATCTCGTTGCTTACATAATCAACTGAGAATCAAAAAGAACTTTCAACATTGAATGATGAATATTCTACGTAAATTGAAGTGTGAGCGTTCACAATTGAAACAGTAGCAACTATTTTGTTTATGATTTTTTGTGATAAATAGAATTCAATATAAAGGCTTGTTGCAATCGTTCTAATATTATGTGAAAATAGATCAAGTCGAATTGTCTATGTTGAAGTACTTTTGAATTGAATAATCTATTTTCCTACCTTGTAGACAATTTCCATATCCTGCAAAACATTGAAGAGGTCGATAGGTAGACTTGACACAGCAAAAATAACAACCATTGCTAGTAGAAGCGTTTGCAATCGTTGTTTTCTTTTGATGTCGATCGTCTGCGACGTACTGGAGATATAATTTAATACTATGATTTTTCCCTCGAAATTCAATAATTAGGACGTAAGGGGGACATGAAAGAAAGTAAAGCTATAGTCCCCCAAGTGAAGCAGATGTGGTAAATTATCAGTGTTAGTGAAACCTCAGTGCAAATCCAACATACTTCCTTCAATTGACTCGTTGTATCGCATCCGTCATCAAGAAAACTCCCAGATTTGCGCATATATTTGCTAATATTTAACAATTTCGTCTTCTTCATTAATGTTGTTCAATGCCGATCAAGTAAACTCTTCTTCAGATTGTGGGTTAGCTCTATTAGATTGTTGTCCGGCCTTTGCTACTGATAGAAGCTCTCCCGGGACAAGTTTCGTGTCAACACCTTACATAGACATGTGTCTTTGTTGATCCCACGCAAGGCCGAATCACCGGTCATGCGTGTATTCCACTGGATCGCTAACCGCTGCGCTTCCCATGCCTGAACAAATATTTGGTAAGATGTCATGGACAGAATGAATTTCTCTCCTGCAAGGTTGCCTCGAATGTTCGAAAGTTGGTTAGTAGGACACAGCGACTTATCAAAGGAATTTTCGCCTCAAAATTGATGGGCGAAAGAAATTGAAAGGTAGACAAAATTTTACAAAAAGTTGGAAGTAACGCAGATACTTTGAAAGTTTTCCAATTCCCTGAGCCGTTATTGTCACTATACATTATCATTGAAAAGTGCGATGTAGATTCAACTACAAAACTGTCGATATGCGAATAAAAAAAGCATCTTTAGAACTTTTCTGTTAGATGACAAATTAACAAACGAATCTTCTCGCTAAACAAGAACTTTTTAAGAGTGTTAGTAATCATTTAAACCCTAAACATCTTGCCACTGTACTACCTGGCCGTTTTTTTAATAATTCTTTTTATAATGATGTAGCAAAACAAATATACTTTCTTCTCACGCACATATTTCTTGCAGAACAGAAGTGGTCCCTGGAATTATGAGTAACCATTCCATAGTGTAAGTTTTGAATATTTCAACGCTTTGCTTTTCTTCTCGAAAGACCGCTTCTAAGCAGTTAAACAAGGGAAGCAAGATAAAGTGTGACATATGCGGCGCATTTGTTTGGCGACTAGTGTGTAGGCTGGGTGTCTGCTGGCCGTTAACTCGACACGGCGTTCCGTGATCGATCGATCAATTGCGTAAGCGCGACCCACATATGGAGCGCAAACTTTGACATTCAATTCGGGATTTCTGGAGTAACATTAAAAACACGTGACCGGAGTGAAACATAATTTTATTTTGAATGCTAAAACATTATTAAAGGGTGTTTTCAAAAAAAGAGCACGTAGGGCAGTAGCCACAGATTTACCTTTCGCATGATTTCTGACACTCTTTTAAAAAGCTCTTGACCAGTTAAAAGGGTCGATTCTTCTTTCGCCACCACCTACTAGGTCTTCTCATGAATATGGCACTAGAGTAATGAGCACAAAATTCACAAGTCAGAAGTGTTTTGAAATTGCTTAATAGCACCGCTCAAGTTAAGCGCCATCCGCCTGGATACACTTATGCCATCTCTCAAGGAACAAATCAGTACGCTTTGTGCAGCTAATCTGAGCACCTGGACCTCTGCAATCAGGTTCTGTCACGTCGATGTCGCTGTAATCTCATTCTCCTTTGAGATAACGCAAGGCTGCATGTAGCCAAAGTGACAAAAGGGAAGTTGACCGAACCGGGTTGGGAGTTGCTGGATCATCCAGCGTACAGTTCTGACTTGTCGCCATCTGACTATCACCTTTTCGTTCGCTGAAGCACTTTCTAAGCAGAAAAAAAGTTTCGAGACATGAAAATTAGCGTAAAAGTTTGACTACTTTCTCTTAATAAAAGGATGACGAATTCTATGAGCGCATTATTTTTTTTTGCTTGAGAGGTGACAGAAATGTGTTCAGGCTGATGACGCATGTTATGTGTGTTGGCGTCAATCAGTTTTAGTTAGTGTAGCATGTTATTAGCAATCATCCGTTAACAATGTTAATCTGGGAAACAAAAATCGGCAAAGATTTATTTCAAGTTGGGTAAATACTCAAAAACAAAACATGATTTTTTTCACTATTTATACTTTTTTATGTCAAGATACAATGGTAGTGTAACATCCTGTTGACACGCAATTGCTGATAGCACCGATTTGGTTACAAGATGGCTGAGAGGGAGGCAGAGAAAGAATCTCGACGATGAAGTTGGTAAGAAATGAGCCCGCTTTGCTTATGTGCCACTTTTCTTATGAACTGGTTAGCATTAAGATCTTGAAACTGTGATATCTCAAAAACCTGCTCAAGATGACGACTTTGAGGAGGATTGGTTCGGTCCATTTTCGAAAACAGTAATCTGGGACAAAGAAGGTCGAATGAATCCATTGATGCGATCAATACTGACATCTTCGAATACAGAAAAATTCAAAGAAAACCATCTTCATGCTAAGTCTAGTAGAGAAAGATCTTCTATGGAATTAATTGTGACTACTTGCAATACATAGCAATACGGTTCCGTTACAATATCCCATAAATTTTGGTCTTATCATGTTCAGATTTCTTCCCAAACTTCTTCCTGTCTATACTATAAATTTTTTGATTCCACCTGGCATCCACATAAGTTTTAAATTTAGATGTTGTTGCTGCATAACTGATCACCCATCCGCGACAACATTCACTGGATCTCAATCCGTGCTTTCTTCGGTTGTTTCATTTACCGCACAGTTTTTCTGTACTTGGACTTTTATGGATTAGTCCCTTTAATTCAACTTCTCCAGCTGCCATTCTCACATTTTTTGAATTAAATATGGAAGCACATGACTTTGAAGGAATTTAAGGGAAAGAATGGTTAATTTCCTTGCACCCCTAGCCTGCGTATAACGAGTTCAGTAATACACCACATAACAAAAATAATTTTGCTCTCACGTATTGGAACATTGGATACTTTTCCGTTGTCATATTTATGTCATCGAACATGGTAAATAATGACATGAAAAACCGATCGGAAATCCTTACTCACTTAATACCGCATCTGGATAGCCGTTGAAACTTTCGTGGTTGTTCATTAAGAATAGAGGCAATTCGCCAATGACACCAAGAGATTAATGCCAGTGGAAGAGCAGATCGAACCAAAAGTACGAATAATCCGTATATAAGACGAGAATCAGAAGGCCAGAATTCGAGACAGTACTGCAAATGGACGCTTTTAGTAGAATTTTATCTTAACAGCAATGTTGCCATAACACCAAGAATGGAGAACGTTTCTCTTGCCGATAAAATTGCAAAAACCGGAATAAAATACAGTGATTATGCCGATGTTTTCGCAGTAAAGTTTCAATTGAAATCTCGATTCATTGTAAAGATCTCCATGGAGTGCAATACATAACTCTCTGGACTTTTTGAATTTATTCGAGGCTTGAAAGACCGATTCGGAAGGTCGTTAATTCAGTTTTACTCCAGCGATCAATCCTAAGAGAGCGAGCTCGATATCACTACGTTACACTCCTATACACATTAGAAAATCAAAGATTTCACCCCACGTATTTCTAACACACCAATGGTTTAAAGCATTTCCGTGCTGACGAGTGTTCCGCAGTCTTGATCTGTAATGTACTGTTTGAATTATTTCTTACATCCGCCCTCATTTCTCTGCCCTTGCAGCGTGTTGCAAACTAAGAGTTGCTACAAAATTCGAAACGCAAATTATGAATGAGCAAGTGTCAAAAGCGAATTTGATATTATGGACAGCATAGTCTCTGATTGTTTAGTGGTAACGAAATGGAGAAAGCCTTGCGCAGCTTCTAAGCTTTAGCGGAAAGATTACTATATTTTTCATGTGTCCTTGTATATCGAAAGTAGAATAAGAAATGTTCCGGTGTCCGCAAATTCGTCGTGGCTCTTAAAAGTGGGTTTTTCATATCTCAAGTTCAAGCCGAAAAAGTTTTCGATGAACCCTTTGTGTCTATTACAGTGCACCTTTTCAAAAAAAACATCGCCAGTTGTGCCGCATTATTTGTTCAATCTCAGCTTTCTCGGTATGACTCAAACTTTCCCAGCTCTCTCAGCCACTCTCTCTTGCATATTTTCTACGAACTACGCCCGTTGTTACGCATTTGCGTGATAACGAAGAGCCACAGACTATTTGACAGATAAAGATTTTCACTTAATGAGTTTTTCTGGTTAGGAAGTGTTCTCTCAAGTCATAGGATATTGATGGGTAGGAATGATTTCGCGCGGTAGTACAAAGCTGAAGAAGATTTCTGCGTTTTGAAACGTAAAAAATCTTTGACGTCTTCAGGTCACGATTTCCATGGACTTCAATTCATATTGAAAATATATCAGTTTTCCAGGAACGGCAGTCAATGTCCAGTGACGTGTTTTGTAATCTTCTCTCAACCAAGGTCACTTATCACAGTTTTGGTTTGCACAAAAACGTACTGTGACAGATAAACCTATTAGGCTGTAACGATAAGGAAAATGGGGACGCCGTGATCGAATGGTTCTCTTGCTCGTCGCGACGCACGTGGAGTCGAGAGCTTCATCTCAACCCTGTGCAGCAGGCAGGCGACGCGCGTGGAGTTGAGAGCTTCACCTCAACCCTCAGTGACAACGACCTATGGAACGCCACAGCAAGATTATTCTCGAGATTGCAAAAAGACTCGCTCAACTAGTATTCTACGACGTTCAATAAGACGAAAGAAAGAATTAAGTGCTAGAAGTACTAGGATCCGCACATGGAAAAAAAGAAAAAAGCACTGCGAAGGCGGATCATTTAAGAGACTGAAATGAAGTGAAAGTAGTGGTCATTTGGAAGCTTGAATCTTTGGCTAGCGCTGTACGTGGCTGTTATTATAAAAAACCTCAGTAACAACGCTTCAAAGAAGAAAAACATTTGTGTTACACACATGCATTTTTCTCGCAAAACAAAGCCCTTTCTTTAGGCTGTTAGTAATCAGTAAATTAATTAGTTATTTGATAGCGTAAAATTTCACGACTCTAACGCTGTGCTTATTTTGGAAAGATCGCAACTCTGCAATGCAGCAGGGAAAATAAGACTGATTCACATGCGCGAGCATGCGTTCTCTGGCCATATTACGGGCTGCGAATTGTGGGGGAGGAAGGGGAGGAGAGGCAAGGAGGCTGCAGCGACCACTGATTGATTTTCTCTTCGGCGGGCAAGTAGAAGTGCGATTTTTGCTATTTAATTAAGAATTATTTCTAGGCTTCGAAAGCAAATTAAGCGTATGACTATGATGCTAAAAGATTATCTCTACACGTTCATGTGCTTTTCGTGCTTGCAGCAGATTGGGTTTTGCAAATAGAACATCTCCGTAAACTGCAGCTTCTTTCGATACCTTGAAAAACGCGCTCTTTGATTTTTTCGACTCTTAGCAACTATCTGATAGCTCAAATCGCAAAGAGCTCAGTGTTTTATTTTATTCTCAAAGCGGCATTCTTACTGTACTGTGACAGCGAAAATGAATTTAGTGTTTCTCATTCAAGCATTTAGCGCTGCACAAAGCTTTTATTTCAGACTACTAATGACCCTTCCATAGCTTGAATCTCGTCAACTCCAATAATGCATTTGGTTTCTGAGAAAGACTTTATAGTGCGCTGTAGAAGCCAAAGAAATGTTTAGTTTTGCTACGTGCAATATTAACACCAAACCATCGTGCTTTGCCGGTATGTGGATAGGAAATTCGCAACATATGGATAGGGATTTCGCAACATAGCCGCTAATTCACCGCTCTTTCTCCCGTGACACTTTTGCGAAACCCAGTCATTTTTTTTGACTGCTACAGCACACCTTAAGGTCTTTCTCAGAAACCAATTACATCATTGGAATCGACGAGATATGAGCTATCGAATGATTTCTAAAGGTTCAAAGAAAAACTCTGTTTAGCGCGAACTCTTCTAAAGAAATCTCTTTTTTTTTTGTTGTTTCAGCGCAGTAAAAAAGCCGTTTCAAAAATAAGATATAATTCTGAATTTTTGAGAGTTAAGCTACCAAATGACCACTCAAACTTCACAAACCAAAGAAAAATAGCTTTTTCATTAGGAATTCAAGGCTGGAATTGGGACCGAATAATGAACAATTACCCACAAATTCTTCCTTGCATAGTAATCAGCCGTTTTTCATACATTCACCTTCTTAGTTTTACATTTAGTCATTCATGCAAACGCACGATGTTCTATATAGGTCAGGTATGTTCATGGCTCAGTACCAAAAATTAGTTTGAGGAAGTGCGCGAGGTCACACTCAGTTACGCAACACTCCGCCTTGTGTCCCATTTTTCGATCTCCGAAATTTATTTGATCCACTCGAAAACGTTAATTTTTCGCCTACAATGCGGAGTTGTCAACCTGCAGCGAAGCGCGTTTTCATCACAGTGCTGCAGATTTCCAAAAAAATTTGGATTCTTATCACCAGTAAATAAGGTTTTATTGCTAGCAAAATAGTAGGAATATGAGACTTCAATAGGTTTCCATGTAGTAATAAGGCCAGTGCTTCCTCCAAACCCATGCCTTGCTCGAGAGAATCAAACTGTCGTTACATTCTTATGCCAGCGTAGTTATATCTACCTAATTCTGAATCATCGTCTTTTATTCTCTGTGTCACCGACAGTTCGCTTTTATTCATTGTGATAAGTGAATAAATCATTAAATATGCAGTAAATTATCGATTTATACTTCTGGAATCAATTATATTGTTATAGATCTACCGGCATTAGTGTCTTCTCATTCCATACAATACCCAAAAGTCTTCATAATGATGATAATCACTCACAAGAATTCGCAATCTTCCTAGAAAACGCGAATTGTTATGACTCATGGGTGTTTTTCTCAATTAAAGTATTTATAAAAATCTACTCGAATATAGTACACGCAATATGTAACCTATGCTATATAACTGCAAACAAAACTCGCTGTGAAGTTCAAGCAACAAGCCAACCACGTCGAAAAGAAATCGTATATATCTCTTTGCTGGCATTGCGCACTAAGGAGTTTTTTCCTAGACGATTCCAAGCACCGAAACCTTCATTGCTCAAGCCAATAAGTGGTTACTAACGGTCTAGTCGGAAAGCAGAAAGTATTAACTTTGGATTGTTGGAGGTACAAAATCTATGCAACAAAAATTGATTGTTGAGCGATGGTTTTGCATCAATGAAGGTGAACCGCTGCTGCCCGATGTTTATTGCATAAGCTCTTTATTGCTGAATGAATATTCTGAGCAAAAGTAATAGGCCAGGGTCGGCAAAATGCATCTATTCTAAGCAAGTGCTCCCCAATGTAACGCGTGCGAACACAAAGTATATTCTGCCTTCATACTTAAATCCCTCTATAAAAGTTTCTTTCGAAAGTTGCGCACTGTAGAAAATTCTTCACAATTACTCTGTTATAACAATGTCAAAACAAATGATCAAAAAGAGTTGGGAATGCATTGTTCACCCAACTATGTAGTTTCGATTTGCAATAGATAATTTTAGTATGCCTGGACGTTCTCGTTACGAAAAATGCGCTAACAGATGTACAGTTGTTTTACATCGATGAAGTTTATTTGGAATTTGATTTTGACTATTTACACAAACTCTGCCGTGATATATATAAATTTGCTTTCGTTAATTGAAAAGAAGATAGCATTACAAGGAAACAAGTTTAGTGCTAAAATCTGCATCTCTCAAGCATCAAATCAATACAAAGAGATGGATAAGATAAGAGAAAGAGTCTTCAATAGCCCTTAAAAAATTTTCATTTCCCCTACGATGTGCTCAACACTGTGGCTTTGTGGCTTTTGCGTTCACATAAGGAATTTTTCAACAGAGGAGCGTTCTTTTTGCTAAATAAACTCTAAATAAGTCTCTCCTATGATATTCCGTTATTACTGACAATGAAGATAAAAGAATAAAGCTCCTCGTGTTAATCAATCTATGAGGGATGCGCCATGCATCTCTTTAATTTCTTACTTCGTTTGAGGTGACTGAATGCGTATCTGGCCTTTACAACGACTCGCGGTGGTCTTCGCTGATCGAATCAGCGCCACTTATCCACTCAGACAAGTCTGGGATCAGCATGGTACCAATTTACCAAACCCGGAAGGATGGATGGTTGATGAGCCGTGAGCGCTAGATCGAATCATCGACCTCGTGTGCGACGCTGAGCACCTCTAACCAGTGTGCCACGTGCGCTCGTTCTAGTGACAACAATACTCCGTAAAGGCTCAATTTAGCAAAAAATTGCATTGTTGTCATTGAGGCTTGCATCAATATAAAGAGTCCCTCACGCACCGCAGTAATGGATGTAGAGTATATTGCGCAAGTCGTACCGAAAAGGTCAATTTGCTTCAAGGGTTCTGCTCTTCAACGTTTTAGATTTCTGTGCAAAGGTATTGACATTAACTCTAAAGTTGCCTCTTTCATGCCTTCTTGTCCTATGCGCTCCTGAGCAATATGTTGTGGTTAATATTAAGTTTCCTAGAAAAAGGAACACTCCACCACTTGCGCATAGGACACTAAGACATAAAATAAACGAGTCTAAAATTAAATTTAGTATTCGCACAAAAGGATGTTTCCAAATTTGAGCGAAAAAACATTCAAACCTGATAAATTTCAAACGATGAAAGATGAACCGTAAGAAGGAATGTCTTGTGATCATGCGTGACCTCGAGTCATACTTGGGATTGTTTTTTCGAACGTAAGGTTGTGCATTTCACACCAATATTACATTATTTGCGGCTAATCCCAAGTGCATAATTCAGAATTATAGGCAGAAAAAAACGATGAGTGCTCAAAAGGAGATGTTTTTCACGTATCTATAATTTATGCAATGATCTCTTCTAAACTTATGGAAGTATTTGTTTGAGTAAATTACGTGTCAGTTCGGTCCTCCTAGGCCCTGAGGAAGACAAAGCCGCCGCGAAAACAGCCACTATTGTATTAAATATTTCCTGCTGTAAACAACCTTGTGTCTGCTGATCAAGGAAAATTGGATAATTTTACTAGTGCCGAAGTTAAAGTAGATGGTCCTGAAAATCGCTCAGGTGCCACCTGCTTCAGTTTCCTCATGTGACTGCATTTACGGCAATTCATTAGCAAGTTTCTAGTTTGCTCACTAGATCAAATTGTTTAAAGAATAACAGAGACTTACTTTCTCGAATTCCCAGAATTCATAATTTGCAGATGATAGAAAAAAAATTGTATTGTGCATTTGAAAATGCCAAATGCTTTTTATTTGATGCATGCAACTTACTTAATTACATTTCATAGTTGCCTAATCTCAATAATTTGTTATAAGTTCTTTCCAAAATTCAACTATTTTCCTGATATGGTACCGAAATGTTTCTCAATCTTTAAGAGTAAGTCAGCTTTCTAATTCCGATCATCAACTCGAAAAGTATTGCGAATGATAAAAAAAATTAAAATCAAAGATCGTTTAGGCCGTATAATTGTCTATGTTGTAGATCTATTTACTAACAATCTCAAATCTACTTCCAAGAGGCACTCATAATATATAATGCACGGGCGTGGTTTGTTAAAAATTACAAAACACACATTTTGATAATTTGGGGAATTTTAACAAAGTTCTGGCACTACTTTTTTCGTAATTATCTTAATTTTCATCCATTAAATTGTGCACTATATTCTCAGTTAAACAAAAAGCAGTTATTTTTGAAGATGAAAGCTTGAAATCACAAACACATATCTAAATGGGAGCTCGCCCCTCAATCATTACCATCATCTTATGCATAAGCCTTCGACCTTCTCTGTTTGATGATACATATTCTTATAAATGAAGATTTTCTTCTATTTAGCCGTTTCGAGGTCTTACTGATACTATTTATTGAATATTAGCGAAGCATACAACAATACAGTCAGCAATGCAGCTTGAATATACTTTTTTGTATAGCCATCTCTATTGGTTACGATACGGTAGGAGCTGCTCAGGTTAGTTTTAGAGGAAACTCTATGCTCCCAAACGACAAGTCTGGCGAAAATAATGTTCCTTTCCTAGTGCCTTTTATCTCTAACGAAGTAAGTGCAGCTATTAAACGCTGCCTAAAAAGAGCAGGTTTGGATGATTCGGTAGCAATAGTTAAAATACCCGCAAAAACACTAAAGCATCAATTAGCCCGCAACCGACTGTATGGCCGCCTCTACGAAACCAATGACTGCAAAGTTTGTCCAAACGGCAGAGACGGCAACGTATGAGATCGGGTATAATCTACCTAATCTCTTGCGAGGCATACGGCGATGAGCACATTGGCGAAACGGGTAGGCCACTATTCCTCCGTCTAAAAGAGCACCTAGTTGGGTTGCGCAACTCTGATCCAAGAACTCCACTAGGCACGCATAGGGACCAGAAACATGCAGGAGTAATGTTCGGCGTCAAATTCACTATCCTCGCACAGGAATCAAGAACATCTGCGCGTAAAACCTTAGAATCCCTTTGGATACATAGCAAAGGCCCGAAAATGAACCGAAAAGAGGAGTGCCTCGTAATCACGCGTTACCTCGAACCATACGTCAGGCTGATCTTTCCGGCCCGAGTTAGGCACAGCCCACTGATGCATTGACCTTAAGCGGTTGGTCTTCATTCAATAATTGATAGACCCAAACATCAAAACGGTGTGTGTTTTAAAACGAAGTTTTTATTATTCGATTCAAAACTCATTTCTAACGTTTTCTGCTAGGGTTGTGGAGGTTTTGGCTTAGTGGATTTTGGATCAATGTGATCTTTCCAGGCTCTGAAGAAGGCTACCCGCCGCAACGTTAGCCACCTCGAATATTCTATATTCAAGGTGCATTACTAACTGTATTGTTGTATGCATCGCTAATATTCACTGAATAATATCAGTAACACCTCGGAACGGCTAAATAAAAGAAGATATTTATTTATTCGAACTATGCCGAGGTTAATAGGTAGTCGGTCTTGGAATTTACATATTCTTATTTTCTCAACCACACACTGTGGTAAGGTGGTGGGTGTTATTACACGGATATAACATCATTCATACCTCATATGGTAACGTTCAACTTTCAAACTTTATAATTTCGTCGAAAATTGCTTGTGTAGCTTTTCTTTTGTAAAATGGCCTCATTGCACTCCATCATAAAGGATTCATTTTCGTTAACGTTTGCTGACGCTAGTGGAGATTGTAATTCCATCAATTTTTGAGCCTAAGCCCAAGTCTATGCAAATCGTAATTTCTTCACCTGCGCCCCAACTCCTTCAAGGGAAAATCACCACTTGAAAAAATTGATATGAGCACAAAACTACACTACAACTTTAAAGAAAAATTATTCCCTATAACAAAGTATCTTTCACTCTTTTGAATTGGTCTTCAGTTCACGTTATGTGAATAATTTGCTATAAATTTTTAGGCAACCACGAATAACAAATGGGTACTGTTCTATTATGGCGGCGCCATTTGAGGCCGTCGGTGAAAGCATATATTTTGCTTCAGCAAAGCGTTTCGGTAGTTTATCGGTAGCTCAAATCAAACGAATTTCAATGGCATGTTTGATTTCTCAAAAAGCTCATTTTTGGCTCCGTACCAGTTAAACAAAATTTGGTTTCTCATTCGAAGATTTCTCACTGGATAAAAGTGGTACTGTTCTATTATGGCGGCTCCACTTGAGACTTTCGATAAAAGCTTATTCCTTGCTGTTGTCTGACGAATGTATGATCATCTAACAGCTTAGACCAAGAGAATTTCAAAGATATAATTGATTTCTCATATTGCTTCTTTTAACGCCGTACCAGTCAAAATGAGATTTTGTTTCACATTTAAAGACTTCTCGCTCGCCTGATAAAAGTTTAGTTGTAACAAAATTTTAACCATTCGATAGAGCAAGTCTGCCTGACTAAAAAAACGCGTTTGTTCTTTGGTATTACAGCGGTACACACATCCTAGTCGACTAGAAGTGTTCACTGAGTGTGAAACTCAAAACTCTTTCGGTCGTTACAAAGCTCGAAGAAGTCCATTTTGAAAGCCAAGTACACCATTATTATTGGAAAATTTTTCCTATCTAACAATTGCAAGTTCATTGCAGCAAAACTTTTATGCAGTGGGAATCTTCGAATGAGAAGCAAAATTTTACTTTGACTGGTACGACGCCAAAAATAAGCTATCTGAGAAATCAAACATGCCAATGAAATTCGCCTGATTTGAGCTATCGAAAAACTACGAAAACGTTATGCAAAAGCAAAAAATAGGTTTTACCGAAGGTCTCAAGTGGCGCCGCCATAATAGAACAGTACCAACAATTGCATATAACATTGAATTGGCAATCGTTAGATTTTTTCAACGACTTTCAACCTCCGGTTTGATTGCTTTTCTGCTCGAGATACGAGTCTTTGTCAAAGAAAAGCGATCTGTGATCTAAAGGTTTTGCAATTGTGAGGTCGCGGAACTAAATCAAGTTGTATCTTTGTAAGAAAAGGTATACATTTCGGATTCGCATTTCAGTTAGTAAAATACAAGTTGAATTTTTACATTTAAAATCATTTTCAGAGTAATTTCATTCGTCAGTGAGGTCCAGATTCTATATTCCACATGTGTGGTTCATACTCCATGCATTCGCCCTCGGGCTCCTGCTATCCGGTAACAGAAGATAAAACGACTCTATTCGCTGGACAAGAAATTTTCATAAGAGTATTAGTAATCGACTGAAAGCTCAAATCTGTGACTACTGAGCTATGTATAAATTATGTTCTACGCTCGGAACTTGCTATTACTTTTACTTCGGTGAAGCACGAAAAGCATGCGAATGTATAGAGGAAATCTTGTAGCATCAGAGACATACGTCTTTTATGGAGTTCATTCTTGGATGGGGAAAAAATTCTTAATTAAATAACAAAAATTGCATGCTCTTTGTGTAACGCGTCATCGCAATCGATCGATAGCCGAACTGAAACTATGGGCAGCATCCCCTTGTCCAACTTTCCCAACCCGCATATTAGCCGAAAACAGATCCCTGCGCTCGTGAGCTCAATCTTATTTTCCCTGCTACACTGCAGTGAAATCATCATTTTTGAAAATAAGCACAGCGTTGGAATTGCGAAAACTTACCTTATCTTCGAAATTATAGTATTTTCACTGCTTTTTTCGCAGTGTTATTATGTTACATATATGACTGAGAGATTGAGTGGTGAACAAAAACACGGCCTCAGGCGGGAATCGAACCCACGTTTCATCCTATCCGGGGACGTGTGCTCTACCACTACACCACTGAGGCACATTTGCCCGACCACTCATTCTTCAACATCTCAATGTTAGCTATCAGCCATCAACCTTTGACAGGTTTGGTCGGGTATGCAGAATAGCTATCAGCTCAACTGGGTTTACAAAGCGAAATCGCATACCCGACCAAACCTGTCAAAGGTTGGTGGCTGATAGCTAACATTGAGATGTTGAAGAATGAGTGGTCGGGCAAATGTGCCTCAGTGGTGTAGTGGTAGAGCACACGTCCCCGGATAGGATGAAACGTGGGTTCGATTCCCGCCTGAGGCCGTGTTTTTGTTCACCACTCAATCTCTTACCTTATCTAACAACTGCTCGTAATTCCAGGGACCGTTTCTGTGCTGCGAAAAATAAGCGTGTATGGAACGCAAATGTTTTCTCGCTGTTGCAGCGTAGAAAAAGGCTTTTTGAAAGACGACTACTTCGCGCAGTAGCAGTCTTTGTATACTGAAAGAGGTCGTTTTCCTATTCGTTCCCGAAGTATGGAAACAATCTATTCTCGTACATGGCTGATACCTGATTGAACGCTTAATCACGTATTTTCTTTCTTTTTCGTACCTCTTACATATCACTGTTTTTGCGAATTAGGTAACTTGCGAAAACGTACTTTGTAACATGGGCTGATTTCAAAGAATCGCACATTGGCCAGCATCGGTGAAAGTACAGCGAGAGCAGATAGCCAAATTCCGGCAATACACGTGAAACATGCTTTTGTGGACATCGGCTGGAGAAACGGCTGTGCAACTAGCCGATACCGGTCGACAGCGATCGCTGCCAGAGTCAACGGAACCCACATCAACGAAGCACCCTAAAATATGGCGAATTGTTGTTTTCTTGATTCTCGCATCGGTTGACACTTCGGTAACTACTGGCCTTTTATGAGAACAGCGTTGAAATGAATCTATGCTAAATTGTTACAAACGATTAGTTTATTCCATTTAGATGATTATGCGATATTGATACCAACCTGTATAACATACACAATATAACACATTGCACGACCAAAATTCCAAACTCTTTGAAAATAAGCAAGAGGAGTTGCCCACAAAGAAACCGCTGTGATCAACTGGAAATAATATCTGCATACTAATATGAGTGAGAATTAGAGAAAAATACTTTTTCATTTATATTATAAGCAAGGTTTTGAAAAAGTAATGATTCCAGAGACTTAGAGGCATATTTTGCACTCCACTCTTTCTACGCTACAACGCGTTATCTGTCAACAGCCAACCGTCTACATTGTGACGGGACAGTCATTATCGACATTAAACCCATTTTTGTTGACAGATATTGAGTTCAAAAATCAATTCGAAATCATTTTATTTGACCGCCTGTTGCGGTGTTATGATGTTTCTAGAAACCCAATGATTAAAACAAAATAATTATAAACATTGGGTTTACAGAAACATCATAACACCGCAATAGGCGGTCAAATAATATGATTTCGGATTGATTCTTAAACGCATAGTTGATTCGTTCTGTCTAAGACATTGATTTTTTGGGGTATAAGGGTATTTTTGGTATAAAGTATCGTTAACTTTGAAAGCGGTTTATTTACGCGACGTGCCTTCACATCTGTTGTGTGAATTACAGCACTACTCGCAACGATTTTTTCCTTCCATGTATAGTCCATGTGGGTCTTTCAAGGACCAGGGACCTCTTTCCTACTGCTTCGGCTGTCTATTATGAATCATTTTCTTCTCTGTGAACGTCGTTAAACGTTGACCGAGTCGATTCTCCCTGGAATTCTGGGAGAGCAGGGATAGACAGCAGGCGATTGAATTCGAGAGGGTAAATTGCTCCAGAAAATTCGGCACAAATTTTGCGATAGCGGAGGAATCAGTCTTGGCAACCTCGATATACACGAACAATTACTGTGCTCATGACAAAAGGCATCGCTGCCATTGCGTAACACAATCCTTTTTTGTCGTCCGTTCTAGCTTAACAAACTAACGATCGCTAACATGGAAAGACAGCAGCGAGCAATTTCAAACTTGACGAAATCGAGTACGACACCGTGTCGTGAAAAAGCGCGATTGTCACATTTATGGTTGAAAAGGTCGCCGTTATGTTCCACAATATCTCTGTGAATCCTGTCAAGCATTTTGTAGAAGGTTTCTCAAGAAAAGCAGTTTTGTAGGAATAAATCGTAAAGTAAGACCCCACATCCTTACAGACGCTTTAGTGTCTACATGTTCGATAATCGTAGCCCTCTAAAACTACAAGGTCCGAGTCTATTTCCAGGTACGCCCAAGTTATGCACCGAAAAAATCAAAGTATCGCTGTACTTTAGTTGCACAAGACGGAAATGAAAACGACCAATTTTGGTAAAATCGACTACATTTTAGTCAGCAAATATCTTCAAAGACGTAAAACGTTTAGAAAAGTTTTGGAGGGATTGACCGTCCTCCAAAAGGTCGGCTAGCCATCTCGCCTACTCGTAAGATTCAAACGATCAGCTGCCTAGTTCAACGAGATGCGCAAAATGGCCTGAGAAGCCGTGGATCAGCGAGTACAGCATTTGAAACATTGTCAAAAATAAGCTGAAGCTGCGCAGTTACAGGATCGCTCGTGCTCACTTTCTGGAAAAAAAGACGAGGGAGAGACGGTTTCTAAAGGCTCACAGCATTATTCATTTGATATCTGTTGCTCGTTTATCGGAGGCGCTTTTTGCAGACGAAAAGATATTCAGGGTCGAACCATTGGCTCGACAGAAGACAGGATTTCGCATCAACAAAAGCCATAGGCCGCAGTCATTTTCCGGCCTCCGTGATGGTCTGAGCGTGCATTTGCACCACTGGAAAGACGATGTTGATCTTTATCAATGAAAGCGTCAAAATCAACGCTGCCAGATATCAGTAGCAAGTTTTACGGGGCGTACTGAAGCTTTGGAGTACCGAAAGCTTTGATGCCGACGTATTTACGCTTCAGCATGACGGGCTCGTGCGCTTTTCCCACCCCCCCCCCCCTCCACCTAACAAGAGCTGTTTCCAGGCTTTTGAGGCAAGGATGTTTAGCCATCAAACTTACACTGTCTCAACCCAGTGGATTACTCGATGCTGTCCATACTGAAGGAAGAAGTTTTGGCTACTCGCTACACTCCCTTAGACGCGCTTGAAATGGCTTTGAACGCGCTAGAGACGATTTCATGATGGAAACGTATGCGAGCATCGCTGAATATTTTTGAAAGAAACTTCTTAAATGTTTAGAGGCGGAAGGAGGCAATTTTTAAAATTTGTTATAAACTTTTTCGTTTATTGTAATAATTGCTGATCTAATAAACGTTTGAGTTCGTTTATCCATACAGTATTTTTTTACTGTTAAAATATCTGAAACAATTATCGAGATCTCTTCGGTACCCTGTAATTTTGAGCCTTTCATCCCCTCTTCACATTTTGTGAACAGAGGAACAGAACGATGATCTCAAAAAATTAGTTGTTCGTGTTAAAACTGATACTGATTTTTTTTTATTTGAATGGGGGCGGGGGTTGCGAAACAAATATATCTATTAAGTGTGATGAATTGAATGGTGTACTTACCAAATCAGCAGTAGAGACACTACTGATGAAAATATTAGTCACGGTACGCATCTCCTTTCTACAAACAACGATAAGTAGCACGGCCATGTTTCCTGTGAGAGATGTCAAGCCGACAGATGCGTAGGCAACTACTAGTGCTAAAAAGAAATTCTATGTTGAACATAAAGATAAAAAATCAAATTAGTTGAACTCATCAATTTTCCATCCAATGTTGATATTAAGCGAAGTGTCTTCACATAATGTCGAATTCATCCTGAAAGCATGAATATTTGATGATGGCGTCAGATATCACATAGGTCATTAACGAAATGAATTTATTGCCATCTAAGCCATAAACCACCTTTTTTGGAAGAAAGCAAATCCTTCCGAACACAAAAGTAGAAAAAATCAAAACATACTATGACAACTCGAATTGTATTAAGACGAGTCCAAATGCAGATATTTCAAAAGAACTCGAATAAATAAACACGATAACGGATAGGCATTGGCCTTGAACAATCCTCTTGGGACAAGGAATCGACTCCATTTGTGTCATCACAATGATGACTGATTGCATAGCTGGGGTATGCAATGACTTTTGGTCACCTACCACAATAATTTCAGTGCTCATATCAGAAAGCTCGGTTAGCACTTTGTCGAAGCCGTGTCAATGGAGAACACTCGGTTGCCTTCTGGGTTAGGATCAAACTAATAATTATGTGGTACTACAGTGGAACTCTAATTTGTGCTCTGCACGCCTTTACATCGAATAAATTGGATAAACGAAATATGAATCTTTTTCTGAAAAAGTCATTGTCATAATGATGATCGCCAACGCTAACAAGTTAAACTTTTCCTTACTAGATTTGAGCTCATCAACGAAAATTAGCGTTCAACGTACAATAGAAAAAAATAACAAAAGTGACTTTGTGGAAAATCTATATGAGCAGACAAATTGATTTATGTATTTTGATATCTGAGACAACACCCTTTTATCCCTAATTTCTCTTTTGTTCTCTTTTACGAGACATATGTAAAGTTCTCAAAAAGACTTGATTAATCGAGACAATTTTTCTCAACATTCTAACTATGGCGTTATTTTCAGCTTTTCTAAACTCAGTTATTGTTTTACAGACCTCGTCCACAAATGAAATAAAATGAAGATGTAAATCTGCCATAGGTGACATTTTAGAGTGAGATGACAAACGACGTAATAAGAAAATGTTCTAAAAAAAATTGGCCAGAATAATAATTTTGTACGCCGTAAATCAATAGTATTATAATACCATTTATAATTTACTTCTGGAAGCTCTTAACTCATCAAATCAATCTCAGACAGGAGGTAACATGCAAAAGCTTCGCTAAAACTAGAGAAATGAGGAAAAAAAACCAATTATTATTCTAATGTTTTCAGAGATTGAGGCTCGTAAAGAGTTTTGAGGAATAGTCCACATTTTGAGGATTAAGTCTCGTGAAAGGTGTTTCTGCCACTTTATAAATGTTATCCTGATAAAGGTTTTTACTTCCTAATGATCATATTCTTAAGCTTTTGTTACTCAAAGTTCATGAGGGATATCTTCATTAGGACGAATTATGCTCTAAAACGGAAAAAATGGCATAGAATGTTGCAGTAAGAGAATAGTTTTTATACCACTTATACTCGTTTGTTACTGAAAAGTGAAATGACGTTGAAAGAACATAGATGCCCCTGTGGCGACATCGCGACCGCCGCTTCGCGGCAACGCGACGGATCTACTAATTGCTTAGAAATGGGTCGCCAGTTGATGAATCCATTCAGATGAATTCAATTAAATGAATTGCGATGACACTTATGTATGATTCATCTAGAGGGAAGAGATAAACGGCTAAAATGATTTTTGATCAATAGGATAAACTTGTGGCGGATGCGTATCGCTTACAAAAAATAATTTGATATTTTTTCCAGTAGAAATTGTGCTTAGTTTTAAATATAATAAAATGCTAGTGAGTACATCTGAAGAACTCCTAATAACTAAGAACTGGACGTGCATATGATAACAATGCTGGTTTGAGAGAGTGAATATTATGGGAATTATGCCGTCAGTGTACTACAGAAAATAGATATTCCCCTTTTTAATTGAATTGCTTAAGTTTTTGTTTTCAGTTAGAGAGGCATTAAAATGTATTCTGTACAAGGAAAAAGCGTTTGACTTTAGTATACTGCCTACAATTTTGTTAGAAGCTGAGTACTGAGGTTAGAACTGAGGAGTATGAATGAATATCATACGCATAAATTCAACTTCTCATAGAACAAAATTATACAGAAGACGGCATAGGAAGTCATACGCAATATTACATTTAGAAGTAGCTATTTCATTAGGAAATAAAAATAGAAGAAATGCAGGCCTCCTTATCTGATTACGAAAAAATGAACGAGAAATAACTCATAATAAATCTTTTTAGAACATATCACTGCAAGTCTCGACCCTAAAATAAAAGAGTTTGTCCTAAAAATCAAAAAGAAGACTTTTAATACAAGTGTTATTCACAGGAACGCATGGAAAAGAAAAGCACTAAAACTACGTGGGGAATGCTTGATTTTCGAAAAACAACTCGAAGAAATTTCCTATGTGCATCTCATAAATGTTTCAAAAACAATGATGGCGAGAAAAACGAGAAGGATTATTTGACGTGTTGTAAAAGCTGAAAGCGTTCTGATATGCCATAGTCAAACGCCCACCTCTTTCGCACCTTCTCGACAATGACAAGACGCACAAAGAGTAGCCTACTAATCTATGCTGTGGGTGGGTTTTAGAGCCTTGTTTTTTCACAGCAGAAATTGCCTAGATGCTTGAAAAAAACATTAGCCAGTGTTTCGTTGAATTCACAGCAACTTCCTTTCTATCCTTGAAATCTGATATTGTCATTGGTGACGATCGCAAAACGCGCTAGCACAACTAATTCAAGTTTTTAGGAAAATTTACGATGATCCACCAGTCAGCATGTCAGTGAGGATTGGAGATTATCAAGTTACACAAAAAACATACGTTGACCCCCCCCCCCCCCACCATATCTATGCATGATGGACGCAATACAATCAAAAAACCCAGTAGTAAAAATCCAAGCATTAGGTGAAGACAGGACCCCTAAATAAGTAGCATATTGATGAAAACATTAGTATATCGTGTGAAATTGCCACAATTTTTCCTAGCTCTACAATTCACTATAAAATTCATTAAAGTTGCTTTCATTCGCAGTAAATGAAATACAATATAAATTGTATTTACAACAAATTATGTACGCTAGAAATCTAAGCTCAAAAACATTGATTTTGAGAAATCCATTTCTATTAATTTAATCTCGAAATGATGGCTTGTAAACTCGGTCTCGAGCGAACTTCTGCTACTCCTGACGATGAGCTTTGCAGAAAGCAAATACACGCACAACTGCTGAATAACTTGCAGAGAAATCTCATGTGAGTATCTCAACTCTTCCCGAATACTTAACGAGATTAGAAAAGTCGAAAAGTCCAGCAATTGATTAACGTAAGGCTTGAATAATCGCTTTACGAGGTGAATCGCGACTGCGCGTCAGATGCCTAACGTTGCAAAAACTGAACGAATCGGGGTGACTCTGTTGCAAAGTTCACTATATTCTCCAGACCCTTGTCTGCTGCAGGCTACGTATTTAATAATGCTGGCAAGTTCTTTTGCGAGTGGCTTCACAAACCAAGCCGAGGCCTCAACTATCCTCAGCAACTTGATAGCCTACAATTCATTTCTATGCAAGCGATTGGAATGAATTTGCTTCTCGTTCACACATCACTTTCCGGGAAAGAAATAGAAACTGTAAGATACTCTTGCGTAGGGTATGCAAAATCGAACTTTAAGCAGCATTTCGTTGCTTTTCAAATCCTACATATTCTAACAACAATATGCTAAGTGGATGAAAATAATAAGATATGTTTAGCCGCAACATTATGTTCCTAAAAGTATAAAGCAAAGTCTCCTTGTTAATTTTATGATGTTTTCTAACTCAAAACTCTTCTTACTATCAAAAATTTACCTTCTATAAATCAGCGCTGTCGTTTTCAAGCCGAACAAAGTGCAACCTCTGCGAAATTCAAGGTAATGTGTTAATCTGGTACCGCAGCACTTGTACTTACTGAGTAACAACAACTTAATATTACGATTGCCTTCATCAGAACCGCGCTAATTGATTAAATTTTTATATAAGATAGAAATTAATCGAAAATGTAAATGCGCACTAAGTTACGATAGATTTGTCATTGCTGCCAAAGTATTCATGAACAAGGCAAAATCCTCAAGCAGTAGTCGAAAGAACAAGCGAATCGTTCGGAGTCCTTTGGGATGATGCATGAGAGGGAACAAAATGTATGTGAAAAGTGTAACTTTGTAATGCTATAATTCGTACAGTATTCTTCATGATGGGTTATGTGAATTGAATAGAATCACGTCGATTGATGAAGATTATTCATATGTGAGAGTTCAAGTGGAAAACCTGTGTGTGCCACTGTTTTTTAAGAAACCTTGGTAAACTCATGAAAAAACTCTAATTTGCATCGATAAAGGACTGCTTAAAACAAAAAAGTATGAAAATTGTAGGAATGGCTTAAATTCTGACTACCAAATTCACCATTATGAGCCTCCAACCGTGAACCTCCAGTAGAAAATGAAAAAAATTCCTAATTTGATTTATGAGTGACTACAACTGGGCGGCTAGCCGCACACGGACAGGGCAATCTGGAGTCGGATTTCCCACGATATATTACCAATAGATAGTGGTCTTTCAACGGCACGAGACTGAACGAATTGGATTTTTTGTTTGTGGATTTCTGGACCAAAAGCCAAAAATAGGGATCTCTGATAGATTCGTCGATACTACAAGATTACTGATACTGGCCGGTTCGTCGCGATTAACGAGGTTTCACCGTCTGATCTTGTCATCTAACAAAATCAAATTAGAAAAGTTGGAACAAAGCAGAAAAAACGACTTTCTGGCCTTGTTATTGTAATTAATAACTCCTGAAGAAGACATTATATAAAAGTGGAAGTACAGACTGTATAATGATATGCATATTTCTAGCAGAACTAGTTAATGAGCAGAATAGATCGACAAAACAGAGTCCAAATGCTGTGTTTTGGATTTCAATTTTATTATTTGAGCTCCAAACATGCTCAATTTTTTCACATCAAACTGTTATGAAGCGTTGAATGCAAACTAACTTTGAGTAAACAATTAGAAAGAGTTGGATACGATACTGGAGAATTCGACGACTATTTCAAGGTGCTTTCCGTTAAGAAAATCTAAAATGAAGATGAAATTGTATACTGCATGGAAATGTCAGCAAATGAATTTGAAAAACGCCTAATAAGACAGTAAAATTTCTTAGGCAAAATAAGAATTGATTAGAAGAAGGTTATGATCAAGAATAAGAAAGAGTTACACTCAAGCTTACGACGAATTATTGCGTATCCATCGCAGACAAGACCGATATTTTATGCAACGACAAAAGTAGCGAATTAGGCAAGCAAGAGAAGAATTTTTAATATTGCGAGCAATATTAGGAAAAGAAGAATATGCGAAGACTGTGTGTCTGGTTGTTGTGAGAAAACAAGTCAAATGTCAACCATCAGGTATTACTATAGGAATGTCCAGACGACATAGTCAAGAGATGAGATGGAGGTAATATTCCCTCGTTTTTTTTATATCTTATATGATAGGCAGCAAATATTTTATGCTTTTGATCGCGAAGAAGGACAATAAAAAAAATTTTCAATTGCGATATTCTTCATTACTCACTTTATACTTTCTTGATTGAGCAGCTGTCCTGAAGTTCAAACCCACTTTTCGTTTAAGTAACGATCTCGATATCTTCAGGCATTTTTAACAAATCAGAAACATGTTCGCACTTCACCATCAAATTCGGCAGTCTAACGCCCACATAGACCACTGGGAAGGTCTACCGCTCTACAAATAAGCTTCCTTCAAAATTCTGCCATTCTTGATATTGCTTTTACCTTCGCGCAGAAAATGCTATTTGTTTACTAAGAAGATGAATTTTTATGTGTAAGATCCTTAGAAGTTACAGAACTTTCAAATATAGAATCCCACGTATATATTTGAACCAACTGAAGAAAGTGGAAGAGGTAGCGCAATGGTCAGTGGTGCGAGGTAGCACAAATCAAGATGATAAGCATGGCCTTGATTTCATACTTGCACGAACAAAATCAGTGAAAACTTCAAGGAACTCCTTAGCCGGGCTACTTTTGAGACTGCAAGGCTAATGATCTTGATGAACATTCTACGATGCTCATAAAATAGACGAGATCCTCAAGCAGCACCTCAAGCAACACGCGAACTATTTTGAGGCGAGGCGTTTGTGGCGGTTAAAGGCGGAAAAGAATTGAATGCAAGAAGTGCTGAGTTCCGAGGAGTCAACTGTAATGGCGGTTGTGTAAAATAAAAAAATTACAACTATCGTTTTCTTCAAGTGCACTCATCTTAGGAGTGCTTGACAAAAAAGATCTGCAACCCTCATAAACCGCTTATGAGGGGTTTGTTTAATTTGGCAATCATTTCTTGAGTCGACTTAAAAGCGTATGAAACCCATACGCGTCATTAAGATTCTGATTGCCATGAATTCCAGTTAACACCCCTTCACAAAGAAATTGAATTCAGCAAAAAAGTCACCTTCACCATTTGTACTAATGGCAATTATTCAAGTCTGCGAATATTGAAACAAAAACATTTGCGTCATCAAATCTGTTAATGCTCTACGAATGTTGGAGGAATGAATTCCAATGTTTTAGGTTTTTTCAACTATTACGACATCGTACGAAGCTAATTCGGAAGAGCTGGAAACTTACACTCTACACGGCTCTTATACGTTTTATTACGAGTTACGTGATTGGAAGGATAACAAGAATTCGAGATAATTTTTTGATTTTTAGTGGATTAACCTGTTTTACGACAACTTTCTCCATGGCTGTATGCTATCTATTTACATTTTGAGTAATTGCTTCTAACGTAATTGCTGGGAGCTGAACTACTATGAATTCTACTGGAATTTTCGGATAAGCTAGAATGATAGTTCAGTGAAAATGTGGAGTTTCTTTTCCGACTTCTCAGCACCTTGATGACACCATGACCAAAATGAGATTAGGTAACGAATAGATGGTATACGTGCGCAAACGTTTTTGATGACTTCGAAGACCGACTTTCAGTCAAGTTCAGCATGAACAATTAATAATATCTTACAAATTAAATCAAATGACACTCTCACTAAAGCTTGGTATGAAAAATTGAAAACTACTCTATAAACTGATAATCATTTTCTAGCCATGCATGTGGTTGTTATAGGGCAACTTAATTACGCTTAATGATCGTGTAAAACGTTCGTCGTCGCCTTCTTAGTATACGGTACTGAAGCATCCCGAGAGCATTGGCAAAAGACGAAGGGCACCACCCGGCCCACGAGACTATCAAGGTCAAACACGTGTATCGGGCTCTATAAGTTGCCCTATAACAGACCACATGCGTGGCTCAAAAACGATTGTCGGGCATATCGAATATGGAGCGTGGTCTTAAGAAAACACTCGAAACGAAAGATATGCTATGAACTGTCCTCAACTGCCTATTTTAGCAAAGCTTACGCAATGAGGGCATTCGTTCTTTAGACTCGATTCTGACATTTGGGCGATTTCGTCATCCTTATGTGGGCTATGCCATAGATGTGTTGTCACACGCTAAAAAAATTTTCTCACCATTGCCTAGTGTTTGACAGTACACCGGTGACCCTTGTTTTCAAAAAAGCTTAATTGCTAAAACGTCGGTCACTCTACTTGAAAAACTCAAATCACTCTCGCGCTAGTTTTGAGAAAAAAAGGCAGCCTTTAATTTCAAATCGAGGAGAAAGTTCCTTGAAACCTGCTAAAAAACCAAAGTTTGCGCATAAATTCAATTGAAAACAACAATGATTATTCTTCAAAATAAAGACCATCGTTAGCCATAACCTTCTGTCAACTATCGGCAATTTCCGGATCTACTCGAAATCGTCGTTCCTTGGGCTTCGAATCAAAAAATTTCTGACATGGCTCTTCAATTTGATTGAATATCTCGAAGCAGTGTCTACGCAGGGAATGCTCCTTTGCGGGAAACTGGACCATAATCGGACGGCGCAGCATCTGGACTGCACGCTGGATGAGGCATGACCTCGATTCTCTCCGAGTCATCAAACTTTTCTTTAGTCTTCTTTGCGATGTGAGATTTGGCATTGTGTTGCTGAAACAGCGAGAGCTTTAGTCGAATCATTGTTGTGTACTTTTCCTTCAACGAATCGTAGACTCGTATATAGAGAGTTTCTTATTGAAGTATTCTTTAGATATTCCCATGAATTTACAATAACCAGTACTCTGTGAAACAAACATAAATAGAAATTTTTCGTATGTGTCAAGGAACTTTTTCCAAAACCTTAGATCTGCTGCCTCTGTTCAGGTCTTTGGTAACCTCGTGCATTATATAGATCACACTCGAATTTAGTAGGCTTTTTGCAAAACAATGCTTTTTCTCCAGGCTGTTCATAGTGGCTCAACAGTTTGAGAAACGATGATTTTAGGAGAAAATTACGTTTCACGCTCAAAATATAGTCATGCGCCGCTCTTGTGTTTGCTTAGCTTTCTGTTAGATTTTCGGCAGCCATTCGAAAGCTTGGGAAACGGCAACTGAAATACCATGTTTGTTTCTCGGGAAGGCCTTTTTGATGCGCCGTAGCAGCAAGAAGAATGTCGCGCTTTTCACTCGGGCCAGCAGGTCTGTTGTTTTGAGTTCCGACAGATTTGTTGGTAATCATTTAATAGTGCTTTGGTTTTTAAAGCACTTTTTTATTGCAAAAAATAGAAAAATACACTGGAGAGTTTCACAAGAGTATTCTTGGCAAAAATGCTTATGTATGATAAAAATCCGCATTTATCAATGAAAAAACTGAATTTTTGTAAAGATCTTATCGGTTTTAATAAAAGAAAGAAACTCAAAAAAAGTGTTACTGATGAGTCTGCAAGGGCGAAACGAGCCCGTTTAGTTTTGTAAGTGCCCTACAAACCTCACAAACAGATCAAAACATGTTATCTGACTATCAGATCATCACTATTTTTGAGCGAGGTCTATAAAAAAGTTGAATGAAGTGCTATTATTCATTTTACCAGCCACGAGCTCAACTGTTGGTCACTGCAATCTTGGGGGATTCATCACCTGTCTTATCTATTCTACACTTTTAGAAAAAATCTATATACAGACATTTTTAAAATGTAACTGGAATAAGAAAGTATAAAGAACACGCATTCATCATTGCGCAAAGTACTTCTTCGAAAGTACTGTATTGAGTTGTCGCATGACTTCTTTCGCGTTTCGACATTTCTGTTAATCAGTCGTTATTTATTTGATCAAAATAATTACTTAATAATATAATCACCATCATGACGAATGATACGCAACCATTTGCTGAGAAAAAGATTGAATGCCTTTCTCCTAGAAAGAGTGAGTCTGGTAATCAAAGAAGTGGATGAGGTCACTATTGAATTGGTTGTAGCCTTTCAAGTTTTCTCTCATAGATTCTGTTTCTCGGCTCGAAAGTTATGACTATTCAATGGAACAATATCAGAATTATAGGGTGGATGCGGTATCATGATCCGACACAGTTTTCCCAAAATGTGGCGAATCGACTTTGCAATGCGAGATCGAGCGTTATGTTGGAAGAGGAGTACGATTCAGATACTTTTCTCACACTGCTGCGGTCAACTTCTGGGGATGCTCCCCGTAAATGTCCGCACTGATTGTCTGATTGGCGAACAGTTGGCAAATCAGCATGCCCTGCCAATCCCAGAAAACCAAGAGCTATTCTTTCAACCATAAAACTTAAGCTTTAGTTCAACTGGCGACTCTTTCTTGGAAGGATCAAGTAGGTGTGGTGCACGCTATCCTTGTGGTAGGCTCAGACTCAACTTCAGTAACAATCCAGACTTGATCGCAGCAGAAGCCTTTTGCAGATGGCCACGCATGTATCGCAGTTGTAGTTGGTCGATGCTAGAGATGTCCATGGAGACATCACTTTGCGGTGACCCATTTTAATAAGATGGCGAGCAATGTTGCTACAGTTATTCCAGTCAAAGCTACCAAATCGTTCTATAACATATGAAAAAAAAACTAAAAAAAATACTAGAAAGAAATTACGGAGCAACCAAACATATCCAAATTATTTTCACAACATCTTAGGTGATGCTGTGTCTTTTCTCTTTATACTTATCTAACGATCATCAATATATACAATCACTATCGAGCGGAAATCGAAAAATCAGCATCGGTCAGTAATCTACCTTTATTACGTAGAATTTGTGATTCTTATATTTACTGAACAGTTGAAACGTCCTAATCAATCAACAGTAAGTATACAGGGTGCGAGGAAAGTTCTGATAATTTTTTCAAATGATTTAACAGTAAAATATAGCGCATGAACAAAAAAATTTGATTCAGTTCATGGAATATAGTTTAATAGATCAACAACTACAACAATAAACAGAACAGTTTATAACAATCTCCTAAAATTCCTTCCTTTGGCTTCGATACATTTACGAAGCCGCCTATGAAAATTTTCAGTAATTTTCGCACACGTTTCCACCGTAACTTCGCCTCAAGCGCGTGTCAAAGCCATTTTAAGCGCGTCTACGGTAGTGTAGCGACTACCCTAAACTTCTTCTTCCAGTATGGACCACTCATAATAATCTACCGGGTTAAGACACGACGATCTCTACGGCCAAACGTCTTTGCACCAAAAGCCTGGAAATAGCTCTTGACAGATGACAATCGTCGAGCATGCCGAATGTGCAGGAGCCCAGCCCTGATGAAGTGTAAATTTAGATGCCATAGTATTGAGTTGTTCAAGGCTCGTACGCGCCGTAAAACTTGCTGCTCATAGCTGGTAACGTTGATTTGCCAGTCCAGACCATGATAGAGGCCGGAAAATGACCGCAACCCATGTGTTTGCTACTGTGTACTTCTGCTGACTCTTCTCGAAAAGTTCACGTCAATTGCGGCGATTGTGAAGTGGTGCGACTGTGAATATCTTCCCATCCGTAAAAAGCACCTTCAGCGAACAAGCAATAGCTATCAAAAAAAAAAAAAAACTCTTCGGTGAACAACTGAACGCCGTTTCTCTTTTATCTTTTTGTTCAGAAGGTGAACACGAGTGATCTTGCAACTGCAAAGCTTCAGCTTATCTTTGACAATATTTCAGATAGTCCATTCACTGATCTCGAGCTTCGCGAGCCATTTGGCACACTTAATGCTTTGGATTTCGCTGAAATTGGCAACGGGTCTTCTGAATATCTTCCGAAGTAGCCGGGTGTTTAAATGTTTTCGAAGACGGTCCTGAATTCAATCAGTCTCTTTGTAATGTTTCACGGTTCTATAAACTTCTGTTGGTTTAAAACTAGTCGATTTCAACAATGTTGGCCGTTTCCATTCGCGTCATGTGCAACTCAGCTATTGCGACACGTTCATTTTTACGATCCATAACTTGAGCACTACCGGAAATAGACAAATAAATAAAGCACAATCTGAAACAAAATTAGACAAAAGAGCAATAAAATTCTCAGAACTAATAAAAACGCTATATTAACGCTTAAATTAACAAATTACAAAATTATCATAACTTTTTCGCACCCTGTACAAATACCAACTCGAATATCTGAAGCGCTTACGTTGAGTGTGGAAATCTTAGGCTTAAACACGATGAGTTGTCATATATACCTGAGAAACACTTCCTTCATGAACTCGTGATTCTAATTCTCACACACCCTCTCCGCAAATTCTTTAGGAATTCGTCAAACATGAATAAGTTTGTCTGATAACTATTACGACACTCTTGGTCTGTATGGTTGTAGACCGCTTTATGTGCAGTTTCTGCTGAATGAAATTCTGTGGTAATTATTTACATATCCTTGTCCAGCGTACTGTTTTCGTGAAAATCTCTTAGCTACGGAGACACTAGTGTATAAGTTCTTCAGTTCTTAGAGTAGAACGACTTTCTTCATCCATTATATCGGTCCATCAAGCTTATCACAACACCATCTGCGAAAAGTCTAGTCGGTTCAGAATTCCTGTACCTGCAGACAACGTCGTATTGTAGGTACACCTTCCATTACTGCACAATTTGTACCGCTTCAACCTAAATCTTTGCCTTCTAGGCAGGGTTGAGTTGGAAAAATGTAATTTTTTTTCCAAACAATACCGCCGAATTGTCAATGCATACATTCTTTTCTGGTCCATGTAAGTCGGACGGTGGCTCCGCTGGTGTTTCAGACGTCGTCATCAAATGGCTCTCATTGAAGGAACAAAACGAGAATTTTCTTAATCTCTTCAGCAGATGTTTTCTTCCATCCAGCTTTCCTCTGAACGTCATACATAATTGCTCGTCTCATAATCAACTTCCGAAGATCGGTTGAATAGTTCGTAGAAGTCGATTAGTTCTTTTCACTTGGGCTTTCTTGGCCTTGAACACCTGGCTAATAAGAGGGTAGGGCTTTGGGCGACAACACTTGTGCACTCGCCTATTATCACTGCATCTTCCAAAATACATTTTTCTTTATCGCCTGAGTTACTGTCGTCGGAGCCAGCATTTACAAGTACATCCTTTTCACGCCATTATCGGCTTTGTCACCGACGCTTGCACTACATGTGACCGAACTCGAATTTGAAAAACTAAATTTATCGAATGTTTTAATTTTAACATGCTAGATTCTGGCCTCTCAAGTCAATAATACCACTTTTAATCCAATTATACAGTCTAAAAGTGCATGAGATTAGTTTTGATATGATATTACAATACATTCAAAAGACTATTATCAAATCATACACACGAAAGATAAGCATTAGAAATCCTGGGTTAGTTACCGAGCAACATAAGATTTCTTACAAACACTTCACGATGTCCAATTATAGGCTAGAATCGAACGGAACGAAATCTATTTTGTTGAGTGGTTAAAAGAAATAAAGTTATTACTTATTACGGTGAATGAATTATTATTTTCTTTATCGAGCAATCGAATGAACTGGATATTATGCTTTTCTTTCACAATAATTTCAACTTCAATTTGCAGTGAGGTGTTTTAAAATTATTATGTTTCTGATCTAGATTGACAATACCAAGAACGGGCACAAAGACCACCTTCACATTGCCCAAAATCAATTTGTTATATTGCTTCTAAGCAATAGAATAGCTTACTTACTTAGAGACTTAGATGGTCCGTGTCTTCACTAGTTGTGCTGACCCCAGCACATATTCCAAATGGTATATTGCTGGTCGTGCATATAATATTCCTTGATTTCCCTACGTAACTTTGAAAGGGCTTTTTCGGGTCTTCATAATGTCGTTATCAAGGAATGGGTTTTGGCGATGGATCTTCGGCAGGGCTTCCCATTAGTTGATTCGGAGATGGTGTTGAGCCGAAATCAAAAGAAATCAATAGAATAGCACAATTATGGAAATGAAGAGTTTTGCTGAGGCAGAATATTTGTTTATGCTAACTATATGAAGGGCTTTACTGCCATCGGCAATTGTTGACAGATCGAAGACCAAGACGGAAGACTCAGAGTTTCTGTTGTCATAGCGTCTTGAAAAGTTTTACCGCCGACGGGAGTTAGCTCATGCGTTCGAAACGACGATTACCTCAAAACGAAGGCAATAAAAATAGTTTAAATTCCAAAGGGGATCCTTTTGCGAAAGGCACGCGAGCTTTTTCAAAAATTGGATTCATTTGTCTGTATGACGACGTTCTAACAATGACTTGTTGAGCATGATTTTCCCTGAATCTGTGTATATCTGATGCTAATGCTTCCAGGTCTTTAACATATCCTAAGTAAATACAACTCAACCAACTAATGCGATTAGGTTTACTTTTACAACGTACTATTGCGATTAATCTAATCGAAGGCGATGTAACAGACCGTAATTATGCTAAAAACGTTGAGGCCGGTGAAAGTATGTAATAGCGTTAATTTTCCAATTTGTCAAACCTCGCGGGAATAATTATCATTTTTAGCAGTTACGAAAACAGGAAACGTTAACGTCGAAAGTACAGCGAGTGGTGAATTTCTACTTTGCTAGCCGCTCAAATCAATAGGTAGAAACTGTGCGAAAAAATTTTCGTAAATGACCATTACCGTATTTCAAGCCTCATTACATGTCAAGCTATGCAAAATCGGAAGTGATTCCAAAAAAAAATTCGACATGAGAGAACATGAACTGTTCTCGCTGAACTAGTCATAGGCATTGAGAAAAACTAAGCGTTATTTGAAGATTGCTTGAGAGAAGTACTTGAATGAAGGACAAAGTAGAGGATAAAGTTTTTTTTTCGCTTTAAGTGGTATTATTGACTAAATTACCGCTGCTATTCATGTAACTGTAGTTGTTTTGAAAATGGATAATACAAAATTTGGCTAAAGTGAGGCGCCCTCGATGTCTGTTGCTTTGGTGTCGTGCAATATACAGAAACGGTCAATGATTACACCCTGCGTTCCGAGCTAACGAGATCGTTAAATCAATGTTAGATAAGATTCGTCTAAGAAGACGAAAACAGTGTGTGGATATATTGACAATTAATTACAAATCTACAAATAAGCCTAGCACACCAATCATCTTGACGATGCTACAAATGGGAGCGGATGCATTGCTCCCTCTGTCCCGTCCGGAATCCCTCAATGGTTGCCCGGCAGCAAGTTTTTTTTCCTATCCTTTGAATAAGATCTTAATTAAATGATTTTGCTTAATTCCTTCGAAGATCGCAAAAAAATTCTCTTCATCAAAGGACTCTGTGTATAAGCAGTCGTAATAGTGTAACCTAGCCAGTCATGATCACTGCTGCTATTATGACGAGCCTCATTAATAATGGCACTAAAGAAACTGAATAAATAATATTGATAATGAGAATAGTTGAATGCGATAATTAAATCTTGTTTAGCGTGGCTGCTTTCATGCATTGCAGTGAAGTACGTGAGATGGCCGAAGAGTTAGACAGATGAAGTAGGTGAAAAAAGTGAAAAAGGCTATACTTTTATGCGCACCGAGTGAACGTGGTTTACCAATTCGTTTATTTTATGTGTATCAAAAAATGGGTTCTTTTGAAAAAAACCGATGGCGTTCTATAGAATACATGTACCAAGCAATATCAAATTTACAGCAGAGAAAAAGCATGCTGAGTGACATTGGCAGATGCAACAATCCATTGAGGTGACTGACCCTCAACAACACCGCTGTGTTGCAGAAGTAAGTATTATGAGGAATCCTACAGTATATGCAAAAAACTGTATGATCTATGGCAAGCATCAAGTAATTGAATGGTCTAATTCTGTAGCAGGACGATTTCCTCAAACACTTCGCATTCGGCACTGTTTCAAGAAACAATGGCAATGATTTGGAAATTTGTCTAAAAGACCAAAAGTAATGGTTTGAAAATTAACTACAATGTTTACTCAAGTGTTCAATAAGTACATGCTGAGCGAGTAACGGATGAAATACCCTCGAAGAAAAGTGAGATATTTTCATAGAAATGGTTGATGAGTAAAGTCAACTGTTACTGAAAGAAAAGTGTTCAGATTACGTGATTTTGATATTGATTGGTCACGTTTTCTGGAAGTTATGACATATGAAGCCGAACGTTGATGATCCATTCCAATTTTCAATGTATTAGTAGAGCGCGAATTCATTAGTATTTCGTATTTATCTTAAGGAGTGTTATCATGGTAACTAGACGATCTATACTTGTCAGTCTTTTTACAATCTTAGTGGGAGTATAAAATATTTTTATACGTGCTGCAGGAAACTCATAACAGTAGAGCAATTCTTGAAGACAACTTAATAAACGACAAATTCTAGCCAAGAATTTTTAAAATTTCTTATCTCACACACGTCCTTTCTCACTACTCCACAGCTCAATGTGAAAGCACTGTTTCAACAATCGAATGCTAAATTTAGATCACAACAAGGCTGAAGCAGATCTCTAGTAGCCAAAACGAATTTCATTCGGATCCACACACTCAAGCAAGATACACATTGACTGAAGGAAGATTAAAATGCCAGAAGTCTTCAAACTATTTCAGAGGTGTTCAGTTGGAGGATTGCCTCCAATTTAACAAGTGTACGGATAATTAAGATATCTCAAAAAGTAGTAGGACGCTTCATAAATAATTCAGTGAGTGCAATAAGTGAAGAGGAAATTCACAGCTCAATACCCCCACTTTCTACAACTTTTGCTGTGTAAAAAATGGTCGAGTGTAGCAGTCGATTGAAAGCACTGAAGTTTATCTATTGGTCGACGCTTAATAGGTTGAGGAAAAGGTTTCCGGAATTTGCCCATAACTCTTAACATGTTCGCATGTTTTATATGCGATTTTCACAAGATTTGAAAGCTCGTTTTCTTGCGCATCGATTGATATATAACTCTTCTATACTGCCGCGAGATGGAACTGAACCGCAAGCAGAAACGACTGTTGATGCTTCACGAGTACAAAGTTGGCACAAATGCCGCTGACACTGTTCGTCGAATCAATGAGGCATGGGGCGAAGAGAACTGTTGGAAAGAAAGCTGTCTACGATCACTTCAAGGAGTTCAAGGCAGAAAATGAGAGTCTGTCTGACAAGTCACGATCGACACAACGAATGGCGCCTGCCTGGTCAAACACCATCATCCACTCCAGTCAAGGACTTTCGAAAGGAGAAGCGCATGCTGATTGTCTTATGGTGCTTTGCTGGCGTCATCCACTGGGAGCTTCTTGGCAAGGGACAGAAGATGACAGCCAACCTCTACTGCCAGATCCTCGACCGAGTCAATCAGAAGTTGCGTAACCGTCAGATGCCGGTCATTCTTCTTCACGATAACACAAAAGTTCATACAGCAAAGGTCACGAAGAAGCAGCTGGAAGTTTGGATGGGAGGTCCTGCCGCATCCACCATACTCGCCAGACCTGGCACCTAGTGATTACCACCTCTTTCGGTCAATGGAACACTTTCTGCGAGACCAGAAGTTCAATAACACGGGCGAGGTCGGGGAAACTCTTCGAAATTTCTTCAACTCCAAGGACAGACAGTGTTTTCTACTGCCGCGGGATCTTCATGTTGCCAGATCTGTGGCTGAACGTTATCGACTCAGAAGGAGACTACTTTGACTATTAAATTGTCTTTTGTTCGAACTTAATTGATGCATAAATAAAGTTTTTATAAGCAAATTCAGGAAACTTTCTCCTCAACCTATTAACTAAAATGTTAAATTTTCGACGATTTCATCAATTCTACGACAATGTGCTTGACTCGGTTCACGGTGACTGCGAAGACGGCTAAATCATCGTAACGTCAGCCAGTTTTGTATTAAATATTTCGCGTTGTTGGCAATCTCGTATCTGCTTATCGAGAATATAGCGGATCAAACGACATTTTTTGAACAAAGAAGAAAACGACGATCACTTTCGATCAAAATCTCAAAATAACAGACCTAACCCAATTTAGTGAGTATTTACATATTTGATTGATTTATGACTTACATTGCACTTTGGCGGCCGACGTGGAGTTGATGAAGGCAATTGCACTTCCAAGTTGTTATTTCTCAGTTAGTACAAGTAGCCCTCTTTCAAATTAACATATTCGTGACCAAATTGGCATTACAGAGGTGAAACTATCGGTGGAGTTATCCTTGATATAAACACGGCAATGCTGGTTTTTTCCGATAAAATATGGTAAACTTGAGATAGTTAGAGAATTTCAGGCTCGAAATCACGAAGTTATCGTAGAGACATTACTTCAGTCATTTAGATAGGAACCCCTAACACATTGATGTTAATGTATTATAGGAATTGCAAAACAGCGAGTCCCTAGTCAAAAATCCAATTCTTCATGTCCTATAAAAGAAAATATACCAATTTCTATTACTTTTGCAGGAATTAATGCTGGATTTGGGCCGATGTTTTTGGAGTGGTTTATCTCAGTTCAGAATAAACCTTAATAGCCGGAATAAATGCAATTATGATATGAAATTATCGTCAAAGTGACACAATTGTAACTTCGTATCCAACTGTTTTTTCAGACCTCACTCACAACAATATATTGTGGCACAATATTTTTTTGGGTTTTTCAAGAGGTCTTTTCACGTTGTAAGCAGCTGTGGAAAATGTTCGTCCACAATTCCTTCATGTATCGGAGTTCTACTCCGGAAGAGATTGGCTTAGACGAAAGGCAACGTGCAACTTACGAGCTGCAAGGCTTAAACACGTGTGTATTACTGTATATGTGCCTATAAAAGACCTAATGAAAGACTCATAAATACATTTCCAAACTCAGTTATATTTCATCTGATTGCACGGAATTGATTTATGAAAACGATGAAGGCTTGAGTACACTTTTAGCCTGGACCTGGTTTCTGAAGCACTGCTCGCATAGGAAGTTATTATGACTGCTTGAAGAATTGGTGTCTGTTAAGTGGAAGGTCTACCGATTATGGTAGATAAAGTTTCATGGCCCAGTTCGTTTCCACTGATTCAGCCTTCGCATCGGTCGCGATGCAACATGTAATTGCGCGTTTTGAGAAGATTTCGTAAGTCACTTTTTACGAAACCAGGTCGTAACCGATGGAATTCTTGATGCAGTTCGTGGAGTTGTTAAACATACTTTTACGATGCAATGTTTTTACCCGAATTCCGGATAATGCGATAGACAAAACTAGCGGTAGACCATAAATGGTCAGCTTAACCAGTTGGTGAAACTTTGGTTTTGGCAATGCTGGAAAAGTTCTCACTCGATGGCAGGTTTTAGCCGAAATCAGCTGTAGAATAGGCATAGATTAGAGCACACTTCCAGGGTGCGAAAAAATCTCATATTTTGCTTTTTGTTGATTTTAGCAATGATATAATGTTCTTTTATCGGTAGCATGCTCTAAGGGACATACTGGAGTCTTCGCCTACTCAACACTTAGGCGTCGACGGATTTACGTTTCAGCACGACTGGGCTCCTGCACATTCGGCTCGTTCAACAACTGCCATCTGTCAAGAGCTGTTTCCAGGCCTTTAAGGCAAGGACATTTGGCTGTCACTGCGGTCCATACTGGACGAAAAATCATTGGCTAGTCGCTACGCTACCGCAAAGACGCTTAAAATACCTTTGACACGCGCTTGGAACGAAATCACGGTGGAAACGTTGTGTGCGAGCATCGTTGAAATCGTTCGAGCGACTTCGCAAATGTACAGAGGCCAGAAGAGGCAAATTTGAAACATTGTTATAAACTTTTTTTCATTGTTAAGGTTGTTGATCTAACAATTCCTAACATTCCTTCAGTAAAATGAATTTATTTGGTTATGCAGCATTTTTCATGGTCGAAATATTCGAAAAAATATCTGAGTAAGACATTTTTTAGAACCGGTGCGACGGAACTATGGAGTAAATTCTTATACACCTTTGTTTAAGAAAGCAAAAGTCGCTCTTGAGAAGGCTTAAAAGCCGCATCGGTGCTGCTCTATTATGGCGGCGCCCTTGAGGCCTTCGCTAAAAGCGTATTCTTTGCTCTTATCTGACGAATGCATGATTATCTGATAGCTTAAATCGAGTGAATTAGAGTATAATTTGTTTCTCATATTGCTTGTTTTTTACGCCGTATGAGTCGAAATGAAATTTGTTTCATATTTGAAGATTTCTTGCTTGATAAAAGTTTTTTTTACAAAATTCTAACCATTAGATAGAGCGAATCTATTTGATTGAAAAAAATTTGTATGCTCTTTGAAAAGAACTTCTGTACACACACCCTAGCCGACTAAAAGTACTCACTAAGTGTGAAACCCAATATTCTTTCAGTCGTTACAAAGCTCGAAGAGTCCTTTCCGAAAGGCAAATATACCAATATAATCAAAAAGATTTTCTCTATCTAACGATTGAAAGCTCATTACAATAAAACTTTTATCTAATGAGAAATTCTCGACTTCCCCCTACTCTCTTGCAGTCAGTTAGCTAAACGACATGGAGCGCCTCAGTTTGGCTACCTCCGATATTGCAAAGGCAATCATATCGGCCAGTATTCTACGGCACTTTATAAGAAAAGCGAAATTCTTAAGCATTCACCAAAGCAACATGTAAATTAATCGAGGAGCCTCGTGGAGAAAAAAAAAATGCGCGAAGAATAATTGAATGCGAGAAGTGATTAAATCTGCATAATAAAGTGTAATAACAAGTCGCGTGAAAAAAAAGTTCAAAAAATTACATTACTATGTAATTATGTAACGAATCCGACCAGTAAAATGATCCTTTATAGCATGTGGTTTTTTCATACATGAAGTCTTGCATGTTTTTGCTTGTAAAAGTGTGTCAAAGACCCACGATTTTTATTTCTTGACTTAATTTGGGAACTGAAAACCAGCGCATGTGAACACTACTGTAGCATCAGTTGCAACTTATTTGTTGCAGTCCAAAATTTTGCAACTCTCAAAATTCACAACCCCATCGTTTTTTGCATGCAAACCTCCTAAAGAAATTGTATTTGAATGAATGTGGCTAGCGCAGGAAACATTTCCAGAAGACCAGAGCTTTTTCTAATAAAGGACTTTCCCGTAGTTTTCCGAGTTGTGGCTATTTTAGTCGCTGAAGTGAGGCTGTGTCTTACCTAGATGTTTGACTAAGTTGCCTTGATTTTCAAGCAGCATTACAAATTAGTTCATCAAAAGCGTCTGTATGCTTGAGTGAGACAGTGCGAGAGCTTAAATTATATTTATGAAGAGATGCTCTCAAAGTAAAGATATAAGTAACAGACGCTAGCTTCCCAAATGTATACAATGTGATACTATTCAATGGGCTGTTTTAGCACAGCTCTCTCTCTGATTGAAGCCTCCAACAAATGGCGCACCTGAAAAGTTGATAAGATCCTAGTGATGATTTGTGCGCATCATGATAATGTTCCATTCAGTTCACACTTAAGAACTTCTATACCTCTTTGTGCAGTTGAGAAATCAACTGTACCTTCCTCAACTTACTCAATTTCTTCCAAAGGGTCTGTTCGTAACATATTCCGATGTACTTCCTGTTCACGCTTACCATACCGCTATTTAATAACAATTCCAGCCACAAGACACTCATTTGCTAGTTACCAGCGTGGACATCATCACCTGACAAGTTGCCTAGGAGTCCCTGATCTTGCCGACTTGTCACTTTATTATTTATCTTCACAATATTCTTCCTTCTTCCTTTTCACTAAGCGGATTCCACTACTTCTATCATCCAGTCGTTTTTTTTCGTCTTCTTCTTGATCATTATGGAAAGCTGGTTAAGCGCGTTTTCTTGCAATCTCAAGATTAGATTGGCCATGGCGTTCCATAGAGCGTTCGTTGTAGACTGCCGAGGAATGTTGGGAAATGGGGTTTGGCTCCACGAGGGCCACGACGAGCATCATAACCACTCGGTCATGCCCTCCTTTCCCCCCCCCCCCCCCCCCTTTCCTATTCTGACAACTACCCAATTCTTATGCTTGCACCGAGATACACTAGACGCCCTAGCCAAGTCTCTATATTCTTATTTAGTACAGGTTGACATGTTCATTGAGTATTTGACGTTATACAACCTAAGCTCTTCATAGGTTTCATTGCCAGTAAGATTTGCCCAACCGCGGCAGTCTAACAATTTTTGTGTGAAGAAAGACAGTAATGAAGATTTTGTATAATGACTCTTTCTTCTACCATTTGTATATGTCTCTCTAATGACAGAATCCCAAATGTCACCTATGAACAATTCACATAAGCTATTGATTCTCGTAAGTCAATAAAATCTATCAAAACCTGATGTAAAGAAGCCAGACGGAATTTATCGATTCTGATGTTCTACAACTTCAATAACGCTGCCTCTGAGTGAATAGAGCAATCAAGAGCTAACTGCTTAACTCAGATTCTAAAAGATTCCAAAAACGAGTTACGGAACAACTTGCCTCTAAACCAAAACTATGACGGTGTAACGTATGACACGTCGTAATTGTAAGATATAGTGCACAATAACCCCGAATTCAGTGAATGACTGCATCACAAACACTTTAGGTGTTGTACTACAGAAAGAGAATCTCAACTTTTTGATGCCAACAGAGTTCTCTATGCTAATTTTTCTACCAAAATGGTTTTCGAAAATTTAGAACAATCACAAGCACGTGAACTATGCCTTTCTTTACAATTTATCTTTTATGAAAAAGTGAAGAGACAAATTTATTACAGCCACTTTTGCACATAGAAATGAAACTCAGACATCAGTAAAATCATGTGACCCGAAACAGAATGACATACCATTGAGGAATAAGAAACGTTTAGTAAAATACCCGACTTTGCTAATAAATACTTCACCCTCAGACAAGTATTTGACATTTTTCTTCAAGATCTATTTCTTCTAAGTAGATTTTTGAGCAGTCAACAGCTCTTGGATACGTTTTTCAGCGGCAACTAGCTGAGCATTTTGATTTCGAATGATGTTTTTCAGCTGCAGCACTGAATCAACACCATTATTACAACTAAAAAAAAATCGTAACAAACAATACCGATGAAAGAAAAGATCATGAACCTTTTTCAGATTCGATATGAATGTATCGCTGAAGAAGCTGTGTGGCAGTAGGTCTTTTAGCCGGATCCATTGCAGTCATTTCAAAAACAGTTGGAGCCTAAACTTCACCAAAAATTAATTGATGTATACAATCATCGTAGCTGTGTGACTAACAGTCGAAATGAATGAACATTGGGTTTGTCTCATAATTTCGTCAGCACTATTGTTCTATTCGGTTTTTTTTCAATTTCAAATAGGTTTATCACCAAAAGGCTGTAGCATGTTGGCGAATGTTCTAGTGGATTTAGCCAGCGTAGCAGTAACATCAGTGCAACACCATTTAAATGAAAGAAACTATCGCAAATTATGTCCTAATGGATGCCTCATGCAATAATCGACTACCTCACATTCCAAAGTCGATTCACCAAAATTTAGGAAGACTGGGCTGGACCACAGTACCACATTCAACGTATAGCCCTGTTATTGCTTCATCGGATTATCACTTAGCCGCAAACTAATGCGAAAGACTGCAGCTGCTCTAAAGCAGCTCAAAAGTGACCAGATCGGCTTCTTTTATCGCCAGCCTCATTCGTTCTGAGAGGAAGGTATCCAAACGTTGTCGAGCAAATAGTTGCATATCAATGATCATGTTGGAAATTGTTTTGCTAATCAATTATATTCTTTGAATAGATAACAATTCAATTAACAGCAGTGTCGAAAAACATAAGAAATTCTGAGTCATTCCAATATATAAAATGTCAGTGTGATAACTCATCGCAACGACATACTACTGATGGCCAATTTTGTGCGAATTCACGATGACGAGTAAGCAGTTCTTCCGTCGTTTTTCCACGACGAACATCGCTAATTGATTCCAACTTCTCCATATCAGTGTGAAACACGTGATATGCCTCGAAAAGAACTATTCCAACGCTGTAGATATCTACCTGAAAGCGAAAAATTACCAAAATTTGGAACAGGAACATGAAAGCGTTAAGTGGTCATAGGCTACTATGATGCCAACAAATATCAAAATGTACCGAGGGTCCATATGAACTGCTATTTAACTGCTCTGGTGCAGCATACGCCACGGTTCCTACTGCTTCGGAATGATTAACACCAACGCAAATTAGATCTGAGTCTCTAAAAAAATAAAAAGAAATTGATAAGTTCCATAAGGCTTGTTAGAAGAATGAAGAATAGATCAACTGTTGATGTCTCTGGTCGAAATGTACGCTGAGAACACACCATAAAAACCATGCATCTTGCACACTTTGACCTGTTTCTCGTGCGTTAGTGTATTACCAGTAAATTATTCGATAATGAGCGCCAGCAGTGTCGAATAAATAATAGGAAGAGGAAAAACTCGTTATTTGCGTCCAACATTCATCAAAAACCTACTGCTCGAGTAACGGAGATTGCTTAGTTGGGACGGATATAAACCTATCTTGAATATACATCAAAGAGTTCTTTTATGCAAGACGGCATCAAGGAAACCAATCCCTTTCCCTTAACAAGAACTCTCCATAAAAATGTTAATGATCATTCGAAAGCTGAAATCTCTGACTGTGAAGGGCCGTACATGGTCGTTTTTTTCAAAACATTTTTTTATAACCCTGTAAAATTCTAAGCAAGATTATGTTTCACATCGGCAGCGCAATTCTGCTTTTACTTTGCTTTAAACTCGAAAACATATCATCGTGTAGATGAAATCTTGTAGTATCAGAACCATACGTTGATTCTGAAGCTTCTTCCAAGTGAAGAGACAATTCCTAATCAAATGGCAAAAATTGTGCTGTACATGTGACCCGCCAAGGTGCCCTCGATCGGTGGCCAAGCTGAAACCCCGGCACTCCGCTGCCGGGTCCCCCCACTTTTAGATTAAGCAAAAAACGGGAATTTATTTGGTAAATTGAGGTTCTGAGGAACATTATCGTGACCAGATGATGGAATATCGCAAAAGAGACTCCTAGAAGGATACTTTCAATGAAAAAAAACGCCCAATTGTGGAAGATTCCCTATGTTTCAACAAGAAAATCAATTCCATCCAAAAAAGAACATATCAACATTTGTTATACAAAATTTGTTTATATATGTTCCCTTATTTCTGTTCATGCTTGTGTAGTCTTCGATAGTTGCAGGAATGCTGTCTTAAAACTGAGCTCGGTTTGTGATCCAAACTCGTTTCATTAACGGGGAAAAAGATGCAGTTTTGCTTTCGAAGTGTGTTGTTTCAACTTAATAAGAATTTTTTTACTATTATTTAGCGAAATTTTGATTCTAACCATGTTTGTCACTAGAAAAAATGGCTTACTATTGGAGAGTCTTATATGAACATATTTTTAGTGGAAAAAAACGTTCAGCTGTTTTAGAAACTTTTACTTTTCAGTGTGAAAGCTACTTAGATAGGGTAAACGAATTTCAAACTCTTTCCCCGAATTTCTTTTGACGGTGCTGTGTAGATAATTTTCGAAAACGTATTTTCTGCAATGAAAAACTTTTAAAAGAATTGAAACGAAGGATTTTAACATGCGGCGGAGCAAGCCTTGGTAGAGTTTTCATTCATCTATTTGAGTACTTCGAAAATAATTAGTGACATAACTAACAATGTTCATAGCAGAGTACAAGTTAATTATTTAGCAAGTCATTACCCATAATGCAATAGAACAACAACTCTTCATAACTTCTAGAGGTTCCTATTCTTGAAGTACACTGATATCACGAAAATGTCACAATTCATTGATGAAGTGGCATCACATCGCACTGTGCAGTTCAATTTTTTGTTGAAGTCTATTCATTGTTTTGTAATTGTTTTAGCACGTCTCAACCAAGAATAGCCCTAAAAAGTCTACCCTCATAAGTTTCTACTTGCCGACGATTAAACCATTATTAGTGGTGAAAAAATCTAAATTTTATTAGAAACCTGGCACATTGTGCACTGTAACGCAATGCACTCGTCGCGCGATCCCACCGCCCGCCGCGTGATAAATCAACGTGGGATTCAGGGGGTTAATTTTGAATCTACCATCAGTGGCATCTCAGGCATGGGGCGAATAGGAAGCATGCAAATTCTCATGGATATAACGATGACAAACTCTTTCTAGGTGAGATATAAAGAGTTATATCTCAAATAAAGAGGTATAACAATATATGAATTACAAATGGAGGCTGCAGTGTTCGTTTCAATGAAGATTACAACTTTTAAGCTTTAGTTCATTGCTGCCCAAAAACGAAATATGGCGGAAATGTTCTATGCGCCAGCCAATGTAGTTCTGAAATCAGTGACATTCTAGAAAGAAATGTAGAAACTGCTTGAATAACAATACTATCGATATCCTTGAGCAGATTGATACGTCAGCGTAGTGAGTTTCAAATTCTTGAACTTGACACTAATTTGAAGAGCGCGTGCGGCGCAATAATGTGAGGTTCGCTGCGCAGCTTCCGTGGTCTATGGTTCGACCCAGCGCCTAAAGTTCACCAAGCCTTCCATCTTCCCGGAGTCGGTGAATGGGTATCGTATCAGATTAGTCTAGGACGATAGCAGCAGTGATTTGATTCATCGGTGGATCACCAAAAGTCATTGTAGGGCCGGATAGGCAGAAATTTAATTACCTCAAACGATTCCTGATGAAATCGAATGCGTGGCGCATTTCTCAAGGACTAAGAAATCCTGAGAGCTTTAATTCTTTCAGCTTTGATGCTGATTTAAGAAGAAGACATAGAAGCATTGCGGGAACGACGTAATGAAAAGTCATTATCGAATCTATAGAGAGGCACCAATAAAACTGTACTCTTTTTCCGATAACAAAATTAGTGATCTCATCAGGTCATAAATCTTGGAATTAATATAAGCATCGTTTCTATCGCAAAAACACAGCACGCTAGTGCTGGGCTGGGAAGAACGTCTTCATATTAATGAAAGGCACTGATAGATGTCTATGAGGGCAATGAAATCGTCTGCTTCAGCATCAAAAGCAGTAGTGCTCATAACACTATGCCCTATAGGGAAATCCAGCTAATAAAGCAGGTGACTACTGGCACATGAAGAAGAATTAGATGTCGAGTTAGTAAGTGATAAACAGAATAAAATGAAGCTTTCGGCGTTGGTTATTTCCAGTGAGCTGCGCCATACATTCATCCCCATTTGTAGCATCATTTAAGGCTAATAAATGCATATTTGGCCTCTACAATGACTCGTAATAGCCTATCGATGAATCAAGTCAATGCTGCTATTCTCCCAAACAGATATGGTATTAATTCAAATATGCCAGAGATGGAAAGCTTAATGAGCTTTGAACACGGGATCGAATCACCATTGATCACCGGCCACGTGTGTGTCGCAGAGCATCTACAACCACTGCACCACAGCGAGTTATAGATGTAACAACTTCTAAGGTGGTAAACGATGGTGACCATCGAAGATATTGTAGGACTTTATGTACAGTGTGATAGAGTGACATTCCAAATTGTAACAAATACGTTCTCTCTGCCATGGTAACAATCAATGAGATTTTTTTGTATACGAGAGCGTGCGGTGCAGTGGGCAGGGGCGCCTTTGGGTGTTCTCGTGGTCGCTAGTTCAATCCCATTTCCTACGCTCACTTTGCTTTCCATTTCTCTTAAGTAGACAAATTAATATCAGGCTTATTTCAGTAGAAGCCTGGAGCTCAAAAAAGGATAGCTTTCTTACGTATCATCCGAAGAAGAAACGTCCACAATATTATGTCCACACGCCAATCCAAAATCGCCAAGCAATACACGAAAACGTCCGCCTTGACGTTTCAGAAAGATGTTTCCAGGCTGAAACACAAGATTAGCGTTCTAAAAGCGCTCCATATAAGCCTTCATAAGAAAAAAAAGACATCAAAGTACTTTGATATCCCTATGAATAACATTATTCTGATGGATATATTCCAAACCAGAAAGTATTTGAACTGCAAGGTCGCGGTTGAATGCGCCGTCCACAGATAAATCGGAGAGGCCTGCAAGCAAAGGAATGGTCAAGAAGAGTCTGAAGGTAGTGTAGAACTGAAATCCTACCCAAGTATTTGATTCTTGCATTCCTATCGCTCAGATGTTTCTCTAAGTTGCAATGGCATAATTCCATCTGTATACAGATTTCAGAGCGCCAAAGCGTCTGAATATAGAGATTAAAAAGAAAAGAATGATTAGACAGACTCTTGATACTCTACGATTGAGCATTTTCTAGAGAACAATTCAAATATACAGCCATTCACTGGCTATTTCGTTTTGTCGTTGAAAACAGTATGCATATCAGTAGTTCTCTGTTATGGTAAAGCATTTGTCGTCCTCAGAGAACACGGCTTGATCCAATTTTTCCTCAGACTTTTAGTGATCACTCGACAGCTTAGATTTCGCAAATTTCCACAGCGAAACTTGTTTTTCAATCCTTTGAGTACCAAACAGTACGTTTCTTACTGTGTCGCGACGTCAAATCTCACTTTTCCATCGTAATGGCGGCGTTGCCTCTCCTGGGAAAGCGACGGCGCAACGCTGTCTGCCTATCAACGCTGGTCCTCAAAGGGTTGAGAAAGCCACCTTAAAAAGCTGCAGCAGCGAAAAGAAAACTACGAAAATATAGCGCAGTGCAATTCACATGTAGCGTGCGGTATTTGCTATTCAATCTAGAGTTTTTTTCCCACTTTAAGAAAAACTTTAGACTAAACGTATGACTCATATACTTCAAGACTTCCTCTACGCATTCACGTTCTAAACATGTATAGAATTAGGCTTCATGGCGAGTTTATTTGTCAATATAAGACAAGAATAAAAATCCCAAGCCCATAGAACAATAGAAAAAGTCCCTACTACAATTAGAGCACATAAAACTTAAGAATCTCTACGAAACAGAGAAAAAATTTTCAAATAAAAAACGGAGATATGCGCAATGACGCGCTTTGCAGGTGAAATACAACTCATTATCACTGCTACAATTCAGTAAGAAGGCGGTTTCAAATAATAGGTATACTTTCAAACTCATCGAGATTTCACACTTAGAACGATTCCTAAAAGCCTAGTGAAAAATCTCTGTTTAGCAAAAACAGGCAAATACTTCCCACAACAGAAAATACCTTCGAGTCCATCAGCAAACACTTTCGTATGCTTTTTCAAAAAATGTATGAATTCTGGAAAAGAGTTTGAGATCACAAAAACATGTCGTCCGCACCTTATTATTGGGCTCAACACACTTCTCAACATCAAGCACTTCTGGTGCTGCACCGTTCTCTGAGGGTTCGGCTGAATCATCTGAAAAATCCGGAAACGGAATTCGATCTCCTCCACCTCGTGCCCAAAATTTTCGTCTTGGTGCAGCAGATTCAGTGAGAGACGAGTCCAAATCGGAGGTACCAGTGTCTGGGCTTCGATTGCTCGCTGTAGGACTGAAATGAACTCTCCATATGAATTGAAAGTTGACCATTACATGTATTACAACAATACAGAAATGATAACCTAAAAGTATCCTCGGTCTCTGTTAGTAGTAAACTCGATTGCTCACAAGAATCCACATCGGTATCGAAATCATCTCTAAAAGTCATATAGGATAACATACCAAAAAAACCATTGTTTTCCTTAAATGAAATAAAAGAAATTCTTCAGCAGGCGGTGCTCTAAGTTGGGTTCCTAAACGTACTGAATATGGGACTTCCCACCTTGGTCTTCACAATTTATGATGTTATCCATGAGGCTATCCAAGAAATTATCGTCCAGGAACTAGTGGCACTCAATGTATTTATGAAAAGGGTGGGGTTAGCGCGTGATTGAGGAACACATATGATCACGTCCACCCATTACACCTCACAGATCTCACCAATTAACCGAAAATTTGTGCTCATTGCAAAATCTCTGAATTAAAAATCCAATAATATTAAATGATATGTAAATTTTTGACTCAAAACGGAGATGGAACTCGTGTCACCATTTCTAAAGGCTAACCTGATGCACATTCGGGGCACTTCTGCTACCACTTTTTTCGATATAAGATATCGATTTGTCAGCAAGAAATCGTCAACGGTGTGACCTGGCAGGCACATATTGGTGCTGAGCCCCCATATTGGATATGAATAGTCAACACAAAATCTTTAACCACTTTTTAGCAGTGGCATAATGCTTATAGTTTGTATCGTTGTAAAACTATAGCAGAACACGAGTCCCAGTAGCGCAACAGGTTAATAAGTGGCCCCGGAAGGGGTAAGATGCGGGTTCGATCTCCGTCCGAGGTACAAAGTTTTCCATTTAATTTATCGTTATTGAATTTATTGTTTTGACATTATACCACTGATAAAAATAGATTAAATAAAAGAAATCGCAGTTACATAAATCCAATATCTGTCAGACTAACTGGGTTCAACGCCGATGTGTGGTTACCAGGCCGAGGTTTGTTGCCGATAGATCGGTACCTTATAACCTTTATATTACAGAAAGAGTGGTAGCAGAACACGGACACCCGTAGCGCAATAGGTTAGAGCGCGCCGCCGGAAGGGGTAATATAGAAGTTCAGATCTCGTTTGAGGTCCAAAATTTCGCAAACCACTTAACATTGTTGGATCTATGACCTCTAACTGTTTACAAACATACAGTTCTGTTATTTTGATTTGATCATCGTTTTGATTCTCCTTTATCTTCTTTGTCGCGCTCATCTGATGCATCTCCGTCCAACCGCAGTGATAGCGTACAATGTTCTCATGTTGAAGCATTGCCAGAATATGAACTTCACTGAGGACCTATAAAGTGTGATGGCCAGGATTTTATGGTCAGAAAAGAAAATGCTAGATTCTAGGCATTCTTACAGCTGCTGGTGTGAAATCGCACTTTACAGGTATTCGTTTGATTGCATAGTAGCACTTGTCCAGAAGCGATTTCACCTAAAGGAATAAAGTTGAGATGACATAGTAAACTTGCTTTTTATCATAGTTGAAACGAAATTACTTCCATGAAGCACATCCCATGTCTATAGGCCAGAATCGGTCAGTTCAACTCAGTAAATCTGCGGGACCTTAGATTTGACGAGTGCGTGTGGTGCAACGGTTCAAGGTGCTCCGCGATACACACGTGGTCGATGGCTCGACTCCTCGCTCAAGGCTCAGCAAGCCTTTTATTCCTCCGGGGTCGGTGAATTGGTAGCAGACTTGTTTCACAGAATAACTGCACTTGACTTAATACATTGATAGGCTTGCACAAGCCTTTATTTAGGTTAGATAAGCACTCAGTCTCCTCAAACAATGCTGATAAAAACAAACGCAAGACGCATAGCTCAGCGATTGATCAACGCCGAGAGCTTTATCCTTTTCTATAGAGACTTGATAACACTTGAACGTAGCTAAATTAGTGATTCTTAGAAGCACGCATAAGCTACATTTGATTGAATCCGCGTAGATGTGAATTCAAAATCGACGCAGATGTAGTGGAAATGTAAACTAATCGTAGGCCTCCATGGTAAACCGACAATTTTAATTACAGGCCGAGTGTAAATAGATTTGTTGTTTGTACTGTAAGTATTTATTTGTAATCCATTCAGTGAATGGCATAACCAAACAATGTACAGAAAAGTTTACTGTTACTGTGCATCTAAGTAGTCGACAGTTTAAATCTCGACTACTTTAACACTGAAGTTTTTTAGGAGGCTTTTTAGAACGCTATAGCAGCGAAAATAAGATTACGTTTTTTAGCTCTGCTAAGTCCCATTTACACAGCCGTTCACGCAATCCAATCGAGCAAAAAATGCTTGACGAGCGTAGATTTCGCTTTAACATTCTCTGATATAGAGCATAAAGATAACCTTTCCTAAAACGAGCCCAGTATCGGAATAGAGCTGAATGATTACTGAGAGCCTGAGGAAGAAGCTAAAACGGTGTACAACGAATGTGAAACATGATCTTACTTTCGCTGCTACGGTCCTCTAGAAAGGCCTTGGCCTTTGAAAACTAAAGTATTGAGAAAGCTGGTTTTTTTTTTTGTTATAAGAGGACAAATGAAAAACCGATATCATTCGCTGCACACGAACGTTTCATAGAAGAGTTGGTAACCTTTGAATAGCTGAGACTTCAGTTTACAGCCGCACGTCGCTGGTTTTCGAAAAAGCCTTTTATTAGACGTTGCTGCAGAAGGACATTTCTTGCGCTGAAGACACGCATATTTCTAACCGGACAGAGCTCTTTCTTCGGACCACTAGTAATCATTCAATAGCGCAATCGAGTGAATACTAATAGTCCAAAGAAAGATCCCTGCCCGGCGAGAAAAATGCACATCTGTGGCTAGTTTTATTTCGGGTTTTGCAGCGTTATAAAAGAGTGTTTCTCAGAATCGGCGACGTGGGGATGTAGCCAGGAATTTCAGCTTTCAAATGGTCGCTAATACTCCTATGAAAAGTTCTTGTTCAGCGAATGGGGTCGGTTTTTCAATCGCCCTTTTATAACCGGAAGAAAAAACCGAAAAAGCTCAGATTTGAGCTTTCGAAAAATTACTAATTGTCTGAGAAAACAGCAAAAAGTAGTGGTCCCCAAAGAATTTGAAAATGCATTTCGATAACAGAAAATAACCAAAAATGCAGGAAACAAAATAAGAGCAAAGTTTATTTCCCATGAAATATGAATTATCCACTCAATAAGAACGACCTTGACTCTTTCGAGATTGGGCCAACCTTTTTATCCTTTTCGTTTTTTCAGTAGACTTTTAAGAGTCTTTCAACAGCTGAAATCTTGTCGATTTCAATAGAGTACTTGGTTTTTTGAAAACTGTTGTTATAAGCTGCGACAGCGAGGACGAGATCACGTTTCACCTTGGACGCATTTTTTGCTGAGCAAAGGTTTGTAGACAGCTTTTCAACACTTTTCATTACCTATTCAATAGCATAACGAGGATTCTGGAACTGCGTCTGGTTTTTAGAAAAGGTTTTCATGGAGCGAAAATTATAATATGTTTCGCACTCGGAGACATGTGCCACCAAAAGCATATGAGCGTGTAGAGAAAATTCTGATGCATCCCAATCTCAGATTTAATCCAAAAATTGTCCTAAGAGAAGGAAAAAAATTCAAAAATTTATAACGAAATTCGATGGTGGCCACACTGAAGTCGCGCCGCGCAAAACTATTTTGACTGCCGACTCGATAAGGCATTATTTTTATTCTTCATCTGAAAATTTTCTTTCTCTTTCTAAGAATTTCTGAATCTGACGCACTGGAATTATAGTATAGACCTTGTTCTATAGTTTTATACGTACTAGCTCTTATTTCCATATTATATTGTCACATAAATCCGCCTAAACTCAAGCAATGAGCATATGACTCCAAATGCAAGATGTACTCTTCTTTCTGCTCCTACAACGTTCTATGATAAAGCCTCCACAAAACAGATCTAGTTTCAAAATCGCAGTGATTTATGCTATGGATCAAGTGTTGAAACTCCAATGGAAACCCAACCACAGAGGAGAGCCAATCATATGAAGCAAAGCACGCCAAAAATAAGGCCTAGTTTTCTGTTGACTGCTTCAGCGCACTAATAACACCTTCTAGGTACACCCTTTAGGTAAACAAGGCATTATATGTTAGATGGAGATAAATGACTATTGAACATCATCTGCTGGATAAGTTTTTTTCATAAGAGTGTCATTAATCTCTCGAAAGTTTAAATCTCTGGCTTCACCGATTCATGGTCGGTATTCCAGAACAATCTTTTACAGCGCTGTAAAATCCAGAAAAAAAAAACTTGTTCCATACGACCATGCGTTTTTTTTCTTATCTCGCTTATGTTTCGCCGGACAAAACTCCGCCCTTGGAGTGCTAGTACTCCTCCGATAGCACGAGTCTCAAAGAACTCAGAAATGTGTTTGCTTTTTGGAAAATCTCTCTTGGTAGCGTTGCAGGAGAAAGAAAAGATTTGTGCTTTTCACCCAGCCGGACAGAGCTATTTCTTAAGAGTATTACTAATCATTCGATAGCGTAACTTTCACTGATTCCAACGCTGTGTTTAAATTCTGGAAAGCACCGTTTCACTGCAGTGTAGCGGAGGAAATGAGATCGAGCTTCATACATTAAGCGAGCTTGTTTACCAGCCAACTCACAGATGGGGGAGGACGAAGGGGCGGAAAGACCGATCGATACAGGTTAGATGTGTGGGGTGCAGTATGTTCTTGATTGCGAATTTTTTGCCGCTTTGGAGGAAACTTTTTTCAATCGGTAGACTCAGATACTACGAAACTCTCTACACCTTCATATCCTTATTGCGATTCCAGTTAATCATAAGCGTGAGAAAAATGAAAGCGCGTGAAGGGTGTGAACATAATTTTATTTTAAAGGCCACAGCGCTATAAAAACGCTTTTCGGAAACCGGTTCTCTTCAGCTCGATCCATGGAATTAAGCTTTCGAATGATCACTAACACTCCTACGGAAAATTCTTGTCCACTTGATGAGGTCGAATATTCATTTACCGTCGTCTAACACATAGGTACAGAAATCGGTTCATTCCTGAAATCCCCATTTTTCGAATTATCAAACGATTACTGGAAGTGTGATAAAAAACATGTGCTGACGAAAATGCGAAGAAAAGATCAGTGTATCACTTTTGTTACGCCCAGTCCCCAAAGGGTTCACCTGATGTCGTGATTAGCGCATAGGGGAACCAAGCGATACAAAATTGCAATCTGTTTTGAATGAACAAACTTTTTTAGACACTTTATTAATTCGTTTTCACACTGTTTTCTTCCCGTGCGGAACCCGGTACTTCTAGCATTCATATCCTTTTCTTTCTCCTGAATGTCGTAAAATACTGGTTGAACTCGTCTCCTTGCTATCTCTTGGATAGCCAGACTGTGGCGTTCCATAGGGCCCTCTATGTCGACTGTCGGAGAGTGTTGGGTGTGGGATTCGACCCTCGCATGCCGACATGATCCACACAACCACTCAGCCACGGCACCCCTCCTGAATATACTAAAGCGCGCGAAAATAGAAGCTTAGCAAGCAAACTTTATTGTGGGATCTAAACAGGACGTATATAGTAGACTGAACGACGAAAACGCTGAAGTGCTACTGCAAAACATACTTATCCTTAAGAATATGAGACTAAGGTCGAACAAATCAGATTATAATCATGTTTTGTCAAAAGGGGGGAGGGGGGGAAGGAGAACAGGAGTACGGAGTGGGCTGAGTGCCTAGAGATGCAGGATATCGAGAAGCAAAATCCTGGTTCGACTCTCTCCCGAGCACTCTCCTAAAAACACTAACATTGCCTTAAGGAACGCCATAGCTGGAGTTACTCCGAGACTGCAAGAGATTTACCTGACCAGCAGCTCACGTCACTTATGAAGAAGTCAAAATCCTACAGCAGCAGTCGAAACAACAAGATGTTCAAAGACCTTTGTGGAGGATGCTTACGAAAAAACAAATTGAATGCTAAATGTGCGGGGGTCTGCATAGTAAACACGAAATCGTGTAAGAAACTGTTCAGCTATGTAAAATAAATAAAAGGATATAACTCTCGGCGTTGATCAATCTCTGAGGGATACGCCATATATTCGAGTCCATTCATAGGATCGTCTGAAGTGACTGAACGCATATTTAGCCATTACAATGACTCATGGTAGCCTACGGTTTGTGAAGTCAGTTTGCTGTCGTCAGAGATCAGTCTGGTAACGATTCACTAACTTCAAAAGGATGGAAGGCTTGGTGAGCCTTAGGCGCGCGATCTAAACCATCGACCATCGACTGATCGACCTCGTGTGTATCGCAAAGCACCTCCAATGCGCTACACACGGTCTTTATCTCTTTTATATACGTATACGCTCTTCGAAAGAAGTTGTAATCTAATTACTGGCCAAGAAGTTTATCATACTAGTTTATTAAGCTTACTAAATCGTACAAGCTACAGTAGTAGTCCATGCCTACATATTTATCACCACAATAACTCCATTCAATAACTAAGGTAATATTAGGCCTTATCATAAGTTTTAATACAAGGTGACTATCACCAAATTTATTTACCAGAAGTAATTAAAACTGCATAATTTTAGTACGGTTCATATGCGTATTTTCTTGGGCATTTTGGTATATAATTTCCCCATGAAACTTCTTGTGGGGGGCCTGAGTGCTACTGATCTTCCAAACTGTTCTCTCCAGCTTTGAACTTCGGTAACCACTTTCTAGCCGTCTTTTCCGCAACGTATCATCGCCCCAAGTTCCATTCCAAGTTCCATTTCCCAATCTTACGCGGCGGCGCTTCACTAGCACTTTCCCTACAGGCCACCCGGTACATGAGTTGCAGGCGAATTTATTCCCACGACAGCTCCATCTTAAAGCAAGCATAGGAAAGTTGCATATCAAAACGTCTGCAAGAAAATGAGCAACTGAACGATACCGAAATCATACGAGTTCAACTATCTTTGGTGAGCGACTTGATGTTTACTGCTCAAGTACCAAAAATTTTGGAACGATCTAGAAAAACAAAAAAGACCGACAAATTTTTCAAACCTTCCAAACAGTGCCAAAACCACCCGCACCAATCTGCTCGATTTCCTCGAAATCGGTATGATATCGACTTAAGAAAGACCCATAGTTTTCAGGTGAGAGCCTAAAATATCCCTATTGATCAGACAAGAAGCGTCGCTAACAGATCTCATCAACACTTTGGAGTAAACGATTCGAAGGGTATTCCTCACTGACAGTCACAGCCCACATACCTACAATCGACTTTTGGATCCGATGTAAAACAGCTGTAGAGCACTGAAGATAAAACACATGCAAACGACTTTCGAACAGAGGTGAACTCCTCGGCAAATGTCAGTGACGGCACGACTTTCAGTTTTACAAGAGTTAATGACAACTCTAAAATAACAATTCTCAGATCTTCAGGTTCTTGTCTATTACGAGCCGTCAAATAAGAAATCGATCTCATTCTCTCGACAGGAACTTTCCATGGGAGTACTAGTATTACTCAGAAAGCTTAGGTTTCTGGCTACAGCTGTACGTGGCCTATTTTCAGAAAGACTATTTTATAAAGCTGTGGAGTCCAAAATAAAACGATGTCTCAGACGCACACATTTCTCGCCGGACACAGTTCTTTTTTTTAGACTACAGTTATCACTCAATAGCGAAATGTTTGCTGTTTCCAACGCCATGGCTAATTTCTGGAAAGACTCTTTCTGCGCAGAGTAGCTGGTCACGTTTATTTGAATTCGTATGCGTGAGCAAGTGGTCTCTAGCCAATTGACGAACCGCTGGGTGAGGCAGCAATGGGAGTTGCGTAACAATCGATCAATTTTCAGCCGGTCCTATGCTAGTACGATCTTTGTTATTCAGTTAGGAATTGATTCTCCACTTTATAAGAAAAACTTCACAGAAAACGTATGATTTTGCTACGAAAAGACTTCAAATACTTTTATTTTTCCGTGAATACGGACAAATCAATCATCATGATTATCACTTTGATGGTATTCAGGAGGCGAAAACGTCCTAATTCCTTCCAACAGTGACTGGAAGACTTTCAGATATCACGAGATTTTCTCTACACGTTCAGGCTCGAAAATCGATTGAACGTCGCTTCAGCTGACTTACTGCCTCACCCAGTGGCCCTTGAATTGGCCAAAGATAACTTGCTTGCGTATGTGAATTCAACTTATCTTACCTGCTACACTGCAGAGAAACAGTCTTTCCAGAAGATAAGCATAGCATTGAAATCAGGAAACATTACGCTGTCAAATGATTACTAATAGTCCAAAGGAAGAGCTATGTTTTGAGAGAAAGATGTGTGCGTGAAACATAAGGATTTTCCTTGTGTAACAACACAAAAACAGCCAGAGATTCAAGCTTTCAAATGATTACTACCACTCTTATGAAAATTTGCTGTCCGGTGAATGATACCGGTTTTTCATTTGTCGATTTATAATGGAAAAGAAGCAATCTCTATAAATTCTTAAAATTTTTGCTTCCTAGCAGTGATGACCACGTGTGAATATACAGTACTTATATGTTGAGCGGCCACAAATTTTTAAGTCGATCTCATTTGCTGGACAGGAATTTTTCATAGGAGCAGTAATCATTTGAAAGCTTAAATCTCTGGCTACAACTGTACGCTACCGATTTTTCAAAACACCCTTTTATAAAGCTGTAGCATCCAGAACAAAATTTCGTTTCACACTCACTTTCGTCCTCATTTTATTAGGCGTATAAATCGCGGAAGCACGAAAAGCATGTCAAATTGCAGAGAATTTCCGGTACTGTCATAATCATACGTTTAAATCGAAGTTTCCGTCGATGCGGCGGAAAAAAAGCGTCAATAAAATAACAATGGTCGCCGCTGTTCTAAAGCATAGTGCGGTCGATCACTATAGAGCTATGCGATAAGCCAGGCGATAGCCTTACTAACAAGTAGTCCCTGTGGTTTCCGTTCACATTTTACTCAGCTATGAACCTTTTCACTTTGCCACAGACAGAAGAACAAGCAACCCAGCGGAATTTATCTGGTGCCATATGATCGCAGGTAACAAGTTTTTGACTCTAAACCTCATAGTCCCAAAGTAATCTTTATTTTTGATTAGGTGATGATGCTATGAAATCAGTACTAGAAGCAATTAGGACCTTCTGGCCTCATGAATATCGTCGAAGTGGTCGCAGTGATCATAGTGTTGTATGACTTATTTATTCCTATTCATAGCAGAACAATAAATAATCCAACGTTGTGCTTTTTTTGGGAACATCGTTAGCAGGGCAAATGAGATCAAATTTTACATTTTCGGCAGCTTTGTTTACCCGCCCACTCACTGAGCGGGGAAAGAGGGGGAGGGATGCTGCCGAAGTGCTTAAAAATATTATTATTCAATCGGGACTTTTTCACCGCATGGATAGTACTTCAAATAAAACGCATATGCTGATATACGAAAAATCCTCGATAAGCTGATATGCTTTTCGCGCTTCCAGCAATTACACGCATGATGAAGTTAAAGGCGAAAGGTGAGTGAGAAACAAAATCTTATTTTGGATGCTATAGCGTTATGGAAGGGTGTTTTGAGTAACCGGTAAGGTGGAGTTGTAGCCAGAGATCTAGGCTTTCAAATGATTACTAACACTCCCACAAAAAGTCTGCAGCGATTGAGATCGGCTTAAATATCTGTCGCCGCCTAACGTATAAGTACGAAATATACATTTAACTCTTTCGAGACCGTGGACTCACCTCCTCTATGTCTCTAACCCCCGTGTGGCAACGCTGGACGGTCTACTCCGCCCTACTGCATATCTAACTCCCAGCGTGGCAACGCACTCAATGTATTAGTGCATTAGCTTAATTGTATTATTGTTGTTAGTTTCCTATGTTATGTTATATGTAAATATGTTGCGTTGCTATAATTAGGAAAACAACAGGTGAATCCACGATCCTGAAAAGGTTAAGAATTTGAGTGGTACGCAAAATTCGACTTATGAAGGAGTTGAACTTGCTTCTGACCATAAGCGGGTGCGTGTGCTACTACTACACCACCAGGGCCACCGATTTTCTACCACTGTTTCAATGATATGAACTGTACTAGCTGTCATCAACCATCTCTCAAAGTGTGTGGTCGGTTAAGCATACATTGGCATCAAACAAAGTTGTACGCGCCTCCGGAGGCAAAAGCTAAACGCGGCTTCAACTCCCGCCTGAGATCAAGTTTCTGCATACCACTCAATAATCTAAAATGTATATGTGCGACATTCTCAAGTTTTAGGAAAGGAATTCCGTTTCTCGAGCTCATTTCTATCAGAAAACAGTTATCAATACCATGCTTGACGTGTTCTCGATGGCTTTCTGGAAGAGTCCCGCAAAATACGTCAAGGAAGGCGGCTAACAGAAGACGTAGCATACCGCTCCTTGTTCGTAATCCATTGCCACTGTGGGTTCGATGATGATGACGATTAACTGCATTTTTCAGCTTATCTGAAGAAAAAACCATATAACTCAATGAGTAGATACGGTCTAAAAAAAACCTAAGGGATAAAGCTCTCAGTGTCGACCATCCCGGAGGGATGTGCCATGCATCCGACTCCACTAGTAGCATCGTTTGAGGTAACTGAGCGCATACCAGTAGACTTTCCAATGACTTAAGGTGCCTACCGATAGATCAAGTTAGTGCTGCTATCGTGCCAGACAAGTATGGTAACAATTCACCGAGTCCCATTGGTTGAAGGCTTAGCAACCTTGAACTCGTGATCGAACCATAAAATGGTCGATCATGTGCATGCAGAACATCTCTAACCACTGCGCCAGACGCGCTCAGAAAGATTGCAATTTCTGAAGTTGATTTGAGCCAGAAAAATCGCTCTGCTCTGACGAACAATATCTTAAGCGGTTGAAAATCTGGAATAATAGACTATAGTGATGGCGTTGTCAAAGAGGACCGTCCAAGTTCAAGCCCTCCGAGTGCCCTGAAATAGATACAGTAAGTATAAGACAGTCCCACCTAGATCGAACTTTAGTGGCGGAGTGGCGAGGAAAGCATCCGCGTCGAGAACCCACTTCTGGCTGCCCACCATCAGAAATGAAACTATACTTAATGACGTGGAAATGTGTTGATAACGATGACACAATATCACGTAAAGTTGTTTACAAAAACGGTACCTATATAGTAAACGGCGACAAATTTTTAAGCCAATCTCATTCCTTGAACAGAAACTTCTCATAGCAGTGTTAAAGATCATTCGACAGCTTAAGTCTCTCGCTACAACTCTACCCCGCCAGTTTTTTTCAAGCGCCCTTTCATAACGCTGGAGTATTCAGCATGATATTTTGTTAATCACTCTCCTTTCGACTTGATTTTTACCACGAGTATAAATCGCTGGAAGCATGAAAAGCATATCAGCGTATAGGGAATTTTCCGTACTATCAGAATCATGCTTTTTTATTTTAAGGTGTCTGTCGATGCACTGAAGAAATTCTCAGTAAAATAACAGTAGTTGCCGCCGCTCTAACGCACAGTGTATCAGATCGCTAATGAGCCACCCCGTAGATCAGGCGATTACCTTACTAAAATGTCGTTGCTATGGCTTTCCTTTATATTTCACGTAGTTATAAACCTTTTTGGCGACTCTGTTTACTGGTCAACTCACGGGGCGGGAAGGTGGGGGCGGGGCAGGCGCAGGGCGATCGGTCGCGTTTGAAATATTGTTAATCAAGTGAGGATTTTTTTTTTCACCGCATCGATAGATATTTCAGATGAAAACATAGATTCTGATACCACGGATTATTATCTACACACTAACATGCTTTTCGTGCTTCCAGAGAAGCTATTATGAAATTTACAACGTTATAAAATGGTCCTTTCGAAAAACAGGCAAAGCATAGTTATTGCCAGAGATGTATTTCGAATGATTACTAAAACTCCTATGAAAGAGTCTTGTCCAGCGAATAAGATCGCCTTAAAACTTTGTCGTAGTCTAATATACAAATACCTAAGAACATCAAATAGTAAGTAATACTGATTACACGCAAGAATTGAAAATGGAAGACAAAAAAGCTGAAACAGAAGTGATTCGACCGCACCATTAAACAGACGCCCCCAAAATGCATGTCAGTGTGATTCTATCAATTTGAAACGATAAAGCTTTCAGAGATAATTAATTATTGGGAGATGCACCATGCATTCGAGCTGTCGTAGCATTGTAGAGATGATTGAATGCATATTTGTAACTTTTCCCATTCCTCATGGTGGCCTATCATTCTATCAAGTCAATGCTGCTATCCTCCCAGAACCGTGTGGTACCGATTTACCGATCTGAGAAGGATGGAAAGTTTGGTGAGCTTTGTGCACGGGATTGAACTATTGACCACGTGTGGCAGCACACTTCTTACCACAACGCCACACACGTTTAACAATCACAATACAATAGGTTTTGCATAGGAAGAAAAAAACATGTACAAGGTATTTTAAACACCATCAGAACCCTAAAAAACTAATCTATCAAAAATTTAAGCGTTTATCTAGAAATTTCACACATAATAAAAGATGACATAGTAAAAAATAATAAAAATAATGTCTAAGAGAAGCATCGGTAATCACACAAGCCGTCTTCCCAACCGTCCTTCCACCGTTCGAAAACTTTTGAGCAGTCAAAATCAGGTGTTCCATTTTTCGATCAACCTAAACCACATTAATGTTAATTCAACAACTCTTAACTCGGTACTATGTATTAGACGGCGACAATTTTTTAAGGCGATCTCATGCGTCACAAGAACTTTTTATAAGAGTGTTAGCAATCATTTGAAATGTCAAATATCTGGCTACAACTCCACGTACTCCACATCGCCAGTTTTCCAAAACAACCCTTCATACGCTGTAGTATCCAGGATAAAAATTGTTCCACACTCGCCTTTCGTCTTCATTTTTATAACGCGCATAAATCGCTGGAAGCACGAAAGCTTACCAGCGTGCAGAAAATTTTCCGCAGTATCATAATCATGCGTTTTTATCTAAAGTTTCTGTTTATGTGGTGAAAAATCCTCAATAAAGTAGCAATAGTTGCCGCCGCTTCAACGAATAGTACAGTAGATCGCTACCGAGCTACTCGGCAGATCAGGCGATTACCTTTTGACAAGTCGTTGCTGTGACTTCATTTCATATTTCACTTAGCTACAAACCTTTTTCGGCAGCTTTGATTACCGGCCAACTCACTAATCGGGCGGGGGAATCGATGGCTTTTGAGATATTGTTATTCAATTGGAAACTTTCTCACCGCATCCAAAGAAACTTGATATAAAAACGTTAATTCCGACACTACGGAAAATTCTCCACATGCTGATATGCTTTTCGTGCTTGCAGATAATTATATGCACGATAAAAGTAAAGGCGAAAGGTGACTGTGAAAAGAAATTTTGTTCTGGATGTTATAGTGTCATAAAACTGTGCTCTGAAAAAAGGTGACGTGGAGTTATAGCCAGAAATTTGAGCTTAACCAATCAACTCTTATGGGAGCGTAGACCAACGACATCTGCGTCTCTATCCTTCAGCGTGCCGCGTCTAATAATGACGTCTAATGATGTCTGCCAGTGATATTCGAAACACGCTGAAGGTTAGAGACGTAGAGGCCGTGCGTCCGTTGTGCAGCAAGGGTTGGGAAAACGGTTCTGGACCGAAGCAAGCTTACCAGAGGTCTATCACCTTATTATGTAATCGCCAAATCCACATTGCAAATTCTTCACAATTTCCGAGCTTCGGCGGTTCTTTTTACAAATCTCTTCGATGATCTTTTGCGCAAAAATCAAATGGGTATGACTGAAATTTCAATAAATCGAATCCGACACAAGCAAAGAGTCACTTGATAACATTTAAATCATCAATATCGCTTTATTCCGCATGTACAAGAGGTTACTCCTTGATGATTTACCGCTTTAACCGTGGCTGGGTGTCGAACTGCAAAATACAGCTGGGGCTTCATCGTCTAGCCCGGACTTGCGAGCTAAGAAGTCTAATGTTTTCCACCCGAAAAGCCCATCTAAGAGTAAATCGTAGTAGGAGTGAGCTAAATCTTGGTAGCGGGTCGGTGACTACCTGGTATAGTGACGAATTAAGGAAGGCTTCGGCTAAATTGAGCTCGGGATTCCAGGGGACAAAATGGCTATCCAGAAATAACACAAGAAATAATAAGCTTCAAGAATGTCTGATCACAAATTGGTCATAATGGAGCAGTAGTGCTAAAAATCGGATGTTTCGTCATTTTCGCCCTTTTAGCAACTGATCACCTTTCCTACTTGTCAAACACAACATTAGTAAATATAAGAGAAAATGGACCAGGAAAACAATTATTAGACGTACTCAACCGAGGAATACATTGAATTGATAAGAAATCTGCCTAAATTTTTTGTTTTATTTCCTACTAGTTTTCACGCATTCAAATTTCTGCTTTTACTATCCTTTAGACCAACTTATTGCGGTTATTATGATACGTAACATTTATAACATCTTATTTTGCAACTATCCCGAGAGCAGATACGATTGCATATGCTACATGAGTATCGTTGCAAGTCAAAGCAACATTTGAACCCAAATGGTACTCGTGTAGCATCAACAATAATTTTTGCTCTCGTGGCCATCCCATCTTAAAACAAAAATATGAGTATTTATATAAATTACTTAACCTATTTGATCCGCCATAGCATTAGTTTTTATACTGTGCGGATCCCAAAAACCTCTAGCATTCAATTCATTATTCGTCTTCTTGTACGGCGTAGAAGACTGTTTCAGCGTGGCGATGAAATCTCAAGGATAGCCTTGCTGTGGCGTTCCACATAACGTTGGTGTTGACTACCGGAGAGAGTTGGGGATGGAGCTCGGCTCCACGTGCGTCGCGACGACCGTCACAGCAGCTCGACCATGGCGCCCCATATGTGATATATATTGAGATAATCACAAACTGCTCCAAACGACGGTAGAAACAAAAACTTAAACACTTAAAAAAAAGAATCAATAAAAACGAAAAAGTCCGGAGAATTTCTTCTAACCCAATATTTTCAAGCAAAAAATTTGCAAATAAAAGAGAATAGGGACCACAAAAACAGCTATTAGAAGTAGTCAGCCGGACAATATATTAGAACTTGGTACTTAAAATTCATGTTCAAAATTGACTGACTGATGGCTCAACTCAGAAGCATTATTTACGGTGGAGTTGCCAACATGGCACTATGCGTATACCATATGCCAAATCGAATTCGAAAAACTTTTTTCTGTGGTTTTCTCACAAAGTTACGAAACTCATCTAAGCCTCACTTCAACGTCACTCTATAAGTCATCACGCTTGTGTTTACCTTCGACATACTTCGTTCTCACGGCTAGAATCTATGAAGGGTCACTAGAGTTTCAGTTCATTTGATAGCTTAAATCAAGGTGATTATGAAGATGGGTTTGACTTATTTTCATAAAGCGCTTTGAAGACGAAAAGAAGATCATACTGTTTGTATCGAATATCTTCTCAAGACCATACTCAAAATCAAATATATCTCACAATTATTATTGAGCCAACATGTCATGTGGTCTGTTATGACTCTTGTACAGCCCGATACACGTGTTTCGGCCTTACAGCCTCGTCAGTCGGGCAGACTCTTCGAAGTTAGCCAATCCTCTCGGGGGCCTCCACATCTCTCTATTGAAAGCAGGCAACGACGAACGATTTATACAATTGCCGTCAAGTGAAAAATCATTAAATCGACAAAGTTTGACACTCGGTTGTTCTTGGCTGGTATTTTTGAAAGAAAGAAAACACTCAAAACAAACGGTATAATATCTCAAAAATACAGCCAAGAGGAATCGAGTCCTAAACACTGCCGATCTAATGAATTATCACTTGTCGGCGATTGTCTAAAATGTTCGTCACCGCGTACCTCTTTATAGGGGGAGTAGGGCCCCCGAGTGGACTGACGAATGGCCTGTCCAACTGATGAGGCTGTAAGGCCGAAACACTTGTATCGGGATGTAGAAAAGCCCATAACAGACCAAATGACATGTTGGCTTAAATAATAATTATGAGAAAAGAAGATTACATTCCGCATTCAAACATTCTAATACATTACGATTGTTACGTATGTCGATGGTCGCTTCTCGCATTAATGGCTCACCAATCTTTTCCCTAGGTAGTCGGTAATTGTTACCAGTATGGTCTCAGACTCGTCTGGAAGGATAAACAGCACTGACTCGATCCAGCGGGAGGCCACCACGAGTCTTTGTAAAGGACCGGATATGCATTCAATCACCTCAAACGTAGTTAGTAAATGGTGGCGAATGCATGGCCCTCAGGAATTGATCAACGCCGAAAGCTTTATCCTCTGCTTCAAGTTTGTATCTTCTCGAGATCTGACGAAAAGCTTCAAACCGCCGCTCCCGCGGTCTTTTTTGGTACTTAACAAAAAAAGTTTAGAGGTTAAAGCTCCTTGCGCCAATCAATTCCTGAGAAATACACCAATCCTTCGCCTTCGATTTTTAACTTTGTCGGATGTTAACCGACCATCCACATGATTATGTGTGTCGCAGATCACCTTTGACCACTGCGCCACACGCGCTCACACGCAAGGCTATCCCCAAGAAGAATCTACTCTCTAACGATTTTGATCCGCCAGTTGTTCAGATACAACACTCACCAAGCGCACCTGATTTTCGGCATGTTGTAGTCTCCGACTTAATTGGTAATTATGGTAATGGTAATTATTATTACTTTACTTACATTTATTTAGGCGACCCGTCATCACATTTTTTTTTCTATTGTGCAGATCCCAGTACTTCTCACCATTCGATTCGTTTTTTCGTGTGCTCCAAGGTCGTAGAACACTGGATGAGCGAGTCACCTGACAATCTCGAGGATAGCCTGGCTGTGGTGTTCCATATAGGGAGGCTCGTTGTTGAGTGCCGGAGAGTGATGGGAGTCGAGCTCGGCTCCGCGTCGCAACGAGCTTCTGGTAATTAACGTGAACAATGTTTCCTTTTAATCACATGGTATGGGATACGTCTCGTTTCGACCTTTAGAATGCACGTTCATTGACTCAATGTAGTCCTTCATTCTACTTATTCAACAACCACGAATTCAGCTCGTACGTTGAGTTGCAGAGATTTGCAGAGCCGAAAAGCTGAGCGCAAACAGATTACCATAGTTCTTTTCCTCGATAAGGTCAAGAGAGAAAAACTCTTATAATTTCGCGACACTTCATCAAGGCTTACTGCAATGTAGTTCCTTTCGCTCGTGTTTTGTCAATTCTGCTGAGGATGCCTTGAAAGAAGTTATATTTGTTTGTCTCGCGCATAGGTCTGAAAGCGAAACCTTAACCTCCATTCGCTACTACGGCACTCCATAGATATTTTCCAAAAGTCAAATAAATCTAATAACCAGCGAAATTTAGCCCATCAATTGATTATACTGAAAGCTTGGTGAAAGCCAAGCACAGACACCAGCTGTGCATATTGTACGTGCCAAATGTGAAACGTAGTAATCCTTTAGCTGCTATAGAGCAATAACGAAGTTCTTTAGAAAATAATGTAAAGTTCCGGATCGCCAAGATTTAAGCTACCTTACCGAATGGCCACCAAAGATCTGAGAGAGAACCGAAAAGGTCCATACCAAAGGTTTAAATCAATCTCTTCCAGAGCCAATCAAATTTCTCGCTCTACCACGCGACGCCAAATCCACTTGACTATTGTAATGGGGCGACGCGTCTCATGGGAAAGCAGGCGCAGTCAGCCAAACGAGCACAGGCATGCAGATGGTAGCTACCTGCGACTGCCCGCGCAAGTCACGGCGTGACGCCGCCTGCTCAACGACGTTGGTCCTCAAAGGAATACACACGTCACTGCCGGTTTTGTTTGGTGTAAAAGACGAAAATAGAACCTTCAGCACTGTGTGCAGAATATCGCAAAGAAACATATTCATATGGAATTTATTCTTCCGAATTTCAGTAAGAAACATAAGCACAAGAAATCTGAATTTGAAAAATGCATTAGACTACAAATAGTCCCAAAGACAGAAAAGATCCACAGGCGGACAGTTTGTAATGACTGAACCATTTCCTAAAATGCTGACAAAAGAACTTTCTGTGTACCACAGAAAGGAATAAGTAACGTTGTCTGCATCATTTTCACAGTGATCGTACAACCATCTACAACATCGCGAAAAAACCTCCTTTCACAGATTCATAAAACAAGATTTGAACTCAAGGATTTAGAGGATAAAGATCTCAACGTAGATAAATCGTTAAATGTCATTCTTTCCTACTGATTTATGAATGAATGCATATCTGGACTTTGCGTAGTGGTCCGGCAATAAGTCAGGCCATTGCCGACATCGTGTCAGACTAGCCAAGTACCAATTTACTGACCCCGGAGGTTGAAAACCCCCTAACCACTGCCCCACATGCGCCCCTTGCATTACTAGTCTTTCGGGACTGGACCCACTTCCTCTGCACCTCTAACCCTCAACGTGGCAACACTGGACGATATGCCTCACCTTCTCTGCATCTCTAGAGCCCAGTGTGAGAACGTACTAAACGTATTGTTGTAATTCCAACTGTAGTACTGTTGCTATTTCCCTATGTTTATGTTGCATATGTAAATATATTATGTTGTTGTAAGTAGAAAAATAACAACAACAGTATAACTTCAACAACTCAATAGTACATTCAGGGAGTTCCCATGCTGCGGGTTATAGTTGAGAAGGAGGTGAGGAAGACCGTCCAACGTGGCCACGCTGGGAGTCAGAGGTGCAAAGGAAGTGGGTCTAACCGTCCCGAAAGGGTTGGGGATATGAACTATTCCACTGATGTACAAGCGAAACAATAATACATTTCCTACTCAAACCTGAATATCCTCACTATGTGTACATACGTTGGCTAAGCTTTCCATGAAAGTTGCGGCAGTCTCGTACTCAGCTTCCGATGGTTTCTGTGAATAGTAAGCACTCATCGTATGTAGTAGGTTCCATGTAGAACGACCTTTCAAATACATTGCAAACCCTAATACAACCAATCTAAGGGTTAGCAAGAGCAGTAGACTCACCTAACTCGTCCTTTTTAACAGGACAATTCTTGAAATCATGCGACGATGTCGAAGGATCTTTTTTCTCCCGGCGTTCCCTCGTTTCCTCCAAGCACATTGTTCACACATCTAAATAACCAACGATGTATACAATTTATGTACACATATATACACAAATTTATGCATATATGCATATCACAGAGAGAGCTATAGCAGAACAGTAGCCCCGTCAGTGCGGTGGTTACAAAGCGCCACTTGCAGAACAATCGCCAGAACCGATGTGAATTTCTCAAGAAAGGACAGCAGAAGTCCGCAGTAGCAGTAACCATGACTCGCAGTCATTTCCCGGCTTCTGTGATGGTCTGGCCCAGAATCTGCGTCAACAGAAAGACGGTGTTGGTCTCCATCAAAGGAAACGTCAAACCAGCAGAACTGGGATCCTACGCATTCGGCCAGACTCAGCAGTTGCCATCTGTCAAAAGCTATTTCTAGGCCTTTCCAGGCAAGGATATTTGGGTGTCATACTCGACGAATCTCAACCCAACGGATTAATCCATGTGGTCCATTATTGGTGGAAAGCCTCGGCTGTTCTCGTATACTAGCGTAGACGCGCTTAAAACGGCTTTGACACGTTCTTAAGTCGAAACTGTGGGGAAAACCTATGGGCGCGAGGCCAAAGGAGGCAATTTTGAGAATTTATCATAAACTTCTATGGATCTTTCTGATCATAAGGGAACAAAATGAAAACCGACCTCATTTGTTGGAGAGGAAGTTTTTCATAAGTGTTAGTAATCATTTGAAAGCTGAGAATTCAAGCTACAACCCCATTCCGTCGGTTTTCAAAAAAAAAACCCTTTTACATCAATGCAAAATCCACATAAAGCTATGTCTCAGACGCGCATATTTCTCGCCGGTGAGAGCACTTTCTTTGGACTATTTATAATCATGTCGATATCGTAATCGTTTCTGGGTCCAACGTTGTGCTTCATATCCTAAAAGACGGTTTCACTGAAACGCAGAGAATTCAACTTATTTTATCTGCTGCTTTTCTTTTCTTTTTTTTTGAGTTTTTTTTTCAGAGAAACAGTATTTTCGGGATATACGCACAACATTGGAAACAGAAACGATTACGCTACATCGAATGATTACTAATAGCTCTGAAAAAGAATCTCTGTCCGGCGAAAAGTGTGCACGTCTGCCAACGCAGCAACGCAATCTCCTCCTGTAGCCGTCACGAGAAGGCTCGTTCTCGAAAACCGGCGACATGGGCTCCAGCCACACTCTCAGCTTTCGAATGGTTGCTAAACACTGCTTATGAACAGATTCTCTCCAACGAATGAGATAGCGTTTTTGCAATCAGAAAAGCCCTTTTTAGTTTATTGTTAGGATTACTGATCTAATGGACGCAATTATTACTTCAAACTGAATGAAACTCACTTGTTTATGCAGCATTTTTTGAAATATCTGAAAAGAATTGACAAACCTTTATCCGTGTCCCATATGCCACGTGTGTATCAACACATTGCATGTATACACGTGCTCGCATATATATATATATATATATATTATATATATATATATATATATATATATATATGTTTAAGCGAACTGTAGGTCACAAATTATCACCCTCATTTAATTTAGGCCTTTTGGGAAACTGCTTGGCACGTTTTATTACTTCTTCAACACTAATGCAAGTCCTACAGGACCTATGTTCTCAACCTAAACCCCCTTTCTAGAACATTTAATGGAGGCGACTACCTTGATAGATATCTGGATACGACATTGAAGCACATGTTTATTGAACAGTGCATCTTTACACAACGGAAAAAAAGTGATTTTATGGCTCTTTAGACGAAATAAAAGTTCGTAAAAAATCGAGAAATAGCCTACATAAATCTCAGCAAAGTTCGTGACTCACCACTAAAGCTGCAAAATCATGAACAAGTCACGGTACAGATTTCCTAATGCAATCCATTGTTTCACCTTGTCGGGACCGTAGACCCACATCCACTGCACCTCTAACTCCACACGTTAACGCTGGCGTGGGAACGCAATGAATGTATTGCAGGATTTTTCCGATAGTATTATTAGTGTCATTCTTCTATTCAATACTCTATGTAAATAAGTTGTTACAAGCAGCAAGATAACAACAACAATACAATTGAAATGATATAACAATACGTTCAGTGCGTTTCCACTCAGAAGGTATCGGATGCAAAGATGGTCCACAGCCGCAAAAGGTCAACCATGTTGGGACGAGGTCATTTTTGCTTTTCCGAAGAATTTTGGTAATCATTCAATGGCTTAAATCTCGTCGATTCAAATTCCTTCCATGTTTCCTAAAAACGCCTTTTTAGTGCGCTGTAGGAATGAAAAGAAAATTGAAAAGGTGGGGGGGGGGGGGGGTGGGGCTAAGTGGGGCTGCGTGAATAGGATTTTGCAAGATTCGTAACGAACAGCACTGAGTCCTTAGGCTTGTGGATGGTCTTCTAACTTTTATTTGATATGGGAAAGCATGAATTTTGGTATCCTATAGATAAAGTTGGTCTTTGAAATGTCTTCATAGTGCGCTGGAAAAGCGAAAAGAAGATTACCTTTCGCTTTCCTAGGCTTGAAGTTAGGTTTCGTGACGCGTTTACATGGCAAAAAAAACAAAGAGAAAAAAAAGTGAAAAGTGAAAACAAAATCCAAAGCGCCGCATAACAATAGAACAAAAAAAAATGCTCACACTTCTCGCACGAAGCACCCGTAAAAATTCATGAAATGGAGGGGAAATCTCAAGTAAATAATTAATACACGTGCGATAATGAGCATCGGGAGTGAAACTCAAATTGATTTTCCCTGTTACAGTGCACTAAAAGAGCGTCTTCATTAGGCAAGCACCGGATTGAAATCAACAAAATTTGAGCTATCGAATGGCTGCTGAAAATTTTCAAAAAAGTGGAAAAGGCCTTGTCGCCAAAGGCTGAAGAATGATTCAAGACAAAGGAATTTTGCTCAAGTCATATACCTGAATTGTCGAAGTTGGAAAAATCAAGTTCGCTGAAGAGAGTAGCGACTATTCAGGAACAGATTGCAGTAAAACCCAATAACTAATCTCTTATCAATTTACGCATTGAGGTTGAAGAGAATTTTTCTAAACTTTTATGTTTTTGTTGGTCATTCTCATGCGCTCAAATTTTTGTTCTGACCGTCGTTCAGAAAAGCCTCTTGCGCTTATTTTGTTATACACCATCTTAAAATTTATTTCAAGATGAAAATGTCACGAGCGCAAAAACGATTGTCGATGCTACACAAGAAACGTTTGGGTTCAGGTGCTATGGTGAAACGTAACGATACTCATGTATACTCATAATGAATGGAATTAGACCATATGCAGATATGATCATTCTACCACACATGTGCATACATATATGAGTAGGTATACATACATAGGCGTACATGTACGTATATATATATATATATATATATATATATGTATATATATATATGTATATATATATATGTATATACGTGTATACATATGTACAAAAATTTGCATATGCATATATCTATATATATTTACATGTATAAATACATGCACGTATATAGGTGCACTTTATACTCTACTTTTCTTGAAACTACGCTCAAAACACTGCAATATGATAACATATTTGGAGCCTTTCATGGAGTTTGTTGTAGCACTCTTAAAGTACAGTGCTCGTATATTGGACGGTGACAAATTTTTAATGCCACTCTCATTCGTTGGACAGTAAATTTTCTAGGAGTATTGGTAATCGTTTGAAAGTTAAATCTCTGGCTACAATTCCAGGTCGCCGGTTTTTCATAACATCCATTCATAACGCCGCAGCATTCAGAATAAAACTTTGTTTCTCACTCGCCTCAAGGTCTTCTTGTTTACCTTGTGTATAAATCGCTGGAAGCACGAAAAGCATACTAGCGTGAAGAGAATTGTCCCTATATCAGAATCTATGTTTTTATGTGAAGTTTTCTGTCGATGCGGTGAAAAAAACCCCCAAGTGAACAACAGTATTTCAAACTCGACCGATCAACCGCCCCTACGCCGCCCAGTCCCCCACTCTGTGAGTTGGCTGGTGATCAGTCTCCGAAACCGTTGATAGCTGAGTAAAATGTGAGGGTAGCCACAGCGACAACTTCTCAGTAAGATGATCGCTTGATCTATCAGGTACCTCGATAGCGATAGATAGTTTATGCGTTAAAACAGCGGAAAGTATTGTTATTTTACTAAGGGTTTTTTTTCACCGCATCGACAGAAACTTTTATATAAAAGCAAATGCTTCTGATATTACGGAACATTCTTTACACGCCGATATGCTTTAACTGTTTCCAGCGAATTCAACGCGAGATAAAAAAGAAGGAGAAAGGAGAGTTGAGAACAAAATTTTCTTCTGGATACTACAGCGTTATAAAAGGGTGTTCTGAAAAACCAGTGACGTGGATTTGTAGGTAGAGATTTAAGCCTTTCGAATGATTATTAACACTTATATGAAAATATTGACCAGCGAATGAGATCGGCTAGAAAATTTGTTGCTGTCTTACATATGAGCACCTAATGTAATAGACACATGTTTCGGTCCTTCACCGGCATCAAAAGCACTGTGCCTTTCGTCTGGAACAATCTAGCTGGGTCGTCGATTCTAGTATATATATTATATATATATATATATATATATAAATATATATATATATGTATATGTACATATACATGTATTATATATGTACATATGCATGTATTTGCGTGTATATGTATATATGTACATATACATATATATACAAATGTATATATGGGGCGGGGTATATTCCCTTACAGAGGATCGACTCAGACGAAAGACACCGTGCTACTGAAGAGACAGAAAAGCCGAGACACGTCTCTAGCAGTTTGCAAGTGCCACAACAAGCGCCATGAAAGGTTTAAAATATGTTGACAGATTATATACATGTGGAAACATATACATGCATATATATATCATGTATATATGTATAGGTACATATATGTGTATGCGTGCATATACATATACGTATAGATGTACAATTACATATATATACATATGCGTATATGTGCATATATAGACAAATACATGTGGATAAATTACCTTACTCAACTCGTATCATATTTTTTAACGTGCGGATCCCCGTATTCCTAACATTCGATTCGCCTCCACTCATAAATTTCGTGAGAATCTCATCTGCACTAACGACGTAGAATACAGGTCAAGCAAACCTCCTTGCAATCCCGAGAAATAGTTGTGGTGGGCGTTCAATGACTGATTGCCGGAGATTGTTGAGGGAGGGGGATCAAACCCGCACCGAGATCACTAGCCTCCACCCCTTAGTGCATGTATATAATAAGCAAACAAATCTATATACATATTCATATATGTGCACATGTGAATGTATGCGCAAATGCATATATACATGTGCGCACACGTATACATATATGTATGCATATGTTCATAAATATATATATGTACATATATAGAGCGCATGTGGCGCAGTGGTTAGAGGTGCCCTGCGTCGCACACGAGGTCACTGGTTCGATCTCGCGCTCATGGCTCACCAAACCATCCATCCCTCCGGGGTCGGTAAATTGGTACCAGACAGGTCTCAGACTTATCTGGGAGGACAAGCAGCACTGAATCGGTTCAGCGGGAGGTCACCGCGAGTCATTGTAAAGGCCAGATGTGCATTCCAATCACCTCAAACGAAGTTAAAAATTGAAGTCGAATGCATGGCGCATCCCTCAGGGATTGATCAACGCCGAGAGCTTTATCCTTTATCCTTTATGTACATATATATACATATATATATGTATATATGCATGCATATATATATACGTGTATATAGATATGCCCGTGTTTACGTCCATTTGCATGTTCACATTTATAGCTAAGCATACATATGTGCACAAATATATATGTATAGATGCAGCACATATCGTGTGGAGTGCATATCCGTGAGATAGTGCGGAGTGCATAACTATGAGAGCCCATGACGGCACGTATATGCTCCAGTGACCCTCTTTGAGGTGACCCCTCCTTTACGGAAAGGAAAGGAGTTGTTATGGGTACGGCACACGAACATATTGGGTCAGCGATAAAAGTTCCGGACTTTTTCGTTCTTGCTAACTACTTTTATGCATTCAGTTTTTGTTTTTACTATTGTTTAGAGTGGCTTCTTTCGGTTATTTCAATATATGACACTTTTACATCTGCTTTAAGATGGAACTGCCCTGCAGGTAAAAAAGATAGCTGATGCCAAACGAGTATCGCTTGAGCTCAAGTACTGCTTTGGCAATGGGACGATAATCGTGTAACATTGACAATAATTTTTGTTTTCGGAACAATTCCAACTTAAAACAGATATATAAGTGTCATATATCAAAATAACCGAAAGACGCTACTCTAAACAATAGTTACAACAAAAACGTAATGCATGAAAAATAATCAATAAGAACGAAAAGTCCGGAGAATTTCTCGGGAACCCAATAAGTCTGTGAACGGAGAATAAACGAAATTGTTCTCAAAATAAAATCTACGTTGATCATACCGTACATACTAGTTTGATGTAAGTCATATGCTATCCAATAAAAGTCATTCGCAGTAGCATATTACAGAGATAGCAGCATGGGTCACCTCTACGTTGTTAACATTGCGCGAAGTTCGAGATGGATCTAAGGTTTTCTTTAGGAAAACGAAAAATCACAGCGGACTTCAAAGGAACGATGTCCCTTACATATACTGCGAAGTGACATTAACATTTCCACATGTCATAAGTGACTGCTCCCAGACAAGTCTGACATCAAATCATCGACTACGTAGGGGCGGAAAAACAGGATGAGTCTATACGGGATAGAACCGTCGACTACAGGCTGATCCACCATGTGTGTGCGTCGTGGAACACCTCTCTAACCACTGCGTCACATGCGCTATTGTATTCACGGTCGAATAATTGTCGTAGAAATTTATAGTAAAGCGAACGGGCCAGAGAAAAAATAGCTGTGTTGAGACGGGGAATGGCTAAACTGATGTGCACCACACTAGAACTCGGCACTGTCTTCTAGGGATAGCCGCTCAAGAGTGGCTATATATAGTTAACAAAAAAGATTTTCACAGAAGTAAAATAAAAAATACTGGCTTGGGAAGAAGTATTCCGGAGTTTTTCGTTTTCGTTGATTGTTTTCCATGCATTTGAATTTTTGCTTTTGCTACTGTTCAGATCAACTTCTTGCAGTTATTTTGATATATAATCGCTTATACATTAGTTTTGAGATGGAATTGTCGCGAAAGCAAGAATGGTTGTTGATGCTACACGAGTACCGCTGCGTGGCCAAAGCAACACTTGAACCTAAACAATACCCGCCTAGCATCAACAATCGCTTTTGCCCTGAGGGCAAAACCATGTTAATACCAATATACAAGTGTTTTATAGGAGAATAACCGCAAGAAGCCGCTCTAAACGATAGCAAAAATGGAAACTTGAATGCATGAAAAATCATCAACAAAAACGAAGAAGATCAGAAATTTCTTGCCAACGTATACGAAGGGAAAAAACAGACCTTTTGACGAGTTAACCACACAATTTCCATAGTGTCAGATTCGCCATCTCTCGGACGTTATCCCAGCTAGTTGGTCACACAAAGTAGGCTACAAATGAATTTGATGTCCTCGGCATAACGAACCGGATGAAGCAGACCCGCTAGTATTGCTTTATAAGCTCTGAAGTAATAAAAAACCTTACGGAAAACATAAGAGGAATTCCTATATGGCCACAGGAACGTCCAATAACGAGTGATAATGCAAGGCATCCCAAACAATGAGGTATTCAAAGAACAAGGCTTTCGGCGTCAATCAATTCCTGAGCGATGCGCCATGCATGCGATTCCATTCGTAGCATCGTTTTCAGGTGTGTGGACGCATATATGGTCTTTGCAGTGACCATGTGATTCCTACTGCTGTATCAAGTCAGTGCTGCTATCCTTTCAATCAAGTCTGGGTACCAACTCATCGACTACGAAGGGACGGAACACAGGGTGAGCATGAACGGGATTGAAAGAGGAAGTTTTGCTTTTAAATACGGATTTTTCATAAATGCTAATAAAGACAAGATGTAAAAAAAGTGAAAGACATGTACCAATAGAGAGTATGTATTCCAGATCCGTGATGGTTTGAAGGTCAATGTCTTAGGGTTCGAAGTCCACAGACAGCCATTGTTTTGTTAGTCATTAATTATTATTTTCATGTGGCTGCTTTTTTTACTACTATATTGCTGTTCCTTGTCTGCTCGATTAAATGATGAATATCATCGTTAGGAATGCTATTCTCATGATAGCCCGTTAGTATAACTGCATACCCTTGACAGGAAGCTCACGGTCTACATCCCCTAATGATCATAGATTTTTACGCTCAAGATCAACACTGACGATATTTGTGGCCGATGCGTGCCTACCGATACAGTTTATTTTTTTCTTTCCCTTTTCGTTTACTCCGTGTTTCTCTCTTTGTACCCCCGTAACCTCTATAATTATTGGTGGTAGTGGTTTGCCCAATTTTTATTATGATATGTGAATCTACCGTTAAAATATAATATGTTTACGAAACAATTCTTTAAAAAAATTACTGTTTTGTGTATCTTCATGTAGAGTGAATTTTGCGAGAAAAGCGATGAAGTGGGACGTGACACGGCGGTTGCCAACCGAGTATATGAAACTTATTATCAGACTTCAAGATCACCAATAGCTACAACAGATATTGTTATGATGGACAAAGGAAAAAACGAAGTTCTCTAAAGAGAAAGTAGAGCGGAAGAATTAGAGGAGGAAACCTCCTACAATCATGGAGCATTTGGGTGGGTTTGTTGAAAAAAATTCTAGGTTAGCTGGGTCAACTGTATTGCTCGAGGAGAAAATTCACAATCTGATGTCGATTTCAGTCACGCGTATGTATATTTTTTCCTTAACGATCGCCCCTAATATGAGCGCTAAAAAGGATTGCTAAGCTGAAAACTGTTCGGTGTAATTTCTTTAACCGAACAAAGAGACGAAGTCAGATCACCATCCATGTGAGGACGAAGCATATTTGAAACAACGAAAAGAATTGAAGAGCGATTGAATAATATGAAAAGAAAAGCAATACGATGTTTAGGTTAAACGAATAGACTGGGAATAAAAGCTGAATAGCAACGTGCAATAAACAGATTTGAAATTCAATGGCTTCTAAAAAAATAATCGGAGAAGCAGTGCCTGGTTTGTTAAAAAAAAAAAAAACCCTTCCGTTCATTATTTCATCATCCCCAATGATCCAGAGAGAAACGGGTTTGAAAAAAGCTGTACCGATCGAGCGAGAGTAAACAACTGAACCGAACAGCCCTGGTTAAATGGTTTGCGGATCATGGGGTAGTGGAAAATAAATGTCGCAAAAGCTCATTCGAAGTGTAATGAATAATATGACGAAGGGAAACGGAGCAAGAGACCATTGTAATCTAGCATATCATTTGGAGTTAATTTAGGACAGAAAGCACCAAGAGAGGTGGATAAAGTGAGTGGTGGAGATCGTAAATGTTCTCCCCCTACCGCCCAGGTGGATGTCGAATCAAGCTTGGCGTTCAGGCTTTTATTGACAGATCAACCTTTGACGGAGACGCTTTTTGCAACTTTAATCCATTGGTCATTCCTCATTATCTCGCTTTTGAGTAACGCAGATGAAGGCATGGCTGGCAATAACCGTTGTGGTTTATGATTTTCCCTAAGCATTGGAGTAACTATTAGCGTTTCTTCTACTCGCAGGGACACACAATGATCGACTTACAATATCTCAAAGTTTATCAGTTTTATCTTTCCCCACGACCGGAACGGTGGAACTTGTCCTTGTATATCAAGACTTTTTTTGCTAATGGGGCGTTTTTTCTAGGGGAGCGAATGTCAGATAACGATAATAGCGATTCAACTTAATCAAGAGATCAGAACTGTTCTGTCATTAAATCATTAAACCATCGGTACCCACCAGTTTGTCACATGATTTGTCAAGTTTCATGCTATGCAGTGTCACGGACAGATACGAGGTTCCCTATCATGTATTATTTGAAGGCGGAGATGGTTAGCTCAACGGTTGTCATGTGGTACTCGGCATAGGGCTCTTGTATTAGGCCCTATAAAAACATCGGATATCCGTGTTTCGCTCTTTGCGAGTATCGCAGGTGGCTCGTCAGGATCAGTGGGTATTGTGAGCAGAACCTCTTAGTCGTGATCAATTTTGGCATACTTCTCTATAACGGTCCGAAGGGTTGTTTGGTTCGGCGTCGACTGACAAATCGGGGACCCTACCTCGTCTAAAGAGAGTTACGAATACGAAACGTTCTACACTCTATGTCAAAGTAAACATCTATAGCAACTTAACAACGAGAAGGAGTGTTGTCCACTATTGGATTGTTCTTCTGTATTTGCTGGTATTTTATCATAATTGTATCTTTATTTTTCGAGTGTTTTTTTTTTGTCAAGACCCAGACAGCTCAAAATTTTAGTACTAATACTTTCCATTAATATTTGAGAGACCACATTGTCATTCGGTTTGGTAAGAGACTACCTGACTAAACCGTTAACCAGGCCACATGCAGGATGGTCAAATACATAATGAAAGATCTCTTGGGAAATTTTTGAGCGGGTTTTTTAATAAAACACTCATGAAATGCAAGGTATAATAAGAATTCGCGGTTGTTATTTTATTATTCGCAAAATATATTCTTTTTTGGAAAAAGTAGCACGAAAAGTGGCTGCACATCATTCTTATAAAAGATCAAAATGGTGCGGTACATTCAGACTTCTTTCGTTGGCCCCAAGCTTCGCATATGAGGTAATGGAATGCATACAAAGGCTACAGGGGGGTTATAGAGCTTTCTTGTAATGAATGATCAAAGTCCACTAGTTTTTTGTTTCCTGTCTCAAGACAACTTTGTTGCCTTCGTAATGAAGCCAGAGAGTAGGGGTTAATTTAACCACAAAGCACCGCTAGAGGTTGAATCACCCGTCGTGAGATATCATGAATGTTTGCTAATCACAATTTCGTCAATTGACGAGATATTACAACTTATCCTACTATTCAGCAAGGTCCAAAAACTGAGTTACAGCATGATGCAAACAAGAAGTGTTTTTTGAGCTGAACAATGCCGTTTTCCCCACTTGCCCCCCCACCCCCCGCCGCGCTTCCTCCAACACCCCCGCTTTACAACAACCCCCATGAAAACCTGTAAGCCGACTTATATTCTTGTATCTTCATTCATATTCTTAGTTTCTTAAAGGTGGCTTATTATTGTAAGATTTACATATGCCCACATAAACATGCACGGAGACAGAAACGCACAAGAGATGAAAATACAACTCTCAGAATTCCACGGAGGCGCGAGCTGATCAAAAATAACGTTTACTGCCGTTTTCCCCCACCGACCCATTCAACACAATCTCGTTTCACTAATGGCTGGCTTTTATAAGATAAAATTTGCTGTCGTGATAGTCCAAACCACCGTGCAACAAAATGATCATAGAGTTCGAATTCATCATAACAGTCATCATTCCTAATGACTTGAATGCCATATTTGGGTTTACTTTTCCTTCCCTGGCCCAGCCGATCTATTAAGTTCAATTATGTATTGTACTTTTCCCAGTACCCGAGTTTTACCGCACCAATTTCCAGGTATGGAATGCATGGTAACCTTGTACTCAGTGATCCGGGTAAAAAGCCCACAACGTTTGAGTTTACAGTCCTCTTTTTCCAAAGAATGCGCTACATTTATTCCAATACCCTGCTTTCACTGCTATGTTTTACTAAATAAAAAACGAAAGAAGGAAATTTTGTTGGTGGGCTGATAAGGTGAACTATATTACATGGAGTTGTCGAAATGTCCATAGGGGGTTTTTAGCTTTTATGATTAGTCTTTATCTTTACTCTATTGCCTTAAGATGTCCAAGCAGAAGATGAGTGTCAATGTATGATGTGCTACAAGTAACACTAAAGCTTCTAACTGATTCAAGATGGAATTAGGCCCTGTTGTTTTTCCACATCATGGACTAGTTTGGGTATGGAGAAGAACGATTTGCAATACGATTCAGTGCATCCCGCTTTTTAAAAAAATCACAGACCAACTAAGGGGGGTCCAACATACGCGGGATCTTACAAGTTGTTTTCCTCTGATTGCCGGCAGTTTCGCGAGGCCGATCTAACTTTTTTACTGCTTTACAACCTTTTCAATAGCCAAAATTCGTTATGTTCCACCCGATTATTTTCAAGAAACGAGAGTTTTCATTCAACGCTCTATTATCCGTTTCCGCCAAATACAACGGCTATCCTTATCTTCATTATATTCAGAAATCTTTCTGTGACCAGATCGTGGTCCACTTGATCAACAATTAGACTGTTTCATGTACCAAAACAAGAGCATCCATTGGTATTATTTGGACACAAGTATTTACTCAATTTTGTCGGCGGTATTGAAATCTAAGTACCCAGAAAAGTCAGGAAAATTAGCCAGTCTATCAAGCGCAACACAACTGTATCATGGGGAATAAAATTTAGGATTTTTGTGATCTCAAAGAGCATAGTATAAGTACTAAAGAATTATCCATTTTTTTGTGAGAGACCATACCCCGCAGGTCAAGGGGGGGACACTCGGGTCATAGTCGTGGTTATTGGTGTTCATACTTCAAACCATCTGGTTTGCTTTTAATTCTCTAAACGAAGCCAAGGTATTTCCGAATTCTGGTACTTAATTCAAGGTTACAAGGGACCAAACATGAAAAAACGTGGCCTCATTTACTGTATAGAACCTTTCAAAAGGATAGTTTAGTAAACAATTTTGACAAGTTGAATTTTCCTGGCTCACAAAACTAGGAACGTAATTCTCGGCGGATTAGAGCTCTTCTTTTGGCTTTTTGGATTATTGCAGTCATATCGGGATAAGCGTAATCGTTACTGATTCCAACGCTGTACGCTTATATACTAAAAAGGACCATTTCCTTTGCATGCGTAGGTGAAAATAATTTGAATTCGCATGTTGCGACCAAAAGGGGTATTTTGGGCCAATTCATGTGCCACTACCTGGGGTGAGCCACGGTTCTGCGCATGGAGGCGAATGATCGGAATCGTCTCGGTAATCGGATCACTAACGACACTGGCGGTCGCGGCACTGAGTTGATCAAAAGAACCCTCTTATGTAGGCTCCATATGCAAATTCAACTTGGTTCTTCCCCTGCTGCAGTTTGCGGAGGAACGGTCCTTTTTCCAGGATATAAACACAGCGTTGGCAGCAATATTTACGCTA
>JAHQIW010003743.1:0-18139 GCA_019055375.1 Parelaphostrongylus tenuis
CCAGATTTCTTATCAAAATACATCGTAGTCTGTAATCATTCGGAGCACCTTAAATGTCGAAATTTAAACAGTGTATTATACTTCTAAAAATGGATTTATATTACGAAAATAGAATTTCATTACACACTCAAGCATCCTTCGTTGTTTACAGTTTTTCCATTCAGAATCTGAATAACCATTCGATAGCACAAATCTAAACAATTTTCAATAATATGCTTGGTTTTCAAGGAGAAATTTTTAGTGGCCTGTTACAGCAGAAAGGACAATGAGCTACGCACTCAGCGCCGTGTCGAGGTCTTTTTATGAGCAAAAAAGCACGATGTTTACCGACGAACTGAAAAATTGTTCCTGACACACTGGAACTGCGAAATTATCTTCCTTTTACTGATAATATAATGTCACTTACATGTAAAAGGTGGACGCTTTCTGGAACATATTCCAGCTCTTCATTTTCGAGACTTTTCGTAAAGTTTTCCAAAATGCGAGCATGGTTAGATTTTATTCCTGTTGAAGCTTGATCGAGGTCATCATTATTCTAATTTATTGTTGAGCTTGAAAACTGTTATTATAAATATTCATTGTGGCTAACATCATTTGCCTTAGATACATCAATGCACGCTGATCTAGAAGGAGTGTCCACAGAACTTATTCTTCTCGTAATGCTTGTCTTCAGATCAGTCACACTGAGACAAATAGAGTAGGGCAGAGCACCGCACGATTGAAGTAGCTCCTATTACCCCAGTGCTCCTTTTTAAGTTTGACCTCCGTCAGCACTAAATTGACCTGATTCCTACTCCACAGCATTCCACATGAAATCAGGCTGTAGAAATCCCGTTCACATATTAATCGATGCCATAGTTTTATATATAAGCAGTGACTGAAATTTGCCGATTTAGTAGAGTATTGTATTGTAAATGCGAGAAAAGCTGTAGAGTGAATTTATTTTGCTTAGCGATTAGCTGAAATAATACGAAACCCTAAGTCAACTGCTGCAAACGCGGAACTGTTACAACATGTAACTGCTTATTCATCCCCATTTAGCGTTTATAGAAGATTTATAACAGAGCTAATAGTTTATCATCAATCATGATGCTCTCGATGTGTCATTAGCATACAAAACGAAACTTTTAGATTCACTTCAACGATTTCGCTAACGTAGAGCTAAGAAAAAGCAGAGTGGCTACGTGACCCGCCCTCTGACGAACACGAGTTCCAATGTCTATCACCAGTTTCTTTCCAGAGTAGTTCGAAAACCCAAGAACAGAGAACAGAGAACGAAAACCCAAGAACAGTACACAGAGAATCAGTCGAAGGGTCTGCGTATTCTACAAAACAGCAAATCAAATTTTTTATGTGGTCCTTCTGAAACATTTGAATTTATGAGGTAAACTGCGGAAGATTTTGGAACCTTTGCTTAGATAGAGTAAGACTTTTCTATAGAAAATGTACATTGTGAACTTTCATTCGTCTGTAATTAACTGAGAAATTGAGGGAAATCGGAGGCGTTTCATAAAATTAACATTCGTTTGTTGCTTGGAGCGATGAAAAGGTTAGTAAGAAAGCTTTAACTTAGTGTCATTAGTTGAGCTCTTTATTATGTCAAAATCACTTTTCATCATAATAAATACCGAAAAATACTATGACCGATAGATATCAAATTATCCATGTAGGATTTCTCTGCTTCATAACAAGATCCAACACTGTTATGCGACTGTCCCATCTGCAACCAATTCTAATGTGATTTTTTCTCGCTTTTTCAAACTCATGTTCTCCTGTCGTCTCAGACCAGTGGGTTTTTTATAAAACCATTTAGATTCCGTAAACCTTGATATAAAAAAAAATTATCCATATAAGTATTAGAAGTCGTCTGAGAGTACAAGAAGAACTTTCATAACGGCACAAAAATCAAAAGTTCCTTGATAAATACGTTTTTGATAGAAATGAAAAGAAAAGAGTTTGGAAAGTGAAAGAAAATAAGAGCATAAAACTACTGAGTTGAGGAAAATGTTTCCGAGCACACGTAGAATTTGAATTTTGTGTTTGTTTCACATACTATCGATTAAACCCACTAATGCAGAGTGGTGTACGAAAACACTTGCGTCAGCTGGAATTCAAACCCACATTTCATTCTACCGGAAAGCGCGTGCTGAGCGATTGCACTACCGTTTGGACAGCACTCTTTCTACGCTACAATCACGCTATCTCTCAACCGCCACCTTCAAACGGTCTGGCTTGGGTAGTCGTTATCGACACTGGAACCACTTATGCTGACAGATATTGGATATTGATATCAAATCAGAATTCATTCTATTTGACTGCATTTAATTTTTAATTTCCTTTTATTTATTTATTCTTTAGCTGTCAAATAAAATGACTTCTAATTGCTTATTAACAACCAATATCTGTCAGCATATGTGGGTTCAATGTCGATAACGACTATCCAAGCCACATCGCTATGGTTGACAGTTGACAGGTAACATGTTGTCGCGAAGAAAGAGTAGTGTCGAAACGGGAGGTGGTAGTGCTACTGTTCAGCACGCGCTCCAGGATAGAGTGAAATGAGAGTTCGACTTCCAGCTGACTCTGCCGTTTTTGCACACTACTCTGCATTACTGGGTTTATTGTAACATCATACTACCGCAAGGGCGGTCAGATAAATGAATTCTGACTGACTACTTTAGATTAGTACAATTTGTAAAAAAAAATCTCAAGAAGACTTTTACGAGAAGCTCTTTTGATAAAGCTAGTTATACTTAGCTACTTACTTGATGCTTGAATCGCCCGTCTACATTGGTAGTGCGGGCGCCAGCACAGCTGCCAATCCTTTCTCTCTCGCGCATTTGTTGTCTACAATGATGGTCTTCTTCGAGCATGGTGACGTAAGCGGCGCTCATTCGCGTGAGTCTAAACTCGTTGCCATCTGCGGATGCAGGGGTTAACGTTACCCATAAACACGTCCGCCCATCGTTTGGATCTTATGGTCTTCCAAGAGGGCGCTTGCATTCTATTTGAGTCCATTCCAATGTTCTCTACGCCCAGCTGTCACGTGTTCTTCTTGTTATATGACCGGCCATGTTTCGCTGTAGATGTGTATATTTGTGGATCACGTAGATTGGATAGTTTTCCATGATTGGAACTGGGGAAACTAAACGTTGTGAGTGCTAACTGATTTTCAGAAGACTGCTGAATGCTTTATAAGTGATACGCAGACTTCTTAAAGTGACTGTAATCAGCCCACGTCTCTGCTGCATGAAAGAGCACTGGAGAGCACTGTGGAATCAAAGAGGTGAGCACGGAGTTCGGTTCGCCATTTGGTCGATGGTTTTTTTCAAGTCCCGAATGCGGCCCACACCTTTCTGCTTCCGCTGTGTAGTTCCTCCTTCTGTCGTTCTTCATGTTCATTAAGCGTCCAAGGCACACGTACACGATGTTCTTTTTGACAGAAACATAATTCAATTCGGATTACTGACCTTCCCACCTTGCATTCTTCATGAACTGTCTCTTACCCTATTTATGCGCAGTCCAAACCTTTTTCCCCTTGTTGGGTACACTGAGCACCGTTTCCACTTCTTATTTCGTACTTTTGGTACATTTGGTAGAACTGGTATTTTTCGTCTAGATGAACGATTGCCTTTCACCTGTCTCACCTGTCGCCCCATTGTTCCTAAAGTGACTCAAGCGGGTGCCACCAACACTTCCATTTTTTCCTATCGCGTGCGAAAAATAGCTCAGAGGGTCCTTCTCGCTCTAGAGATTGGCTGAGCATCATATCTTTCTTCTATACATATCGTGAAAAAATCGAAACAACGGGCTGGTGGCCTTCCTGTGAAGCGTTTGATATCCCGTGGAATCCAGTCGATAACGGTTCTCGTCTATCGATTATCGTTGAAGCGCATCACGTGTCCAGCCCACCTTATTTTCGAAATCGTGGCGTGTTGAACGGCATCCTTCATCTTCGATCGCTGACGTAGGCCGGAACTCCGCATCCTTTCTCATATTTGCAAGATACGGGATACTTCCAACATCGACCTTCCGACAGCGCGTTCAATATTGCCAACTGATCTTTCATCCTGCTTACTTTGTTACCAGGTTTCTGTTGCATACGTTAAAGCAGAGATAACTGTCGACGCTCGTTTCCTTCTGCTCAAATATGGAGCTAGGTTGCTCATCATGTTAATTTCACAACCGACATGGACGAAACTAAAGCATTCGATGATCTTCGCTCCGCTGAGCGTGAATGTGGCATTCAAAACCCATTGGTTCCTTATGAACATTGCTTTTCGTTAGGTTTAGTTGAAGACAAACCTTTCCGCAGGCGTTGTCGAAATCGGTCAACATTCATTCCGCTTAGCTGATGCTCGCTGTTATGAGGATGATATATTTAGCAAAGCGAAGATAGTTTAATTGCCGACCGTCAATTTGCACTTCCAATTCATCTCATTCGAATATTCGGGTGTCGTTTTGGAGTGTGGCATTGAATAATTTCGGCGAAACTGTATCGCCTTGTCGAACCCCTCTTCCTACGTCGATGCCGATACTTTCGGATAATGGAGGTATTTGGTTATGAATTTTTATGCAGCCTACGAAGGATCATTATGTACCGAGTAGAGACGCCCTAATTATCCAGAGCCTCTACAACACCGCTTCTGATTCCATTGAATCAAAGGTTTTTTCAGATCAATAAAAGTGAGACAAAGTGGTTGTTTGTACTCTCGCAAAACTTCAACGAGTCTTGTGATCGTATATGTGGCCGATGGTACTCAGTCTTTTTCTGAGCCCTATTTGTTTCTCGTGGCTGTCCTTCGTCCAGCGTTCTGTCAACCCCGTTCAGGATGACTCGAGTGAAGAGTTTATAGACATCGGACAGCAAGCAGATTGGGCAACACTTGCCTATGTCGTAAAGGCCTCCCTTTTTGAACTTCAATACAGTCTTGCTGATTTTCCACTGAATGGGATCGTTGCATTTTGAAAGGTAGCGAGTGAGGAGCCGAGCCATGGTGTTGATGAGCACTGAGGGTAGGTTCTTCATGTATTCTCGTCCATTGTTCTTCTTCCGATCGATGGGTTTTGGCGGTTGTTTGTGGCTGACTATTCGGCAATTACGCCTTCTTCAAAGCCTGAAAGTATTATTCGTTGTAGCCTTATTTGAATGACTTTATACTGCACCACGGACCTCCCTCTTTGAGGGATCCCGCCCGGTTAGTCGCGAGGGCACGTGGCGCGTCCCCAGGTGGTGGATAGGGGAATAAAACGCGAACCAAAAGCGACCATGTGCTTCCCAGAGACGCAGGTGGATTCAGGGGACGAGCTCCTGCTTCTGCAGCGCCGACTTGACAAAAACTTTATCTCTACGAGTCAAGTCGGCCAAAAGCCTGCAATCAAGCTGCTGGGAAGTACATGGGAGGCGGTTAGGAGTCGCCTCCAACAAATAAGCTCCTCCCGCTCCTCCGAGAGAGACTGGCAAGCTACTCGTGAATATCCAGCCCCCACGTTCAGAGCCTGGCAAGCTACACGTTGGGTATCAAAATGCCAAAAACAGTAACAAATATGGGCCTCATTCCCCTGACCCGAAGGAGCCCCTGGTACGGCAGCGCCAGGTAGGACGAGTACGGAGAGGCTGCTAAAATCTCAGGGCCGAACTAGGCTGCCAAGATCGAAACGGACTAAAATGACGATCTGTACCTACAGCGCAGAACCCTTGCTCACAATCCGCTGTAGAAGATCTGTTGATTCAAGCAAGAAGAATAAGGTACGACGTCATTGGCCTGGCTGAGACGAGAAGGCGCCATCCTTTTCACGCTGTCTATGACACCGGAGAAGAACTGTTCCTTGGAACATGCGATCGCAGAGGTGTCGGTGGCGTTGGCGTCCTCGTCAAATCGAATTTGACCGTGAACATTGATTCGTTCGAACAACTAACAACCCGCATCGGACGATTACGGTTGAAACGATGTGGTTCTATGCCGGCTTTGACCATCTTCGTTGCTTACGCACCAACATCAAGCTATGACGAAGACGAAGTCGAAGCGTTCTATATGGACCTCGAAAAATTCTTCAGAGAAGATCATACATTCTTCAAGGTCATTGTCGGAGATTTTAACGCAAAAATTGGACCTAGAAGAACGTCTGAAGAACGTCACATAGGGACCCACGGACTAGAATGGAATGAACAGGGTGAGAGGCTATCCGAGTTTATCATGACGACCCAAACCATCCATGGTAACTCGCAATTCCAAAAGCCTCTCTCTCAGCGATGGACGTGGGAGTCTCCCAATGGAGAGTACCATAACGAAATAGATCACATCATAGTAAATCGAAGGTTTTGCCTGACCGACGTCGCTGTTGTTCCCAAGTTCTACACGGGATCAGACCATCGCCTCCTTCGCGCAACGTTCCGATTTTCGAGGAGAGGAGAGAAAGCCGCTAAATTCAAACAACGAAGTCCCAGAACTACCATAAACTGGGATGTATTCAAATCATTAGTCGGCTCTTGGGAAGATACCGTTGTCGACAACATCGACGAAGAATACGATCGACTCGTTGAATATCTTCACGTTGGCGCTAAAAAGCCGAGAGTCCTAAGGTCACGAAGAGACGCTTGTCTCCGCGGACACTCGAGCTGATACGTCAACGTGGAATCGCACGAGCTGCAGGCAACCGAAACCTTACGTCCGAACTTGCGAAACGATGCAGAGAAGCGATAAAAGAAGACCTTAAAGAGAGAAGAGCAGCAGTTATGGCAGAAGCTGCAGAAGCTGGGAAGAGCATTCGCAAAGCCCAGCGAGGCTTCGCCAACTATAAGACCAAGATGATTGCACTCCGATACCTTGACGGGACACTTACAGCTTCCAGAAGGGCTATTGAGAAAATCATCCACCAGTACTACTCGGATCTCTTCGCTAGCCATGTCCTCTTACCGTCATATAAATTGAAAGAGGACGAATATGTCGTTCCACCGGTCCTTCCTTCCGAAATCCGACATGCTATATCGTCGGTGAAGAACAGAACAACACCCGGTCCAGACAGGATTAGACCAGAACACCTGAAGAATCTGCCGCCAGTTCTCATCAACACCCTGGCTCGGCTCTTCACTCGCTACCTGTCAGAATGCAAGGTCCCTATTCAATGGAAAACCAGCAAGACCGTATTGTTGTTCAAAAAGGGAGACCTTCACGACATAGGCAATTATCGCCCAATCTGCTTGCTGTCCGTTGTCTATAAACTCTTTACTCGAGTCATCCTGAACAGGATTGACAGAACACTGGACGAAGGACAGCCATGCGAACAAGCAGGGTTCAGAAAAGGATTTAGTACCATGGACCACATCCACACGATTACAAGACTCATTGAAGTTTCGCGAGAGTACAAACAACCACTCTGTCTCACTTTCATCGATCTGAAGAAAGCCTTTGATTCAGTGGAAACAGAAGCGGTTATAGAGGCTCTGGATAACCAGGGCGTCCCTACTCGGTACATAATGATCCTTCGTGAGCTTTATAAAGATTTCACGACCAGAATATCTCCATTCTACAACAATATCACCATTGACGTAAGAAGAGGGGTTCGACAAGGCGATACAATTTCGCCAAAACTATTCACTGCCACCCTACAAAACGTCATGCGAACATTAGAATGGGACGAAATGGAGTGAAAATTGACGGTCGACAATTAAACCATCTTCGCTTTGCTGACGATATCGTTCTCATAACACCAAACATCAGCCAAGCGGAACGAATGTTGACTGATTTCGACAACGCCTGTGGAAAGATCGGTCTTCAACTGAATCTAACGAAAACAATGTTCATGAGGAACGGATGGGTTTCTAATGCCCCATTCACGCTCAACGGAACGACAATTTCCGAATGCTCCAGTTACATCTATCTAGGTCGTGAAATCAACATGATGAACGACCTAGCTCCAGAGTTGAGCAGGAGGAAACGAGCGGCTTGGGGAACGTTTAAGAGCATCGAAGATGTAGTGAAGAGGACAAAGAACATCCGACTCCGTGCCCACCTTTTCGACTCGACAATTATCCCTGCCCTAACGTATGCAGCAGAAACCTGGTCGCTACGTAAGCAGGATGAAAGATCACTTGGCGTTATCGAACGCGCAGTCGAAAGGTCGATGCTAGGAGTATCCCGTATCTCGCAAATGAGAGAAAGGATCCGAAGTTCCGACCTACGTCAACGATCGAAAATCAGAGACGCCGTTCTACACGCCAGGATATCGAAAATAAGGTGGGCCGGACACGTGATGCGCTTCAACGACAACCGATGGACGAGAGCCGTTACCGACTGGATTCCTCGGGACGTCAAGCGCTCTAAAGGAAGACCACTGACCCGTTGGTCCGATTTCTTCACGAAAGCGATGGAAGAAAGATATGATGCTCAGCGAATTCCTAGAGCGAGGAGGACCCACTGGGCTACTCTTGCACGCGATAGGGAAAAATGGAAGAGTTGCTGGTACCCGCTCGAGTCACTCGACGATCAACGGGACGACAGGTGATACTGGTGATACAGGGGAGGTTTATTTCCTGGATATGCCGTTTAGTAGGAGAAATCGATGGAGTCTTGCATGTTCGGCGAGCTTGTTTATCATCCAGTCCATGAGAATGGGAGAAGAGGCGGGGCGATCAATCGCGTTCAAAATAATGTTATTCAATTGGGATCTTTTTTTACTGCATCGATAGAAACTTCAGAAAAACGCATGATTCTGATATCTACAGAAATTTCTCTACATGCTGACAAGCTCTTTGTGCTTCTAGCGAATTATACGCGTGTAGAAAGGTGTGCGGGGTGGCGCGGCTGAGTGGTTGTGACGCTCGTCCCACATTTTTCAACTTAGTGTTATGAGGTTTGATATGAGCACTTATACTCGTCATTAGCACAGTCTCTCTGGATTCAGCTATTCCTTGGGTACACGCTGCTATATAAAAGAATCGAACCCTAATATAGATCATCGATCTTCAATAGTGAACTTTATTTCTTAACCCTAAAAACGACGTGTACTAGCTGAGGTACACGATTGTTGAAGGCTTTTCTCCCTGCATAAAAGTTTTCTCCTAGACAATTGGTAACCATTCCGAAGCTTAAATCTCTGCGACTTAAATGATCTGTTCTGTTCTAGAGAACTTTTCTTACGCCAAGCAGTGAAAATAAAATTACATTTACACACATTTTCTCATTTGCTCGGTTGAACTTCGATATGGCTCTTAAACAAAGCCTAATTATTCATTATATAGCCTAAATCTGAAGAACTTTGAAGACCTAATTGGTCTTTTGTAAAGTTATCATATTACGCTGTAAGAGCGAAAAGAAGACCACAATTTTGTAATAACCATTCGATAGTCTGAATTCTACCGATTCCAGTGATAAATTTGGTTTCCAAAAAGACTTCTTAGTGAGTGTAGCAGTCAAAAGGAAATAGGTGTCGTGCATAGCAATAATGGCACCAGGCCACCACGCGTTGCCAGTATGTGGATGGGATTTCGCAACATAGGCACTAGGGCAACGAGCCATCTCAACATTCACCACACTGTGAGTCATTGCAAGTCAATTGCCTTTCAACTGTCTTTTGCTTATCACTAAGTTCACTTGATTATGAGCATTTTTGCTACGCCAGCCATCGACAAAAGAAGCTATCCTGCTCTTGCAAAAACACGGCGTACTACAGTTCGAAACGTCCTGTGAGAGAAAGAACATCGAATGAGTCTTGGGACGATAGTTCGGTCGCACAGCTCGATTCGCTAGTGGCGTGCGATTTTCCTCAGTTTATTCTCTATTTTGAGAGTGAAAAATTTAATCACTTCGCGTTATTCTAATACTCCATGATTTCTTATACCTGTTCATACGCCTCAATGCAAATATAACTGCTACATACAAAAAGAATTCCGAGTACAAAACACAGTTCACTTTTCGCTCTCACAACGTTCTCTAAAAACATTTTGAAAATAACAGTCTCAAAATCTTCAAGACTTGAGTTACAGAATGAACACCAAAACGCGAAAAACCATCCACAGATTCCGACCGAACAAACAAGCAAACCAAGTAAGAAGCATGATATTATTTTTGCTGATACAACACAATGAGATAGGCTTTTTAGAAATCAAACACATTATTAATATCGCCGATTTTATGCTTTCAAACAGTAACAGAAGTCTAAGTGATAAGTTTTTCTCCAACGCGAAAGGTCTCCAGAAAACAGTGTATCTTCTTCATACACGCCGTCTCAAAAGGGTTGACAGAGAATTTTTCCAACCTATGATTATTGAAAAGCCACCTGTCAACACATTGTTTGCAACAGTTTCCAATGTATGCAACCACTCCAATTCCATGTTGTCAAGCTGCTCCAATTGTTTTACGTATTCTTTTTTTGGAGCTCTGAAAAGATGAACTGTGAGAAGAAAGAAAAAACATTGAGAGAGTAATTGATTCACCTCATCGACGGTTTTTTGATCTCGGTTTGAACAGTCTTACAGACTATATGGAGTGTTCATAGCGAGGTAAAAAACAGTAGATGAGGTGGACTAATTTAAATCTAGCAGCCGCGATCTATCGACGAAAAAGTTGTGAAAAAACAATGCCATTGTACGTTGTGCCATCACCACGCACGCCTCCTCTCCCTGCTACATAGTGGGCTCAGTGTGGGCGTGAGTCACTGATGAAGAGAGCGAGACCTCCGAAAACACGTGTATTGTCCTGACCTAACAACCTCGATAAAGGCTTTAAACATTCTAAGAGGCTATACTCTGAGAGTATTCTGAGTGCTATGGGCTCAGGTGCGCACAGCGCAATAGCTGAGGTGCTCTGCGACACAATGATCGATCAGTCATGGTCGAGGTTCGATCCTGACCCAAGCTTACCAAGTCTTCCATCGCTCCGTGGTCGGTGAGTTAGCGCCAGACTTCTCTAGTAGTAAGCGGCTCTGACTTGAATATCGCTAAGGAACCGCGAGTCATTATTGTAAAGCCAGATATGCATTCAGTAACCTCAGACAATGACAAATGAAGACAAATGCATGGCGCATTCCTTCTCCGTATCAATAGAAAGTCTTATGCTTCTCATACTACCTCGATCCTCATGCTTTCTATATACTCTCCCACTTTCTGTGATATGAAACGCCTCCGTGTGAAGAAAAAGGGCTCGTCCTAATACGAATCATACAGTGATCATATATTTGTGGCTTGTTAGAAGCATGAGTGTTCCTTTTCGACTGGAAATAACTTTGTAGAAATGTCCTCGCTGATATTTCCATGTTTCAAATGTTATGAAAAACATTCGACCTTAAGATGGAGTTCAACCCGCGTTTCACACATACAGGAGGTCCAATAATTTGCTTACTACTTTAATACGCCTGGATGTGCATTTGTACCATCATGACACTGCTTAAGAGCAGTAAAAATTTGAAGATCACGATTACATTTCACGTTCTTCTCAGGATATGGCACCAAAAAAAAACTAAAGTTTATTACAATGATCACCAACACAGTCGTCACGAAGTTCGGACAGCGAGCTTACTACTCCAGAGACAAAACGTACGCTTCTATACGTTCTTACACGGCACCATTGAAGCCTTTCGAGAATACAAGGCTAGTGTAAGATCGCAGGCCTTAAAACTACCTAATAACTAAGAGAACTGAATAGTAGGCAAAAATCTCGACCACAGACGAGAGTTGAGCCCGCGTTTTCACCCATAACTGGGGCGCGTGCTACCACTACAACACCAAGGCCAGCACTTACCCACCGCTCATTCTTCGAGACTTTATATCATAGCTATCAGCCACCAACTTCAACACGTTTGGCCCGGTAAGCAATAACCTAGTAGGTACCTAAGAACTATACCTTTCAGTCTACTATTCTGAAACCCTGTCTAAAACTATTACACCCTAACAGCATATTTTCAGCCTTTTATTAGGTCTGTTATGACAATAATATTGTGCGAGACGTGTTTCGGCCTTTCCAGCCTCTTCAATTGCATGGTACCCTTCGGTTTAGTCCGCTTCTCGTAAACATACCTCCTCTTTAGACGAATCGACGCCGAACTTTTTCACATTGAGCGAACGATGAAAGAATCACAATGGCGTTCTTTCAGAGTGATTGACTGTAGATTGCACGGCTTACGGCTATTACAGAGCATATGCAACAATGCCTTTCAATTGACTATTTTGAGACCCCGCTAAAAATCATTCCTGTAAATAGGGATATGTCCCCGAGAAACCGACTGAACCGAGAGGCATTCCTGCATCTGATGAGGTTGGAAGGCTGAAATACATGTCTTACACTATATAAGTGTCATAACAGACCTCATCAGAGGCTTGAAATATGCTGTCAAGATTTACCATAAAACTCCTCAGATATTTACTGGCTGAGACGAAAAACTAAGAACAGACGAGAGTCGATCATACAGTGTAGTTGCAGATGAAATGTAATTTTCTCTTCGCTGCTACAATATACTAAGAGGGCTTCTTCAGATACTAAGCACAGAATTGAAATCGGCGTTTCTCAACCTATCTGATGAGTACTGAAAACGTAAAGAAATAGCTTTGCCCGGCGAGACATGGCTTTGAATATAACGCGTTCAAAACAATATACGCCGTGACAGGTTAAGTGGAATTGTATGTTGAATGCGTGCGGTAGGTGCCTTCTCATAAGTCGCACCACATGGTTAGGGCGAGTATAGTGAACCTGCTAAAATCCCAGGACCATTCTAAATTAGCTTTAACTTTAAGGACGATCTGTACTTATTTAGTACGCCCACGTACGCTTGAGTCTTACATTGTGGACCTGAGCTATAATCCAGGAATACTGGGTATAATCGTCACCAGATTGGCTAAGGCGAGAAGACACCGTCTATGATACCAGAGATGATATACTCCCCAGAATATGGAAAGAGTGTCGGCGGCAATGGCACCCTCATCGACACGAGCTGGGCTGAGGATACGATACAACTACCTCACATCGGACGTGTACGGTTGGGGAAATGTGGAACAATACCGGTCTTGAGACTTTACGCCGGCTTCGCATTCACTCCAAGCTACGACAAAGTCGTAGTTCTTGACAGTTGCCGCATGCACTGAGTGCCATCGGACGATGTGGATGTGACTGAATGGATAATTAACTTAAATAATGACTTGAGGTACCTGATTGAATGCTTCAACTTACTGTTTTACACCATTAAAATCTAAGTCGGACTAATCTGCTGAGCGTGGAAAGGCATATGAAAGAGTAACTATAATGCCACGTGGATACTTATATGTTAAGCGGCGACAAATGAAAAACCGTTCCCTTTCACTGAACAAGAGTTTTTCATGGGAGTTACTTACATAACTAAGAGAACTGAGAGGTGAACAAAAAGAACGCGGCCTCCAGGGGAATCGAACCCACGTTTCATCCTGTCCGGGGAAGCGTGCTGCTACTACCACTACACCACCCGAGGCAACGTTTGCCCGACCACTCATTCTTCTACATCTCAATGTTAGCTATCAGCCACCAACCTTTGACAGGTTCATGGCTGACAGGATAGGATGAAACGCGGGTTCGATTCCCGCCTCAGGCCGCGTTTTTTGTTCACCACTCAACTCTCTTAGGCATATAGTAAACATTGAATAGTTCCATGAGTTTTTGGCACTAGAACAATAAACACCATATTTATTGACCAGAAGTAAATAGAACTGCATGATTTCGGCATCATTCTATTGCGGCCTTTTTCTTGTGAATAATTTGATATACAACTTTGCCTATACTTGGCTTCAGAAGGGGCTGCCGTGGGAACAAATTCACTTGCTACTCATGCCGATTGACGCGTAGAGGAAAACTGCTAGTAAGCGGTGTGCAAAATTAATGGAGTTTCCTGTGGACGGCCTGAGCGCGACTGATCCTCCAGACTGTTCCCTCCAGCTTTAAAACTTTGCGACCCACTTCTTAGCCGTCCTTTGTGCAATCGTACCATCACTCCAACCTTCATAAATCTTGCACGCTGCTTTAATAACATCTATTATCGAGTAACTCGAGCGGGCACTAGAGAAAATTCCATTTTTCCTTATTGTGAGCAAGAGTGGCCAGGTGGGCTCTGCTCGCTGTAGGAACCCCTAAAGAACCATATCTTTGATCTAGAGCCTTACATGTCGCCTCCAGTTAGTTCCTCCCTGTTCTGCTATGATGGAGCGGAAAGGTACCTGTGAGCACTTAGTGCCCACGTTCGATGCTCAGCAAGCCAAGCGTTGAGTATGAAAACCTAAACGTAATAAAAAAAGGCTTAATTCTCCTGACCCATACCCGCCATTCATGCATAAGTTAGCAGTGAATTTGTTCCCAAGACAGCTCCCTCTTGAAGCAAGTTATAAGCAAATTGTATAACGAAATTTTCGCAAGAAAATGCGCATTTGCACGGCACCAAAACCATGCAATTCTAATTACTTCTGATTAATAAATTTGGTATTTACTGAAAACCGCCTGAAAAAAGATCTTCTAGAAAAGTAGTTGTTTAACAGAGGATAACATACTTCGAAATAGCTCTGAGCACCATTAAAGCATGAAAAAAGCTCAGTGAAGTCGAGATCAGCGCTTGAAGTGGTTTTTGAGGTGTCCATGATTCTTCAGCTCTTTACAACTCTGCAATGGAAAGAGGCGATTATTTGAAGACGAGTAAGGAAAAAAATAAGTCAGGAGAAAGAAGGGAAGAAAAAGAGTGAGAAAAGACTGAGAAACAGAAACGAAAAATGGCTGTAAGAAGTGAATGATTGCTTTCTTCGCATTGTAAAGGTGTCAAGCATCAAAGCGAATTTTGTCAGTGGCGGGTGAAAGAAGGCTCACGTCTCGGAGACTTTCCCTTTCTCGAAGAGCCTAGACCTACCCATATCGAACCATATTTCGCTATTCAGCTACTACTTTCTAGTGATGATAAAATTTAAGTCACGAACCCGTCCGAAATCCCATAAGTGTAGAAAAATTCCACCATTTTGAAGAAGAGGCCTTGTGGTGCTGTGGTTAGAGTTACACTGCAACTCATACGCGATCGATCTTCGATGGTCGATGGTTCGATCCCGCACTCTAGGCTTGTCTAGGAGAACAGCAGTCCAGACTAAATACATCGATAGGCCACTGTCAATCATTGTGAAGGTCGAGTGTCCATTCAATCTCAACTCGAATGATGCTACGAAGGAGGAAGAAAGCAAGACGCATACCTTAGAGGATTGATGCCGACAGTTTTTACTCTTTCATTATCCATACGCACAGAAGACAGAGGATAATAAGGATTCTATCTACGCTGTAACACATCAATCCATCAGTAACCAACCATTTACGGTTCGATCTGAGAATGCTGACAAAGCAGGCGTCGATAGTGGCAACGGATTGAAGCACACGTCCTCTACCCTAACAGGTAAAATGCGAGTTCGAGCCCCGACTAGCGCAAAAGTTTTTGCAAACCACTCAATATCATTGAATAAGAATTTTACCATAGTTCTGATAAGGTATCATTTTCAAAAAATCATTCAAATATGTCCAGAAAGAAAATGAGCCATTTAGAGCCTTGGGATGGAACAAGATAATCCATAAGCCGTTCGCACCGCATGTAGATGAACCTTACACAACCACCTAGACTGATAATAACCTCTATGACCCACGCAATACCACAAAGGTGGGGTGGCAGAGCGTGTTAATGATGCCTGGTGCGTGGAGCTGATCCAAGACAGATTGTCCACAGTCCGTTCGTCCTCGTTGTGGACATTCGTCATCGTCGACGTTTGAGTAGAGTCTCTTCTTCGCTGAAGCTCCGCTCGAATGATGACCTCACTCAGCGATGTTCCTTTTATATAGACGGATCTCGTATGCTGATTATCCGTTGATAACTTTCGTTGTTCGGAGTGTTTTCTCTTAAGACCACAGCTCACAAATTCAATATGCCTTGCAATCATTTTTTGAGGCCACGCATGTCAGTGGTCTGTCAAACAGGGCTGACTTATACAGCCCGATACACGTGTTTTTGGCCAAGAGCAATCGAGTGCACAACATTCTATGTTCGGTGAGTGTTTCACTGGACATAGAGTGTAAAGCGTTTGTCCGTCGATAACTCTTAGTGTGGGGACTGGAGCACCCAAAGAGATTAGCAAAAGTCGAGAATGGGTGACTGCCCGACTGACGAGATCGCAATGATCGAAACACGTAGTATCGGGGCTCTATAAGTCAGCCCTGTTTGACAGACCACTGACATGCATGGCTCAAAGATTGCAAGGGCATATCCGTTTGATTAGTCGTAACACCCGTCTCCATCGGTCAGTCATTCTGAAACAGTGGTATCATTACCAGCTGATAACGGTGAAAACAAGTCACTATCAACGGGGTAATTGGCACACGATCCGTTCTATATATGAGGACATCGCCGAGTAATGAGGTTCTTCATTCAAGCGGTGCTTTACTGGAAAACATTCGACTCGTCTTCCTATTCGATTGTTCCCATTAGGGACGGCAATTGATCGATCTCACAGTGCAACTACCACGCGGCGCGCGCGATTTTTGTTAGTCGAATAGGGTTTTTTCCTCCACCTGAAAAGTAAAACCTTGAGTTTTTTGTATTATTCTAAGACTACATAATTTTCTCTAATAGTTTCTAATAATTTCATATATTTTGCGAGCACATATAACTTTTCCCGTCCGATAAAAACTTCGGGTGGCGAACGTGATCTTCTTTTCGCTTTTACAGCGTTCTATGATAACCTTTTAAAAACTAAATAGAGCATTGAAATTCCTGGAGATTTGGGTTATCGATTGATTAGTAAGAACTTGGCAAAGATCCATATAGAAGTCTCAGCAGAGAAGAAAAACCAAACTGAGTGTGAAACATGATCGTATTTTTGCTGTCACAACGTAAAAAGGTTTTCTCGAACACCAAACACAGTGTAAAGATCGCAGACTTAAGCTTCCGAATGATTACCGAGGTCTAAGAGAAAAGTTTTGTCAGAGAGAAACGTCATCAAACAATCGTTTACCTCAGCTGGTACACGTCGTTTCCTTAAGGGAGTAAAATTCAATAAAATCTGATAGATTTCCTCAAGCAATTTAGAGGTCTGGTATGGTACTTCTAGTGGCTTCGTGTAGTCATATATGTTCGGAGCCGCTAGCCTTAGTTGTAGGAGCTCGCTTGAACCGAATGGCATGCCTGACGAGGCTTGCTAGAGAGCCGATACGAGCGTCTAGCACCAGAAATGCTATATCAGATGCTCTTGCAAAGCTCAAAATATGCTATCAAGATATACCTAAGAGAACTGAGTGGTGAGCAAAAATGGATCTGGTCTCGGTATGGATGGAACGCGAGTTCGACTCCCGGCTGAGGTCGTATTTTTTGCTCAGCACTCAAATCTCTTCGGTGTACTGAAACATTAATCCTGCAAAAAATGCAGTGAAAACACCAGTAATTTCGAGTATTAGCTATCAGATATGAGAGCTTAGAGCGAGGTCTTGATAAAAGCCGACAGAAAGCCATTGCTATATTCGTTTTACACCAGCCATCAAGCGATTGACTTCAAATCGCGGCAGCAAGTGATTATCTCACTTGACGTGCAGATTAACGCGTTCGGCTCCGACGTCCCTTAGTTGCAGAGGTTCGCTTGTATCGGACGGCATTTGCTATAGAGGCTTATTAGAAAGCCGAAACGTGAGGCCTAGCACTAGAAATGTCCATGAAACACCCCCTGAAAGGCTTGAAAATGCTATTAGATTTGGCTCGATCGAAATGAACGCAGACCACGACGAGGACAAACGACCGTTGAAAGATCGATCTCCGAATCATCGATCCAAAGAAGGCGAAATGCGTGAAAATGTTAGACGAATGAACTTCTTCACTAACGCCCTTGATATCAGCTGAATCTTAAAATAGCTACTTTTGATTGAAAATGGTCGAAGTCAATTAAAATAATCAGTTCAGAGAACCGCTCTACCTGGTGTAGAGTGATGTGCAAAATTCTGCATCAGTAGGGACTCGAAGCCGCATTTTACCCTACCCGCCAGGGTGCGTAAGGACAGTGGCGCAAAAAACAGGAATCGATAGTGCAGCGGTTAGAGCACGCGCCTCAGGATAAGTGAAATGCAGGTTCGAGTCCCCTACTGATGCAGAATTTTGCAGCATCACCTACACCACGTTAAGG
>JAHQIW010003744.1:0-52394 GCA_019055375.1 Parelaphostrongylus tenuis
GTAGCTCAGTGGGTCGTTCTCGCTTCAGGGTCTGCATCAAATTATTCATACAGAAAACTTATCTTGATTAGCTGACGCGAGGTTGATAAAACAGTTGTAGAAATTCGGCTGACGTTTCGGCGACCCGCCTTCTTCAGAGCCTGGACGTATATAGTATTAGTCTATTTGAATGATCGGATGGTCTTATTTATATGCTGCCTAGGTCACGTTAGAAGATCAAACGAAGAAAGGGCGCGAGATCTCGCGTGATGGTGACGCACTCGTCCTTCCGATTCATTTCGGGGTTTTGGGCGTTTATCCAAAATGCCTCAAGAGTCCTTGCGCGTGGACGTTTTTGATTCCTGCGCCAGGATTGTGACAGTCACATCAAAATCCTTGTTGTTGTGTTTTTGTGCCCTATGTAAACCTAAAGGTTTGGTTTTATCTATTTTAGATTTACTGTCTAGATGTTCTTTTATGCGGACGAAAAGTGGTCTTCCCGTTTCGCCTATATATTCTTCCCCGCATGTTTTACATGTTAGCAAATAAATTGTGCCTGATCTCATACAATCTCCCTCTTTTCCGTTGGGGCAGATCATACAGTTGTTGGTGTTGCACAATCGATCATAGAGTCTATTGCGGATCAGCTGATGGCGTAGGGTGGGAGGTGGGGTTTCGATAATTACCACGGAATTTTCAAGACCGCATCTTTTCAGGCACCTTTTAACCGCGCTACTAATCTCGTTTGATATAAATGGTAATTTGAAGGAGACTCTATTCAGGTGCGGAGTATTGTTCTTTTGTGACCTAATTCCACTTTTTGAATATTCCCTAGTGGCAAATGTTTTGTAGCCGTTGGAAATGGCGATCTTTCGTGCCAAGTCTAATGATTCGCAACTACTGCGCATCTCTTTAAGATGCGTCCAAAACGAAATGTTCTCCTACATAAACAAATGTATGTCAAAAGAACATTATTGTGCTCAGTATCTGGAGAAACGCCTTTGGGGGAGAATAGTAAACGAGTCAATAGCTATTTGTAATGATATCCGGCGCAATGCCAAAAATAATCTAAAAAGAAAGTTTGACTGCCTTCAATCAAAATCAAGACGTAAAAGAGTCGATTTCCGTATCAACATCGATAAATCGAAAATCAAGGCGCTTTAGAGAGATCAAGAGTTACTGTGTTAGGTGGTGTAACGCTTCCGGATGAGGCGCGCTCATTATTAGATTTGGGTCCAAGTTTTGCACCCAGTCAACCCATTTCTAAATTAACCCTGCGCAGGATCGTATGCAGTCTACAAGAACTTCAAAATCAACTGCGCTACAAGGCTAGATTAGAAGGGTTAGGTAATGAAAAACAACCAGGGACACTACCACCCATTCCCTTCCCACAAGCTTTTTACAAGGAAGAAAAACCAAACAGCGAACTCGACCCTACTTTTCGCGTTTTTTCGAACGAAATTCTGCAAATACTCAACCACTTTCGGCATAGAAAAATAAGCTCCAATCTGACACACAAACAAAAACAAGGTTTGTCACAAATCAGGGAGCTCGTAAGATCAAAAACTATCCGTTTGTCCGTAAGTGATAAAGGTGGGGAATTTGTAGTAATTTCAAATCAGCTGGATGTCGATATAACGGAGAAACATCTTCAGGATGTCTCCCTCTATCGCCCATCCTCTGAGAAAGAATATAAACTCCAATGTAAAAAATTAAACAAAGAATGGGTCAACACGGCAAGTGCAGCGGGTTTGGAAACTTCAGTTATTTCTCGACTCAAAAACAATAATCCTATTTGTCCGGTCCTATACCTTCTCGTAAAAACACATAAACTTACATCTATTGATGATCTAGTGTCAACCGATCCATCAACATACAAGGTTAGACCCATCATCAGTTGTATAGGCGGACCAACGGATAGAATAACGTGGTTTCTAAACCTCATTTTTACTCAGGTGCTCAAATTCATACCAACCCACCTACCCAATACAAAAATGTTCCTTGACCACCTACGTTGCGCGAAACCTAACAACTCGCACGTAATGGAGTCATTTGATGTTAGCTCACTCTATACAAACGTATCAAATGACTCTGCAATGCAAGCCATTTTCGAACATTTAACTGAAAATGAACAAAAAGTAAACATGTATGGCTTCACAATTCAACAACTAATGACCCTCCTAAAACAATGTCTTAGTTGTTCAATCTTTCGGTGGTCGGGAAAATACTTTACACAACTCAGGGGGTTAGCCATGGGTCAACGCTTAGCACCTAGTCTTGCCATCGCTTTTATGTATAAGGTGGAAGCTCCAATTCTCGTTCACCGCCCATTGCTCTACTGCCGATATATAGATGACTGTTTCATTGTCTGTTCCACACAAGAGGAAATGGACAAATGTTTTGAAGTGTTGAACGGACAGTCAGAGCATATCAGATTTACGCGAGAAAGTCCAAACGGGGGCTGGCTTCCATTCCTAAATACCCAAGTAAAGCTTTTGGATAGTGGCTATAGTACAAAGTGGTATCGAAAACCAAGTAACAAGAACATTTTGGTCAATTACCTCTCCTCTCATCCTTCACACATGAAAAAATCGCTAATTAAAAACATGTTTCGAACAGCTAAAAGTGTGTGCACAGGAGAGGAGGAAAGGAACGAATCATTAGACTTGGCACGAAAGATCGCCATTTCCAACGGCTACAAAACATTTGCCACTAGGGAATATTCAAAAAGTGGAATTAGGTCACAAAAGAACAATACTCCGCACCTAAATAGAGTCCCCTTCAAATTACCATTTATATCAAACGAGATTAGTAGCGCGGTTAAAAGGTGCCTGAAAAGATGCGGTCTTGAAAATTCCGTGGTAATTATCGAAACCCCACCTCCCACCCTACGCCATCAGCTGATCCGCAATAGACTCTATGATCGATTGTGCAACACCAACAACTGTATGATCTGCCCCAACGGAAAAGAGGGAGATTGTATGAGATCAGGCACAATTTATTTGCTAACATGTAAAACATGCGGGGAAGAATATATAGGCGAAACGGGAAGACCACTTTTCGTCCGCATAAAAGAACATCTAGACAGTAAATCTAAAATAGATAAAACCAAACCTTTAGGTTTACATAGGGCACAAAAACACAACAATAAGGATTTTGATGTGACTGTCACAATCCTGGCGCAGGAATCAAAAACGTCCACGCGCAAGACTCTTGAGGCATTTTGGATAAACGCCCAAAACCCCGAAATGAATCGGAAGGACGAGTGCGTCACCATCACGCGAGATCTCGCGCCCTTTCTTCGTTTGATCTTCTAACGTGACCTAGGCAGCATATAAATAAGACCATCCGATCATTCAAATAGACTAATACTATATTCGTCCAGGCTCTGAAGAAGGCGGGTCGCCGAAACGTCAGCCGAATTTCTACAACTGTTTTATCAACCTCGCGTCAGCTAATCAAGATAAGTTTTCTCCATTTTCATATATCAATTGATTATGCCGAGGTTTATAGAAAGTCGAACTTTTGAATGATCCTCTCACCGTACGTCGTGTGTAAAAAAATCGCCGTCGATTCCCCATGTAGGTGATATCGCTCTGCAAGGAACTGACTGAACAGAAAGACATCGTGCTATTAATGAGGTTGAATCGCCGAAACACGTGTTTAACACCTTACAAGTGCCATAGTGGACCTCATGATAGGCTAAGATAACTTGAGCCCGTCGACATGCTAGCTAAATGAATACTTTTGCACCAATATTGTTTTCTGCCTAGCAGGAAAATTGGACTACTAATGCTTTTTCCAAAAATGATGCAACGCAAAGCGTCGCTTGGCCTCATTTTGTGGTTCTAGCTGCTCGAGTTTTAAGGATAATGTTCGCTCAGGTTAATCGGTACTTTTCTGTTATCTCCACCCCATTTGAGGTCTTCGGTAATAACGTGTTTTTTGCTTTCATTTGAGCTGTAAGTAGTATTCGATAGCTCAGATCAAATGAAATTAAAAGGCAAATTAATTTCTCAAATAGCTTGTTTTCGGCGCTGCAACAGTTTTAAAAAATTTTGTTTCATATTCGGGCAATTCTCGCCGGAAAGAATTTTTTAAAATCAGATTTGTAAGATTGGATGGGACAAATCTTACCGATTTTAGCGATATAGTTGGTGTTCTGAAAGGATTTCTGAGAGCGCTGTAACTGTCGAAAGAATTAGGCTGCGCACTCGGTGAGCACCCCTGCTTACAACAAACTACCGAAAGGCATTGTGCTAGTGATGAGGTTGTAATGCCGAGACACGTGCCTAGCACTTTATAGGTGCCATAACAGACCTCTTGAAAGGCTTAAGATATGTTCTCAGATTATAATAACCGAATAAATATTTCTGCAGCAGGCTCGTGTCAACTTAGTAATATAAAAATTTATGGAATAGATCTTGCAGTTTACAACCTTGTGCCTGTTCACAAAAAAATTGAATCATTGTTAATTTTTATTTGAAAACAAACACAGTGCAAAGATCAGCCGAGCTTATTTTGTCATTTCAGCTACTCAATCGCTCGGGGTTGTACTTGCTTGGAATATATATATAAGTGGTGAGCAGAAATGCCACCTCGGGCGGGAGTCGAACCCGCTTTCCATCCATACTGGGGACGCGTGCTACCACTACACACCGGCAGCACATTTGCCGATACCACCAGTCATTCTTCAATATCTTTATGATATTGTCAGCCACTAGTCCTTAAAAGGTTTGGTTGGAGTGGGAATGTAGGTTGGGTTAGACCAGGAAACGCATTTTCAGCTCAGAGTAATGTACAAAAACACCCTTTCGGATGGGGTTCCTTCACTGCAGTATACCTAAAAACTGCAGATAGACAATTCGTGTCAATGTGAGGAAATATGATATTAAAAAACTTTATATACATCCAATTCAGTTGTAAAAAACCAGTTCACCTAACACTCGCTCTGGAAAAGCCTCTTTGAAATGTTGTAGCGACGCAGAAAAGAATTACTTCTTTCGTTTGGAGTATATGATTTGCTTCGCCAATGTTCATGCCAGATTTTGGGGTAAATCTTCAATAATTATTCAATAGCTTCTGTCTTAATAGTTTTGCAAACGTTCTTGCAGTTTGGTGTTTGAGAGGAAATACGATTACGTTTTTTCTTTGCGTTTACTACCTCGTTGCTTAAACTCCATAGAGAGTTTAAAGAGCAGTATAAAATGAAAGCAGAAGGCTAATAGCTATGAAAGGACAAAATAGAATCTTTTTCATGTAGTGCGTAAATTTCAACACTTCTTGACCAGAGAATAGGTATCAGTCAAATAACGAAATATCATTGTAGTAAAAGCAGTGATAGAAATAGAGTTTATTCTCTGACGTTTTAGCGACCTCACATTCTCCGAGCCTAAGTGGGCTTTGTCGGACAGGCTCTAAAGAAAGCGGGCTCGCGGATATTTCAGGTTACGAACTGTACTACTATCACTACTGATACTCTAGCTACATTTATCAGCCTCACATGGGCTAAAAAGATAAGCATCTAAAAGTTACATCGATCGATTATTTGTTGAGGTTGTTTGAAAGTTTGTCTTTCAAATTACATAGGATATTTGCGCATTTCTTGAATCGCGTTGGCAAAGCGACTTCAACTTCCATCTTGTGAAGCTATGAATTTCATTATTCGGTTTAAAATTTCTTTCCGTTGCAGAACAGTTCTGGTTTTAGAAATATTCTGATATCCTACGACTTCCTCTACACTCTCATAAGATTTTGACGCAAGTGTAACTTTTATGTACAAAGGAAACATTGAAGGGAAAACGCTATCTTTTCGTTGCTCTCACAGAAGATTATATAAGCCTTCTTGGCCTGATCACGCCCCCTAAATTTCTCTCATGTGCTCAAATACGTAAATTCAAGAAATACTCAATTCTTGGTGTCATTTGGTTGACTTCATATTTTCATCTATAGCCACTTTTTATGGGCGGATGAGTGGATATCTAATTCAGATAGAAGAGCTGTCACAGTAGATTTCACCCTAGTCACTTGTTCTAAATCTTCCACGATTTTTATACTTGTGACCGTACTCAAACTCAGTTCTTATGGTTAGTCATGAAATAACATTTTCCCGAGTCGTGAGTAAAGAAGTTTCTTTTATAACTTAATTACTGTAAATCTCTCGTCTACTTTTCTAAGAAGATATGAAGTCTAAATTATAGCATTGTACACTCAAGTGTTATTGACTGCAATATTCTTTTGACTAATTAACACTCATGTGTCATGCCAGTTTTATTGGTGCTGTAATGCTACAATAAATCTTAATCATTTACAAACATTTGTTTTAGACTTATCACAAGTTGTTTCAATTTCCGCCAACCGTGACCACTGCCGAAAAGAAGTGCGATCCAAATGGACCAGATGCTAGCATTCCAACCGCTCTCCTTACCACTCTTCGCCATATTGCATTCGACCAACTCGCCATGACGATGTTTGTGGTCTACGTAGATTGTTTATCTTCACATAGTGATGTTCTACAAAAGCAGATAAATTATACCGAGAGAGTTCCTGATATAGTCAAGTGTTCGTTGGGAATAGCTGTTATATCCGCAACTTGTGGATCTCCTGGCATACATTTTTTACCTCTCATTCCACTGCAAATTCTCGTCACCGTGTTGCTGACGACAATGCAGTTCACCATATTCACATCCTTCATTTCCACTACAAAACACTATGGCTTTCAGAAGAACATATTTTCTGATATAGCAGAAAGCTGAGACAGATAAGGACAGTTTCGAGGACAAGTTTTCTTCTTCTATTTAAAGTTTTCAAAATCATCACCTTACACATGAAATGCCACGGTATTCGACTAAAGTCTTAAAACACTCGTCCACAAAATAGTACCGACTTGGTGGCTTCAATGCGAGTAGGTTATGGTAGATTTAGAACATATTTCTAGTGACTCTCCGGTGATATATACTTTGAACTGCTTTTATAGACCTCGCTCAAAACAGTAATAATCTGATAAAATATCTTGAGCCTAACACGAGGTCTTTTGTGGCACTTATACAGTGCAAGACACCTGTTTCAGCATTCCAATCTCATCAGTATCACAGTGTTTGCTTATTTTTTTTAGAGTGATCAACAGAACTTTGGTTCTCATTTTATGATTTTTACACTTTTACACGCATTCCTTCAAATGCTTGTTATATACTGTAGAATCACACGTATACCCTAAGCTAACAACCATCTGGCAATTAAGTGGTTTGTAGCTGATCTGAACACTGAGTTGACTCAAAATGGCCGAGATTACAGCATCAGGTAAGAGAGCACCACGACCTTGGCTTTCTTGAACGTCAATGACCTGAAAAATTAAATTTCTCGCCGGTCAATAGCGCTCCTATTGAAGTGTTCTCAATCAGATTGCATGAGGCTCTTGAGTAATGGAAGAGCTAAGAGCTTGAACTATTGTTAAAATGCAGCTCATCTCCTACTTTCTTCCAGAATTCGCAAACGATGCACGAAACTTAAAGATTAACTCACTGTTTGCATCACGAGACGCTCTACGAATCCCCTAGCTCCTGCCTCGCTAGTTGCAATACCGGGATGCCCAACGGAATTGACTACGCTGGTGTAAACCATAGTAACAGGTAAGGTTGTGAAACCCGTTACAGTGAATGTCCTAGTGCTTGCTGTAACGAAATTTCCCAGCAATTGCAATGAACGATTGAGAATCAAATCACTATTAAAAATGATTTCCTATGGGAACTTGCACTACTTTTATTTTGTAAAATTCTCTAATAATTTATCCATCCACTGTATTTTGAATTTATGGGCTATCATCTAACTAGAAATATTCGGATCCCTCAATAATCTTCTCCTAATTACCTTGACCTGCAGGCATCACTCCACATCCAAAAACTGTCGAGATTGTTGCCAGCATCAACATCACAAGGTAGCCCATCATATATCTCGCCATGTTTGTGAAAACGTTCATTTTTGTTTTCTGAAAATTCAGTCAAAGTGGCAAAGTCGACTAAAAACACAATTTGCTTTCAGCATCAGAACATATACAAGGCAGCAATGAGCTTGACACAGTATATAAGTGGGTGACGATGCATTGACAGTTCCTTGGCTTTTCGAAAAGTTCTAATTGTCTCAAGTTGCCTAATTCAAGCCAAAATAATCCGAAGTAAGTTTTCTCACTGATTCCATTATTACAAGGCATAGAGGAGTAGGTTAAAGGTGGAATGTATGTGAAATATTGGATGACAGTAACATGACTGGAAAGGACTGTTCGAACAGATATTGCAGTGAGTGTGCCCATTCTCAAGTAAACGACTTGAATCCGTTTCCCGCCTTACCATTTCTACTGGTGCAACGTCAACCGCGATTTTTCCCGGAGATTGGACATTCGTTCTCAAAAAATGCACTTCTAGATAGTTCTGGATCAGATATCAATTCAGAAGAACGTAATGGAACTTCCGATGACAATTTTCTTATTGAGCAGAATTCGCCATGCCTAAGCTTTGATGTTGTTATTATCCTCTCACATTTGGTAGGCCTAACAAATATTCATTGTTGACGGCTAGGGTAATCGATCACCAAACCAAAAAACACAGAGAAAAAGATGCCACTGATATGAGGAATTGAAAAGGAAGCCATTGTAGAATTATCTATGGTGAAATGACCTACAGTATCGTATCTTGTTTGTCTTGAGTCACAAAATTCTACACTATGGTGAAATGCCGATGCATCGAGATTTGAAAGTGACGGAGTTGAAAGCGAGTGAGATAACATTGAAAAGAGAATTCCTTGCACTTCCTCATACTTCCAAATTTCTCATCAATATGGATGTTTATACAAATCACTTTATTTTTTATTTTGATTTCCTGTAAAGCGCAGGCAATAGGAATTCGCTGTGCATAGTTTGTCCAGAAAAGTTATGCTGTATTCGTGAAACGGTCATAAATTTTGAGTATGTGATCTCATATTTGAAAATGTATTAGAAAGACTAGCTAAAAAGATCGGAGCACTGCCTTCTTATAGTAAGCAATCTATCCGACTATTCACTATTTCTTGTCATTGGAACAATTAAAAATCTTTCATTGATAACGACGCTTCTCGTAAGGCAATGATTCAACACTGCTAATTGTGTTTTTGGTGTGTTATTCGAGAATAGGACAAGACACAATTCAATATCTAAGTCGGAGAATTCTTGCCGGCGTACTTACTTGATGTTTGGTACTTGAACAGTCCGTCTTCACTAATTGTGCGGACCCCAGCACATATTCCATTCGTCCCTCTGAGAGCTGCGGGTACAGCTCCTTAATTCTTCTAACGAACGCGTCAGCCTAACGTGTAAGTGGTCGTCCTCAAGGACACTTATGTTCTCGTGCAATCTACTCTACAGTTCTTTTCGTCCATCTGTCGTCCGTTCTTCTCAGTATATGACCGGCCCTTCCATGCTTCGCTATAGATGTGTAGACCTCTGGGTCACGAAGATGGGATATACTCCGAAGATCTGAGCTGCGCAAGCCGGCTAGATGTTGTGTGCGCCGTATGAATTTGAGAAGACATCGTCTATCCCGCTTCGCTTAATTCCTTCAGCATCGTCCCTGCTTTATGGGCACTTTTTAAAATAATGACAATGTCGTCTGCAAAACGAAGTTGTGACAAAAATTTTCCATCAACATGAATGTCCTTCTCGTCCCAATCAAGTGACTTCATAACCCACTTCAGCGCGGCGGTGAACAGCTTTGGCGAAATCGTATCACCCTGTCGAACCCCTTTACCAATAGGTATGGTCAGAGGTCGATGAAAAAGCTGTATTTTTGTGATGCAGTTTTGATAGCAGTCTGACAAGGTTCCTATACAGAACGGATCCACTCCTTGATCGGCGATTTTACATAGGACCGCATTCGTTTCGACGCTATCAAACGCCTTTTCATAGTCGGCACTTGTTAGGATTAAGGGCGCGTGATATTCCGACAGACTTTAATGACCAGTGATACGGTTTGGATGTGATCCATGGAGCAGATCCTTTACGGAATACTGTTTGTTCAATTGATTGAGCCTCATTCAAAGTTCTTGATATGTGCTGAAGTATGATCTTCGTAAAGAGCTTGTAGAGCACACTTAACAAGCGAATTGGACAATGAATACGAAGATTTCTTCGGTCACCCTTTTTATGGAGGATGATTGTGCGCGGCCTCTCCCATTAGTGTAGAATTATTTGTTGGCCTCCAGCTCTTAGGAAGTCGGCGTGATGTCATCAAATCTCGGAGCTGTGCCATTCTTCATCATGCCTTCTATCGCAACACGTACTTCAGAAGGTAAAATCCTGGGTGGTTTTTCTTCAGGGAGGTTTCGGGGTCCGGGACGTGGATTATTAAACAAAAAGGTTGGTGTAAAATTTTTCCGTTATCGATTCCATGTCATGGTGAGATGTTCCAGTAATCCCATAGTCGTTCATCAGCGCTGCTAGAGGAACACTGTAATCACACAAGTCCGACGGCATTTCTTTAGACCACATCGTTTTTGTTCTGCTTCCAACAGTATCTTCTGCCTGTACCGGTGAAGATCCTCCTGCAGAGCTCTCCCGTAGCTCAAGTTTATTATCACTCAACTAAGTATGTTGCATTAGGACCAAGCCTCAGTTTTATCCTCTTTTCGAGCAAAACCTTAGTGGTAGTGGGGATGCGGTCTAAACTCCTTGTTTAAGCAATTGAAGCGGACTCGGCACAACATTTCAGTCCTTTAATAAGCACCTCGTAGTCTGCCGGCGTACGTTTAAAATTAACATAAAATTTTGAACCTTCGACTACCAGTGTAATACCACTCGCATTTATACGTAAATATCTTTCACAACCAATTTCTATGTTAATCTGCGGAACTATGAGTAGGACACTTTTCAATGAACACGCTTTCGGAGTAGGCCGTCGCCTTCGGAGTAGCGTTTTTTTTAAATGACAAATAAGTGCTTCTAGGATCTATGTCAAAAGTACTGAATGCAAATGAGCGGTCGTCGATGTTCACGAACACCACTCTGAGCAGCTTAAACCATAAAAGTGAGGTCATTTCGCGATCAATGCTGTATTACTTTTCAGTAATGGGCAACGCTTGGTTTCAATTTTTATCAAGCTTAGGCATGGATGATTAACCCTTATTACGACTAACTTTTCGACGGTTCCGCCTTCATTGAAGTCATGATGATTTGCGTCGACTGCCCACAACAGTCGTCCTACTTGCGATGAGTAAGATGGAACACTGCACGAGCAGAGAAGTGTTTCAAGAGTTGACCTTTTACACAAAGCACTAGCCATGCTGGAATGAGCTCAGAGCACTGAGTTACTATATGGTCTTTAGCCGGTTGTCTACCGATATTATCCGCTCTTTTGGTGATAACTTTCTCATGGCTAAGAAATTCCTTAGCCGAATTAGCATCAAATAGCATTCGCAGAGGTAAAAATGTGTACCTTGTCCCTTTGTGAATTGTAGCCATATTTGGCTGTAAATGGTTCCGAAAGCTGTGGAGAGCTTTGGCGAGGAACGCTTTGGTCTTATTATCGTCTTTTTGTAATGAGACCTATACTTTTTTGACACAATGGGGTTATATCTTCAGCAAATGGTCAAATGTGATAGAAAAAACATCAATAGGTCCATGATTAGAAGAAACAGCGCCGATGAATCCAACAAAGCCATACCTTTCGGGAGGGAAACTAAATACCTTTGTAAAGGTAATATTTCGAACTGTCATTGAGCATTTTCATGCTATCTTATTCATATTTAAACAATATCTAACTTTTATATCTCATGTCAGCAAAAATCACCATTAATGACTGAGGCTTTATTGAATCGCCAAATAATTGATTACGATACCATTTTATGCGTCTGAAATCAATTACTGTGACGTAAGTTTTTCAACATCCATACACTGTCATTTCAAATGATGCTTAAAAGCAGTCATAGCTGTAGAGATTATCAACACAATGAATAAATGGAATTATTCTTTATTTACCCGCATTAGTAGTGGTAAGATTTCATAAATATACCCGGTAATGTAGAGTGATGTGCAAAGCTTTCGCATCGGGGAGACTCGTACCCGTGCCTCACTCTATCCTGGAGCGCGTGCTCTAAACCGTTACACTACTGACGCACATTTTACACAGCTCTACTGGGCATCTATCTGTCAATCTCCAGCCGTCAACGGCCTAGCCCGGGTGCTCGCTATCGACATTGAATCCAGTCACGCTGATAGATATTGAGTGTCAAAGATCAAATGAGATTCTTTTCGTACAACCGCTTTTTATCGGTGGTAAGATTCCATAGATTTACACAATGATGTAGAATGATGTTACCACCGCTAAAGCGGTTGAATAAAAAATAATTCCATTTGATTTTATACTCACATCTGTCAGCGTGACTGGGTTCAATGTCTATACCGACTACCCAGGCCAGGACGCTGACGGATGGCGGCTGACAAATGGATGCGCTGTGGCGTAGAAAGAGTGATGTGCGAAATGGGCGTCAGTAGTGTAACGGATTAGAGCACGGGCTTCCGGATAGAGTAAGGTGCTGGTTCTAGTCTCGCTTGACCCCAAGGTTTGAACATAATGAATAGGGTGCTAATCACTGTATGCGAAGCGAGTTCATCGGCAACCCTCAACATTTTTGAATTATTAGTGCACTTCAGAAGGTGGAATATCATAGAGATATGGCATAAAAGTTGTTCTACCGTTCTATGGGTATAAGACTTCCATATCCTCTTGAACTCTGCTGTGAACATCATTCACTGTAGCAACATATCACTGGACATGAGCACTGATTTCACATGCTTTACGTTGTCTATTTTAATCAAACGACAGCGTATGTTTCCTCTATCTTGCCGGTATCCCACCTTTCAGATGACCTTGTATCTTATATCGTGAATTGTAATGATTTATGATTTTTACAAATGTTAGGTTGGTGCAAAGTAATCGCTGTTTCAGACCGCACTAAAACAGCAATTACTTTTGTAATTAATTCAAATTGCGAAAATGGTAGAATGGTCGACGTCGAGTTCTTCTGCGACAACTTGTGCAGCTTTAAGAAGATTAACTCTGATGATTACTTTTTCCATGACTTCTGATAAGACTGATGCAAAAACGAATGCGGTTTATGCCTTGTTGAAATTTGTCTCCTTTACAAATCTTCTTGAATCACCACTTCCACCATGTTCGGTAGCAGTTCCTCAGCCAAATGCGCTGCTAATGTTGGCAGTTGTCTGTGTTGTTCTACGACTCACTTCGAGCTATAGTTTTGAAACTGTAATCACTCTTACAACCCCAACATCCTTACCATCGTCTGAAATGAATAAAATAAAAATTAAGTGATAAGTCACTAGCAACAAAACATAAAACAAGAACTGAGACTAAAAATGATTTATATAATATCTACACATATCTACGAATATGTATCCCAATATCAAAAGGCGCATTTTATCATTTTTCACTAGCCTTATAGATTGTTTTAACGTATAAAGACTGTCAATGTATTAGGACGTGCAAGGTGTTAAATATATGTGCAATGTTCAATTGTGCAAGTTTGATTATGATGAACAAAGTGAAAAATTTTGACCGATGGTGATTCTCACAAAATAGTCGTCTTTGCATGATGCTGTTGGTACCAGCTAATGATTGTTGAACAAATATGTTGAGGGAGACGTTCATAATAAAAGGATGAAGCTCTCGGCGTTGATCAATCCCTGAGGGATGCGCCATGCATTCTTCTTCAATTTTTAATTTGGTTTGAGGTGATCGAATGCGTACCTGGCATTCACAATGACTCGCTGTGGCCTCCCGCTGTACCGCGTCAGTGCTGCTTACCTCCCAGACAAGTCTGAGACCAGTCTGGTATCAATTTACCAACCCGGAGGGATGGATGGCTTGGTGAGCTATGAGCGCGAAGTCAAACCATTGACCTCGTGTGCGACGCAGAGCACCTCTAACCACTGTGCCACCTACGCCTTTACGCTCATAATTCCAGCTGTAAATCCAATGTCGAGTTGAAAAAGGAGCTAAGTACTCCAAAGTCAAATTGTCATCTTTTCTGTTAAAGTCGAAAGCAGATAATGTTCTTTCTATGAGCCAGCTCCTTACTGGAATCATTGTATAACGAACTATCGAATGATACATATTAGTTTGGTGAAAAACTTCTCTTCTAAAAAAAAAAAACCAGAAAATCGCAAGCATTCTACGGAAGTCGCATTAAAACGCAAGGATTTTCGAGGCAAGTGGAATCTAACTAATGATATTCCATCATTTAGTGAGGGAAGGGATTATTCAGAATTAATCAACCACAAGAAGCGCACCAATCTTCGTAGCCGTCCGAAAAGCACGGACAGGTGAGAGTCGGAAACGAAAACGGCCCTCACCGTCCGCAAAGGGTCAGAGCGTAGTTTCAGAAAAATCTCCAGAAACATGAGGAGCGAGGTCTAACACTATCATTCCTCGGCAGAGTAGCCTATTTCTGTTAGCATGTAAATAGATTCAAGTCGTGCACAACAGTTGCAAGCCCTTGTACTCAGGGGAAGACAGAGGAGGATTTACTAACTGTCAAATATGAAACAGATAACTGCCCACCACATGTTTTACCACTCCTCTCGAGTGTTTTGAATGCGAGAAGTGCCTGATTTTCTATAATCTTTGGGACGGTCTTACCTGTCACTAAAGTCTGCATTTGGGACAAAACTGAGTCATTACTGAGCCGAATATTTCTCAATTAAATCGCTTCAGTACTGGTACGAGTCCATTAACGATTAATTGATTATTGTATACCACTCTCCACAGAATAATCTTGTAAAAAAACTCTGCTTATATGACTCGCGATAAAAGTTTTTCAAAGGATTTGTTAAATTTTACTCAATACAATACTTTATTTAAGTAGAAAGAAATAGCGAAGATGTTAGTCACACGGTGAATCAACGAAGACGATGCGGAACTACTGCAACCCGGAAGTGGTACTACGACGGGCTACTAAAACTCGGAACTGATTATCTAGCTTCAACCAGCGTTCATAAAAGACTCATAAGAAGGGCGATGATTCTGTTGTTTTGATGGCGCTTTCGACATGTGATTCGTAAACGAACAAAACAAAAATTTTTATGGTATAAGTCGAGGATTTTCAGCTGCAATTTGGAAAGGAGAGCTTTACACATACGTTCATCACAATAGTAATGGGCCTTCCAAGATGAAGAAAAAGATTTCCATAATTTTCAATTTGGACAAAGTGCTGCGATCGGTAAAGGGCAAAGCTAAATGACTAAAACGGGCGTGACCGTTAAACAAATTTTTAAGACTTCATTATACGAAATGTACAACAATAAAGTTTGTTTACTCAGTTTGACGTGGAAAAACTGGGAGAATCTGACGGCGTTCCTCAAACATAAACCTCGCTGAAGAAGTTGGAGCCTTTATAACAGTGAGTAATGGAGCCTTTGCCTAGTGTCACCTCACTCGCGTTCTAAACAGTGTACACTTTACTTCCTCACCTTACTACTTGAGAGTTACATCTAGATGTAGGAATCTTGTACCTCACAACTAAACCTCATATCTTAATACGGATTTGATCTCTCCAACAAGATCTGACGATCACCCTTTCTTTTTTCATATCGGTGAATTTGTAAAGCCATCTCAGTCCTCGTCTGTTTCTGAAACCCTTAACTTGATTTTATTGCTTCAGCGCAATAAAAAAGCCGTTTCGGGAAATAAACAGATCTTGGAATTGCCGAAATCTAAGGTGTTCAACCAATTTTGAAATTTTCAGGAGAAAGTGAATATGCTCCGAATGCGAAATGTGATCTGTTCTTCCTACCACAACGCTCTGAGAATTCTATTTCCCAGAGAAAATTGTATTATTGAGATTGATGGTGCGAAACTATCGAATTATTACCAAAATCTTAGAAAAGGGAGAAAACGGAAGAGAAGAGGAAGTGGGGGGCCGCCTTGGCTCAATTGTTGTGGTGCTGATGCTCGTCGCGGCGCGCATGGAATCGAGTCCCTCTCCCTCCTCCTCCTCCCCTTACTTCGACCCTTCCCGGCAGTCAACAACAACAGCCCATGGAGCGCTGTAGCCAGGCTATACCCCAGATTGCAAGGAGATTTGCTTAACCAATATTCTAAGACGTTCAAGAACACGACGAAAAAAACGAATTGAATGCCAGAAGTACTGGGATCCTCACAATGAAAAAAAAACGCTATGAAGACGGATCAATAAGTGTCTAAAAATCTTAGAAAAAATTGAAAAAGGTTTTATCTTTAAAGGTTTGAAAGATGCACCCAATCAACCGAAAAGTGCCAAAGAGTGTGATGCGGATCAAATAAAGTGATCTTCGATAAAACAAATGAAAAACTGTACAAACTTGATGAGCTGGTGCATAATTTTATTCAAGGCCCAAGAATGGCAGCAAAACGGTTTTTTGCTCTGCAAATTAGTTTAACCGACCCGTGACTGCCACATTACTAAATTGCTGCAACACTGAACTGCTAATAGAAGTAAATGCTTATTGAGCTGCAATCGGCATTCGTAAGAAACTCCGATGATTCTCTAGCAATGACGAAGCTCTTGAATGACAATGTCGTTCGTAAAACAGACAAGACTGATTTTCTGAGTCAGACTATTCTCGCTGAGATAGTGAAGTCATATGCAGCCGTCTTCTCTCTACTGGGACTGTCATGTCATCCACACGAAGACTCGGATGCTTGTCATCTCAATTTCTCTACAGAACAGTGAGTGAAAGGTTTCCCAGAAAACATACCCGAACCGTCGCTCTCTGAATAGTTGTTCTGTAAAGTGACTAATAAGTTTTCCTACTATTCTCCGAATCATTGGAATACTGTTGAACATTTATTGATATTATTAAGCATCATTTCGATCTTCTAGTAACTGATCAACAAAATGGTATCAACCGATGTTCTGCACCATATTGCTTGCAAACAAAGAAGAAACGGGATTTCCCTGAAGCATTGCTTTGTAAAGTCTTCAAATATACTTAACCTTAAGATAAAAATTATCGATGAAATTCTCAAGCAGGGGAAGTTTTTTTTTTTCCGACGGCCTTAATCGACTCAAATAGTATCACCACAGTGTCCCATTTGGTGATCAAGGAGATGCTTTACCTGACGAATAGGATTTCGATGAATGTCTACCGCTTGGATCATTTTCGGGCCACTACAAAAACCAAAGATACAAAACGAGTTGGATTGATAACTTTTGGTAAGGAAGAAGAATCTCGGTTTTTTTTAGATATTTTTTTTTTTCTTTGAGACTTTGGAGAAATGAGATTAACCGCTAAGGAGTTCACGGCCTTTCTACGTATCTAATGGGTCTTCACTATACGAATTATGCAATAAGAAATCTTACATTGTCTGCATACCGTGGGTAAACCAAGGAAATTTGATGACGTTTCATAAACATCCTCCTCGATGAGAACTTTCAAAGGTTGAAAAGTAGTGACTTAGGAAGCTACAGCTCAGTGTCACGCATATGTATTCTTTACAGTGTCTACTTTCGTTTTCTACTCCGTACACTGCCATTCTTTCAAGTAGAGCATTCCTAGTTTGAAGACGGAACGTGATGGCTTCATTCAATTTTGTTCCTTACTCAGACGCGACTTCATTTTTTCTAACTCATATTAACGGATTTACAATGCCATAACGTCTTTTGTCTGTTTACATATTCACCAGTAAAATCCGTATAATTGTGCGTTGGCTATCAATCAATCTCTTCGTCAACAGAATGGATCTAATAGAAGAGACTGATGAAATTATCAAAGCTGAGCAAATGCGTTTCTTGATTTTCGGAAAATTATTACTTCGACAATGAAATTTGTGGTGCGTTTCTATCAATGTATATGTTCTTTTACAGATTTCCTCATAAATATTCAGTGTTGACATAGGCAATTTCTTGATTCCATACGTTTCATTTTTAGGAAAGTCGTGATTTTCTGTTGAAGCATCAGAAGTGAGAATACGGAAATCAGTATTGATCCGTGACACCTGAAGGAGTGTAAATCAAAGTTTGTTCGACAATAGACCTTTTAGTTCGTGTTGTTATAATTCAGAATTTGTCAAGCATTTCATCTTGCTCACCGATCCCAATCTGCTTCGTATTATCAGATCTGCAGCAATATCTTCTTTCAAAGAATTCTGTTTTGGATTATACGTGCTATAAAATCCTAAAGCTGTTAGAACAGTTAAAGTGCTAGCACGCCAATATCACTCGCATTATCATACGTGCTGAGTACTAAATCCGTTGTCGCTTCGTAAACGATGTGTTGCCAAAAATGGAAAAACTTCTCCCATTTGAGTCTACAGTGTTTGCTTAGCTTTCTAGGAATCGAAAATGAACATTGCAAGAATTTTCACTAATTCTTTCATGCTTTCGCTGCTTGCCGTAATCTCTACAGTGTTGGGATGTAGAGTGTTGTCTACAGGACAAGGTAATGATGAAAATCAGTTATCATATTACAGATTTTTCTAATTCACATGGAAGTCTATAAACTGTTATCAAAACAGTTATATTTGGCACTTCATTAGTATTCAGAAATGACCTAATTTGACGATTCTAATTATAGGATCTTGCATTTAAAGTATGAAAGAAGAAAATAGGCTCAAGACATTATTCAATTTGATAATCCATCGAAAAAGTTTGATAATCCATAGAAAAAGTGCGAAATTTTGTTTCAGGAAGAACATGGTCATTCACCGTTACTGGATTCACTTTGCCTGTTTTCATGGTTTACTCTACCGCAACCAATGTCCAGGCCCAGGTATCTGGTATAGCAAGTAGCAAAGGAGCAGCTCAAGGATTTGTGCAACGTCTCGTGATTCAAACAGTAAGATGGCAGCGCTTCAACTTTGAGCTCTTTCTTATTTTCGCTAATCCTGAGAAAGCGTAGGTAAGGATCTCATTTTATGACTGCCCGTGATCCTCCTAATGTTGATGTGATTTGCATAGCTTCATATACCTTAATCTGATCGAAAACTTTTTTAAGTACACTTCACATTTCTAAATATACTTTGAACACTAATCAAAAAATTTTCTTTGGGTCTTTGATGTTCTCGAACGCCAAGCTCGTAGTGCACTGCTAGCGGATCCCATAATCTCGACCATGTTGGATCAACTTACTGTTAACATTACTTACGAACCAATGGAATGTCCTGAAGTTGCTATTACTCGAGCTGAAATGGGTGGGTGTTCAATGATCATGGTTTATTTGAAAGACTCCAAGCAGAAGTATAACATGTAAAAAATTCTGCTTCTTATTACTAAAAAACCAAGCGGATTTCAGAAAATAATCAGAAAAGTTATAGAATTTGGAAAAACCTCTACAGTGAAGTAGAGTTAAGTATTTCAAGATCGACGATAATTTCTGAAAAGTGTTCTTTGTATCTCTTCTTCAAAACGATTTAGTTTTCATTGTGTAAGGTGACAGTTTTGAGAGTTTGAAAGAACTGAAAGGCGAATAAGAGAAAATCATTGCTCTAAAACAGTTCTTCGCTTTTTGCAGTTTTTGATTGTAATAAAAGAAGAATTATTGTCGGAACTGCAATTTTTTTTTTGCAGTAAAGATAATGCCCGGTATGCCTTCACTTCGATGCATCATAGTCAGCAACACGGTGACGGGAGTTTGCACCGCTCTAAATGCGAATGGAGGATCGTGTCAAATGGCAGTAGATGGCATGGTAGCAATAACATCCGTTTCTAGGAAATTCACGACAATTTCAGGGACTCTCTCGGTATGAGAAACTTACTTTTTGTGTAACTTCTTTTTGAAAAAGAACGTTTAGACCACAAACATCATCATGGCGAATTGGTCGAGGACGATGTGGCAAGATGTGGTGAACAGAGCGGTTCGACTGTTGGCTTTGGGTCCATTTAGATCGCATTTCTTCTCAGCAACTGGCACTGTTAGTGAAAACTGAAATTGACCTGTGATATCGATATTTGAAGCAATAATGATAATAAATTGGAAAAGTCACATGAGTGTTAATTTGTCAGAGTAGTTTGATGAATTACTTGAAAGCGTACAATGTGATGATTTTGGAACTGGCGAATTCTTAGAGATGCAAACTTTTTTTTCAGAAAAAATCACAAAAAAAAACTTTTTTGCTTGTAAATCGATACTGCTTTCATCGTTAATTCACTAGTGGGCATAAAGAAGCTGATGAAGTATAAAAGAGCGCAAATAACAAAATTCAGATCTAATTATTGGAATAGGATCTGCAACTCACTACCTCAAGGCTGTTAGTAGAAATGTATTCATTTGCTTTCCAAGAAGTGGCCATATGTAGCTGGACTCGACTGAATAACATTGAGAAGGGACCATTTCTGAAACTCATATATTGAGGTGTTTATAGGTTGGATGTCACCGAATTACCAGGAACAAATTGTTTTCATGTGAAGATGTCCGCATATTCGCTGTAGAAGTCGGTAAGTAGGAATAAAGATGAAGAACACTTGCATCCTATATTGGGAATCCTTCGGTGCCACATATCTTATAGAAGGCCTCCAGAAATATGAGAATAAACCCGTGATTTTTCAAAAAATTTTGAATCCCTCCCGCCATCGTGTCTCTTCTTGCAAAAGCCTTAGATATTAACAAATGACGAAACGTTGTGCGTTAGCCTGTATAGCAACACACAGCAGAACTTGGAATGTTAACATTTCATAAAGGAGGAGAGTCTTTTCGTCATACAGTGCTTGTTGTTGATTCGGAAGTTTTTGTACCAGTTATATAAGCCTTTTGGGTGGGAAGCTCGAGGGCTCTCACTGTAGTTCGCGGAAGAGTATAGAAGGAAGAGAATGGTGGCTATTCTTTAGAAAAACTATACGAGGAAAAAATAACTCCGTGCGAGCCACTCAACGGTCGTTCATCATTTTCCATCGAACAACTCGGACTGCCATTCTACTGACAACCGTTCTGCACAAAAAGGCATTGACGAGTGAAGTTATTTTCTTTGAATGAAGTGTTGCTTCAGAAGACTGGACACAATGCTTGTGTCATGACAAGCACTCCACGCAGTTCGTGTAAGGATTTTTGTGTTCATTCACTTGAATGAGGAGTTATTAGGCCAATGCTTCAGATTAACCCCTACGTGCCATATGCACCTCTGATACGTAAGGTTACAGGCGGTGCTGCTGTGCGCTGTGATAGTATGGAGTCGAATTCAGTAAAGTAGTGGAAGATTTAAAATTTGTATTATATATTTAACAAGATGAAACCAAAGAACTAGTGCTATGATTAACATGAGGCAGTTGAAATGTTCGCCATAAGAAACGTTTGTAGTAATTTCTTACAGCCTCATCCATAAAATGAGATGTCGAACCTTTATGATGAAACTAAAAAAGTTAAGCAATCGAACATTGCTTATTATTCAGAGACTATACAACGCAAACGCAGATCATCTGCTGACCTCATTATTGGTTTCGGCCGATCAGAAAGGTTTAAGGTTTTGCTGATTTAGATCACTGATCGCGCATTAGAACTCTAATATTTTTATGATTAGAGTGTGGAAGCACTCTCACCTGACAATCTAGAGAAAACCTTTTCTTAGGAAATTGTGCTTTTAGCTTCTTTAATATATTTCCTCTGCTTAAAAAAGAAAATCACGAATTATATCAAAGCATGCCGAGGTTAATAGACAGTCGGTCTTGGGAATTGTTAGAAGAAGTACCAGCAAGATTCTTCCGACTGACAAAAGGAAGCATTGTCACTAAGGCAGAAAACTGTCTTAGCCCGACAATGTGTGAAGTTTCTCCGACGCTGCATAGAGCATCGAATGGTTCCAAACTTCATAAAACGAAAACGACTTCACGCGATATGTGGTGTACCAGAGGACAGCCATCGAATACTGAATATCGAAATGAAAGTACTCCGCGCCTGTCTACGAAGCAAGCAAGACAATCTGTACGCTATGCTGAAGAAGTGTGCGGAGAAGGAATATTATTGTGATCAGTATTTGGAAGGCAACCTTTGGAGAAGAATAGTTGGTGGGTCAAAATTGATTTGCGAGTCCATTAGGTCAAATGCTAAAGTTACTTTGAGGAGAAGTTCGATGATCTTTTGAGTAAATCGCATAACATGACTTTGAGAAGGCATACGGATACCGCTAATGAAGAACAAGCGAGTCACTCCAGGGCAAGTAATCCACCAAGAAATTCGAGGGTCACTGTGCTAGGAGGCATAACTCTCCCTGATGGTGCGAGCTCGCTATTAGAATTGTGTCCAAGCTTTTCACCATCTCAACCCATTTCTAAGGTGTCCTTGCGTAAGGTTGTTTGTGGCTTACATGATTTACAAGATCAACTCCGTAAAAGGGCCAGAACTGAAGTGACTAATAGGAATGAACAGCAGGTAGAGGTTTGCACCAATACCATCATTTCTTCAGCCGTTCTTTGGACAACAAGACCCCAACGAGGAGGTTGATAGAAAATCCCGGGAATTTGCGGAAGAGATCTTCAAAACCTTCACTTACTATAGTACGAAAAGATTGCAATCGATCCTCACCGAGCTGCAAAAGCATGGCATGAAAGAGGTTCGAGAGTTGATAAGGGAAGGAAGAATAAGGCTATCAGTTAGTGATAAGGGTGGAGAATTTGTTGGAATTTCTCGACAGTTAGAAATCGCAATAACGAATAAGCATCTCGAAGATGTTTCCCTTTACCAATCATCTTTTGTAAAGGAATTCAAAAGGCAAAACCTTAAATTGAACAAAGAGTGGGTCAGTACGGCAAAAACAGCAGGCTTAAGACCATCTATCATTTCACAATTGAAAATCCAGTCACCAACGTGTCCTGTCTTATACTTACTTATGAAAACACATAAGTTAGTATCCACTGATGATCTAATGTCTAACGATCCATCTGCATTCAAGGTTAGACCTATCATCAACTGCGTAGGCGGACCGACGGATAGGATAGCATGGTTTTTAACGTTAATAACATCCCAGTTGCTAGGGCACATTCCAGCCCATCTGACGAACACTCAGATGTTCCTGGATCGTCTACGTAACGCGAACCCTAACAGCGCGTACGTAATGGAGTCATTCGACGCCACTGCTTTATACACCAAAGTATCGAATGACTCCGCATTGCAAGCCACACATGAGCTTCTGATACAACACCAGGAAGCTGTAAACATGTATGGCTTGTCGATTGAGCAGTTCATGGTCCCATTAAAAGAGTGCCTGAACTGCTCAATCTTTAGATGGTCCGGGAATTAATCAGAGGACTGGCAATGGGGCAGCGACTGGTACCTAGCCTAGCGAATGCCTTTATGTCGAAAGTGGAAGCACCAGTGATGGATCTCCGGCCATCACTGTACTGTAAGTATATAAATGAGTGTTTGGTTATCTGCTCCACTCAAGAGGAGCTAGATAATTGCTTTAGATTGTTGAATGAACGGTAGAGTATATAAAGTTCACCCATGAGATACCAAAAGATCATTGGCTTCCTTTCTTGAACGTGCAAATAAGCTTAAGCGAGAGCGGCTACGTTACAAAGTGGTACCGGCAGCCAAGTAGTAAAAAATATTCTGGTTCACTATCTCTCTTCCATCCATCACATTCGTAGAAGGCGCTAGTAAAGAACATGTTTCTAACAGCAGCCAGCGTATGTACTGGGGAGGAGCAGAGAGTAGAATCCGTGAAACTGGCTCGGGAAATAGCCACTTTTAATGGATACGGATTTGTAGCCCTCGGCTTAGGTTTAGAGGAAATGGTGCGCCTCCGAACGGAAATTCGAATGAAAGAAAAATTCCGTTCATCCTCCCGTTCTTTTCAAATGAGATTAGTACAGCTATGAAAACGCTGTTTGAAAAGGGCGGGTCTAGAGCAATCGGTGGCTCTTATTGAAATACCACCAAATACTCTAAAACGCCAACTAGTTCGCAACCGCTTATATGACCGTCTCTGTATAATGAAAGATTGTAAAATATGTCCTAACGGCAGAGACGGTGATTGCATGAGCGTTGGTACAGTCTACCTAATCTCTTGCAAAGCGTGTAGTGATAAATATGTTGGCGAAACGGGTAGGCCGCTCTATGCCCGCATAGAAGAACACCTAGCTGACAAGCGTCTTAATAGACGGAACACCCCGCTAGGGACGCATAAAGAACAGAAACACGACAGAGCTGATTTTGAGATTGGAGTCACCATCCTTGCGCAGGAAAAGAAGACATCAGCGCGAAAGCTTCTTGAAGCACTTTGGATTAATACCACCATTCCAACTATGAACCGCAGGGAGGAATGCCTTGCAATCACACGTGATTTTAGTCAGTATATAAGACTGTTATTTTGATAGGTTAGGTTCATTACGAGCCTATGTGATCTCCTTGCGGTGGTCTCCACTTGAATCATGAGTTGATTTTGTGCTTGATGCGATTGAAATCTAGGTCTGGTGATTTTTTCTAAGGGAGTATTGGAGGTGTTTGGCCTACTGGAGTGCGAACAATTTGACCTTTCCAGGCTCTGAAGAAGGCGAACGCCGAAACGTCAGCTGTGAAATAAAGTTAATGTAACACTTCGTGTTTTGCTTAAAAACGAAATTCAGGAATTATATTTATTACATTTCTGTCGGTGAAAAGTAGTGAAATTTATGATGGAGTAGACAAAATGCTGTTCAGCAGCTGATGGCCTGGACATAGTAATTCAGTATAGAAGTCGCATTACAGTAGCGAGAGACGTAGTTTGCCCATTTCGCGAATGACAAATCGGAAGCACAATCAACAATGAAGGTTCATCGAAACCTACAAAAAATTTATAATCGATAAATAAACCTCACCAAGCAACTCTGTGTTTTTCCATTTCAATTGTTGGCTGACAGGCAGTATCTTCGCTCTGTTCTCCTTTCGTTCTCATATGATACTGCGATTAGTCACATGTAAGATTGAACCATAACTTGTGAAAAGCAGAAAAAAATAATGAATCTCATTTTTCTTTATCGAGAACGCCCTGATATAAGCGGTATCATGAATTTTTCCTCATGTCGACCACAAAACGATGCTGACGGTGGTTTTGTCTTGTCATTTTGTGCAGAACGGCAAGATTTTGCGATTATACATCTGGAATTTCGCTGAAATATGGGAAGTGCGAGAAATCTTCACATTCGACTTCTAATGTTATGCCATACGCATGGGGACGTAAATCCTTGTTAGAACAAACTCGGTTTCAACCCGAAAGCCCTGATTAAATAATTTTCCAAAAATGACTCTCAAGCAACTTTTGCAATTGGTGAAAAGATAAGTGCTTCGAAAATGTAATAGTAAATGTATTGAGTGCTGATGAGCGATCGCAGATGTAAATGATCACTACCTGGAGCGTTTGAACAGCTGGAGCCACAAGATGTGAGAGCCGATGTTCTGTGTTGAATTTTTAAATGATAAGTAAAAGCAATTCAGTCTTCGAGCAGACACGGGGTTGCTAACAGCAAGATTTATTCAATATAAATTCTTGATATTACTGAGCTGACTTCAGGTTGATATAGAAATATTTATTCGGCTAACGATTCGGCGTCTTTATGTTCTCGAAATCCGATTTCCGACTCGAAGAACCGTAAGTGCTCGCTCTCCTGAAAAAAAGGGTTTCCCTAGGTTGTCAGATGAGAGTACTTCTACACTCTAATCATAAAAATATCGGAGTTCTAATGGGCTATCATTGATCTAAATCAACAAAACCTTAAACCTATCTGATAGGCTGAAAGCAACAATGAGGTCAGCAGATGATTTGCGTTTTGCGTCGTATCACCTGTCGTTCCGATGATCGTCGAGTGACTCGAGCGGGTACCAGCAACTCTTCCATTTTTCCCTATCGCGTGCAAGAGTAGCCCAGTGGGTCCTCCTCGCTCTAGGGATTCGCTGAGCATCATATCTTTCTTCTATTGCTTTCGTGAAGAAAATCGGGCCAACGGGTCAGTGGTCTTCCTTAAGAGCGCTTGACGTCCCGAGGAATCCAGTCGGTAACGGCTCTCGTCCATCGGTTGTCGTTGAAGAGCATCACGTGTCCGGCCCACCTTATTTTCGATATCCTGGCGTGTAGAACGGCGTCTCTGATTTTCGATCGTTGACGTAGGTTGGAACTTCGAATCCTTTCTCTCATTTGCGAGATACGGGATACTCCTAGCATCGACCTTTCGACTGCGCGTTCGATAACGACAAGTGATCTTTCATCCTGCTTACGTAGCGACCACGTTTCTGCTGCATACGTTAGGACAGGGATAATTGTCGAGTCGAAAAGGTGGGCACGGAGTCGGATGTTCTTTGTCCTCTTCACCTACATCTTCGATGCTCTTAAACGTTCCCCAAGCCGCTCGTTTCCTCCTGCTCAACTCTGGGGCTAGGTCGTTCATCATGTTGATTTCACGACCTGGATAGACGTAACTGGAGCATTCGGAGATTGTCGTTCCGTTGAGCGTGAATGGGGCATTAGAAACCCATCCGTTCCTCATGAACATTGTTTTCGTTAGATTAAGTTGAAGACCAATCTTTTCACAGGCGTTATCGAATATCGATCAACATTCGTTCCGCTTGGCTGATGTTTGGTGTTATGAGAACGATATCGTCAGCAAAGCGAAGATGGTTTAATTGTCGACCGTTAATTTCACTCCCATTTCGTCCCATTCTAATGTTCGCATGACGTTTTGTTAGGGCGGCAGTGAATAGTTTTGGCGAAATTGAATCGCCTTGTCGAACCCCTCTTCTTACGTCAATGGTGATATTGTTGTAGAATGGAGATATTTTGGTCGTGAAATCATTATAAAGCTTACGAAGGATCATTATGTAAAGAGTAGGGACGCCCTGGTTAACCAGAGCCTCTATAACCGCTTCTGTTTTCACTGAATCAAAGGCTTTCTTCGGATCGATAGAAGTGAGACAGAGTGGTTGTTTGTACTATCGTGGAACTTCGATGAGTCTTGTAATCGTGTGGATGTGGTCCAGTGTAAGTGTAATAAGCAGTGTTCGATTGCTATACTTCTTGAGTTTCAGCATAAAGGTTTGACATCTTATTTTATTGATGAGGCTGTAAGAAATTGCTACAAAAGTTTCTTATGGCGAACATTTCGACTGCTTCATGTTAATCATAGCACTAGTTCTTTGATTTCATCCTGTTAAATATAAAATACAAATTTTAACTTCCAATACTTTACTAAATTCGACTCCATGCCATCACAGCGGCAGCAGCATCGCCTGTAACCTTACGTTTATCATAGGTGCATATGGCACGTAGGGGTAGCACAACAGATTCATAGCGAAGTCAGTATACTTGCATAGCAATCTAAAACATCGGCGCTAATAACTCCTCATTCAAGTGAATGAACACAAAAAATCCTCATACGAACTGCGTGGAGTACTTGTCATGGCTGGTACTTCGTACTAATTTAGCGTTGATATGATCTGACATGAGCCAAGAACACTCGTGACTCATGTAACACTCTGCGCCGGTTGTCTGCGGTGATCTACTACAAGTTTTAAATGGATTCAAATAGTAAATCTCTGTGATTTGCTGTTCGATACCCGAAGAACTTTTTTTTGTCGCCTTTTTTGCGAAACGTAAAAGCATTTGACCAAGCTGGTTACACGTTTATTTGACCTGTGCTGCTAGCCTCAAAATTTGTTATAATTATCCTTTTGAATAGATCAAACACTTTTTAGCGGTAGTATTTTTAAGGAAAATGGTTTTTTACTGCTACCGGATAATCGACACAGGTCGTATTAGAACTTTGGCTGGTCCCTGTAATCTTTACTTACTTACTTTTAAGGAGCAGAAAACGGACGATTGTCCATCACTCTATTCATGGTTGATTTGTGTAGCGAGGCTTTCGCCGTCACGAAATTGCTCATTCATTGTCATTCAGCGTTCATAAACAAAAATCATAAAAGGGCAAAGATTCCACGCGATACACTGCCTGAGATTTGTTGTTCACGAAATAAGCAAAGAAAAATCTATTGCGTCCAACTCAAAGATTCTCGATTGTGTTTTGGAAATTAGTGAAATTTTTCTCTCTTCACACATTACATCGCTAACTACTAGAAGAAAATTCCCACAGTGGAAGAATCCTTGAAGAAGAGAAGAAGGAGCATGTCAAGAGTTCTTTGATTCGAAGTTGAAGAAATGGTACTTTGACCAGATCCGAAACATAGCGGACCGAGGGCAGAAAAGTAGTAGAAAACGATGGCCTTTATTTTGAAGAATAATTCTCTTCTGTTTGGAATCAGTGATTTTTCAGTTTTTTAAAATTGTTGTCGACAAAATCAACTCAATCGATTCCATCAGCCAGTCGATGGGACGATGATTTGCGGGCGCCTCGACACCAGCATACCTACACGCAATGGGCAGATCGACGATGAACCACCGACCAACATTCACTAGCAGGGCGGCGTGCGCGGAGAGTGGTTGGTCCATCTCCATCGTCTTGCCATCGTTTCTTGCTGTTGATTTTGTCTATGGCGGTTTTTACTACATTATTTATTGTTCCTATTGGATATTGAATTCTTACTATGGTCTTTCCACGATCTCGGCTGTCGTCTGCATATTGAGTGTGTAGCTACAAGGCAAATCTATTGCATCATCATTATTCGTGTCCCTCATGGCTCAGCGCCTCGTTCACATTCCTTTACGTTGCATGGTGTGGAATGCATCACTGTTCTATGTGGCTCTAGTTAATGGAGAGACGTATTACCTTTTACTATAGTCTTTGGTTCCAACAACTGTTGTCTGACTGCTGAGTGGATTCATCGTGTAATTATCGTAGTACGTATTCCTTACTCTAGCTCATCGCTTTCCATTATAGCTCACATTTCTCACACTCATCGCAGAAGTCTCATGTATTGTTTTACAATAACAGTATTACTAGTATCATCAGCTAGATAAACCCTCATGAGCCACCACTTCAAATTAATTTTATTATTCTCTAACAATTACGTAAACCCCACTGAACCGCCACTTTATTTCAGTAGCCGTTTCTCTCACAGCTATTGTTCGCTTATGTCGCATGCTACCGTCTCGGCTGTTATTGCTCGTTGTGTTAATGATAATGTTGTGTAGATCAAGGTTTAATTATCCAAGTTTGAGACTGGGGCGAGCACATTAACACCAGATTAATCGGTAGCCGATCACCAACTTATCTCCACGACAATTGCTCCAGAACTTTCTTACCAACTCAACATTAAGTAGGATTTCTTTACTTCATCAACAAACATGACAAAATTCTACTTGAAATATCTGTTAAGGATTCTGTCCTCTTAGCCTCTACTTTTATGAATTTTGCAGTGGTTTGTAGTGATACGGATTATCTTGTATAGCTCAAGGTATATGTGAGGATACCTGTTCAAGGCAACTGAGTGGACCAGAAGGTCCTTGATTTACCTAAGGGGATTCCACAGTCAAGCGCGTCACAATGAAGTTTTTTCGGAGAGGTGGGAGCCTGATGGTGTGCAGGAAATCATGCCAACTGTCAAAAGCATTGAAATATGTCTAAATAAAATGCTGCATGAATAACCAATCAGGAATGATTTTTATTTGACTGACACTTGCAGTGGGTGTGATGTTTCAATGTGCCCAATATTGTAGACTGCTCTGCAAAATATGACCTGTTCCTGAGTTTCTAGTTTTCTCCGCCAAAGTACACGGATCTGAAGATAGCAATGACACTTTTTCTACTTAAAAATACCTATTTGAGTCTCTCCATTCATTTATATCATTTACTAATCACGAAGCCTTCTTTGGTTGCGATAAGAATCTAAATTTCACTAGAAAGCCAGCGCATTGTGCTATTTTTGTTCTTTATGAGTCTTTTAATTCTTTTTCTATCCTTGTCGTCATTTTCTAACCTTTTTATATCCCTTTGCGGACGGCACCATTTTTCTCCGGCGGGCGACTCATACGGCTACGAAGAAAGGCGACCGCATGTTGAAAGACTTATGTGGTAGTTTTCTAATGCAATTTGTACTTTTCTCTCCAATAGATGGGATTTCTGTACTAATATATTGTCAACTATGATAGAATAGACCTCATTGAGGTTATTTTTTTACTAGAAAGAACGCAATTTCTCCAATGTTCAATTCACACTTTCGAAAAAAAAAAACCAAGTATTTCCAGGAAAACTATATTTAGAACCTTTATCGAGCAATTCTAAGATATTTCATTTATATTTACCTACAATTCAATCGAATTTGTTTTTTATTTCTTTAGCTTTCGTATCTCCTATTTCATAAAGCACATGAAGTTCATCACAGTGACCGAAAATTCGAACCTAATGAATAGTTCGTCCAGAAACAGTGTTGATTATTGCTTGCGATCCCACTTCATCGGAATTTCGATATTTTTTGTTTATTAGTGCATTTCACATTCACATTCCTAATATCAATGCATAATTTTGTTGGAGTACCTTACTCATACCTGTGGTACACAAAGAGATCGAAGTATAGCGGTTCCTTTCCGTTATCTCCATCCTCTTTGAAACTTTTGGTAGAAACGTATTTTTCACTTCTGAAAGGCGGTCTCGATAACTTTAATCAAGTGAATTTGAACGACGTGTTCTATTCATTAAGAGGCCTGTTCTTATGTGCTATAAACAGTCGAAATAAGATTTTGTTTTACATTCAAGCATTTCTCGCCAGATGAAGTCTTTTGGCAAGCAATTTGTAATCAACCAGAAATCATTTCTTATTTACCCGCCACTTGCGGTGTTATGGTGCCTCAATATAACCAATAATATAGAGAAATGTGCATAAATGTTTGCATCAGCCGGGATTCGAACCCAGATCTCTTTCTATCCGGGAGCGTATGCTAATCGTTGCACCATCGACTTATAATCATTAGATAAGGCAAATCTTTGAAATCTTAGCAATGCGCTATGTTTTCAGGAAGGACTCCTTACAGCGCTATAACAGCCGAAGGATTATTAGGTCCACGGAATTCGGACCACTTTCATTGTTCGCATCCTGACTCAACCACTCGGGAAAAACGTTTTTCTGATTCCACTAAGAGTACTACATTTTTGAGCTGTTAAGTCTAGTGCTATACAGATATCTGTTTCGTCCTATTAAAACTCATTAGTAACGCCCTCTCTAGGCTCAGGCGATCCGCTGCGGTAAGGTAATCCTCCATGAAGGAACCGGCGCCTAGTAATAAATCACCCGTGTAATAATAATCAGGTAATTAATTACTCGGCGTCGATTCTTTTATAGAAGATTACTTAAGCTCAGTGGATCGGCTGAGCCGAAGGAGGGTGCTACTGATGAGTCCAAATAGGACGAGACAGGTAACTGTATAGCACTGGATCTAACAGCTCAAAGATGTAATATCCTTGTCAGATTATATCATTTTGAGCGAGTCAATAAAAAAGTGGTCGATAGGAGAGGTAGAAATCTTTTAAGAGCTTCAAGCGATCAATAGAAGAGGTATGAGTCTTTTGAGAGTTTCAAAATTTGCTTGATAGCTGAAATCTCTCCATTTTTGTATTTATAATTTATTGTCAGACTGTCATCCTTACGCTCTAGCAAAAAAAAAAATAATATTGCCTTCTACACTCCAGCATTTCTCAGTGAACAGGGCTCTTCCGTTAGGCGTTAAAAAAATATTTTTCATAACTTAAATAACGACTATCTTGCTGGCAACTTTGTCTTTGGAAAAAAATATTTGTTATATTGTAGCAGTCAAAAGAATTTATGTTTCGCAGTTTATCGGGACCAATGTCGTGAAATCCCACCCTTTGGAGTTCGAAACTAATCTTCTTTTGACTGTTACAGCGCTTCAAGGAATATTCTCCAGAAAATCACTACTTCTTGAAATAATTGAAATTGTGCTATCGAACGGTTATTGGTTGTTTATAGAAAAAAGTGTATCTGGCGAGAAATCTTGAAATTTGAAAATATTTTTATTTTGACTGTCAGAACGCAAAAAAACATGCCGTTTGGGGAACAAAATATAACGTTCAAGTAAATGTGATCTCGGCTATTCAATGAATACCAATAGTTTAATATAATAGGCGTTCTCTAGAAAAAACCAAGGACTCACGCGCAATCCTTCAAATGCAGTCACATGCGGTAGGATTTATTTCCAAAAGTAAGGTTTTTAAGACAACTGAATGTTCTTACTTTTGAAAATAAATTTACAAAAGTTTTTTCAATGATAATTTAGGTTTATTTTAGCAAAGAAGTCTATAAGAACAAAAATGGAACCATTTCACTTGTATCACGTTAATGGTCATGTTTATCATCTCGGGCGGGCACCACCAACACCTATTTTCCCAATTTTGTGTAAGAATAGCCCAGTGGGTCTTCCTCGCTCTAGGGATTCGCTGAGCATCATATCTTTCTTCTGTAGCTTTCATGAAGAAATCGGACAAACGGGTCGGTGGTCTTCCTTTAAAGCGCTTGATGTCCCGAGGAATCCAACCGGTAACGGTTCTCGTCCATCGGCTGCCGTAAAAGCGCATCACGTGTCCAGCCCACCCCATTTTCGACATCCTTGCGTATAGAACGGTGTCTTTGATCCTCGATCGCTGACGTAGTTCGCGGCTTTGGAGCACTTCTCTCATTTGCGAAATACGGGATACTCCTAGCACCAAACTTTTCGATCTGCGCGCTCAATAACGCCAAGTGATCTTTTATCCTTCTTACGTAGCAACCATTTTGCTGATGCATACGTCAGGGCAGGAGTAATCGCTCGAGTCGGAAAAGTGGGCCACGGAGTCGAATGTTCTTTTGCCCTCTTAACTACATCATCAATGTTCTTGAAGTTTCCACAAGCCGCTCGTTTCTCTTGCTCAACTCTGGAACTAGGTCGTTAATCGTTTTGATTCCAAGATCTAGATAGACGTACCTGGAGTATTCGGATATTTTGGTTTCGTTGAGCTTGCACGGAGCATTCAAAGCCAAGCGTTCCTCATGAGCATCGTTTTTACTATATTTATGTGACGACCAATCTTTCCACAGGCGTTGTTGAAATCGGTTAGCATTTGTTCCGCTTGGCTAATGCTTGGTGTTACGAGGACGATATCATCAGCGAAGCAAAGATGGTTTTATTTACCGACCGTCAATCTTTCACTCGCATGTCGTCCCATTCTAATGTTCGCATGACGCTTTGGAGGGTAGCAGTGATAATTTTGGCGAGATTGTATCGCCTTGTCGAACCAGTCTTCTTACGTGGATGGTGACATTGTTGTAGAATGGAGATATTTTGGCCGTAAAATCTTTGTATAGCTCACGAAGGATCATTATGTACCGAGTAGAGAAGCCCTGGTTATCCAGAGCCTCTGTAACCGCTTCTGTTTCCACAGCAAGCCCACTGAGAGGTAGTTGCCTATGTCGTGGAGGTCTCCCGTTTGAACAGCATTTTTTGAACAACGCAACAACAACATCATGAACAATAATTGCGAGTGTTAATAACTGGTAGCGAGTGAAGAGCAGAGCCAGGGTATTGATGAGAACTGGTGGCAGGTTCTTCAGGTGTTCTGGTTTTATCCTGTCTGGGCCGAGTGTCATTCTGTTCTTCACAGACGATGTAACATGTCGGATTTCGGAGGATAGGACCCTTAAAACGAAGATTCATCCTCTTTCAAATTATGTGGCGGTAAGTGGTAGCTAACGAAGAGATCCGAGTAGTACTGGTGTATGATTTTCTCCATTGCCCTTTTAGAAGCTGGGCTTTGTGCGTGCTCTTCCCAGCTTCTGCAGCTTCTGCCATAACTGCCTCGTCTCTCCTTGAGGTCAACTTTTATCCCTTCTGTGTAGCGCATCGCGAGGTCGGTCGTAACGTTTCGGTTGCCTGTAGGTCGTGTGATTCCACGTTGATGTATCAGCTTGAACGTCTGCGGAGACAAGCGTCTCTTCGAGACTTCAGGACAGTCGGCTTTCAGAGCACTAATGTGAACATAATCAACGGCCGATCTTATTCCTCGTCAATAATATTATATACTTTGAAAATGAGAAGAAAAGCTTAGAAAACTAATCTTTATTTAAAGCTTCATGAGGTTGGTATCTTTTCCCAATCGATTGTTCTTCTTTCCGGTCGATGGGTTTTCGCGATTGCTTGTGGCTGACGTTTCGGCAAATACGCCTTCTTCAGAGCCTGAACGTATTATTTGTTGCAGCTTTATTTATATGACTATACAATAAGGAAAGAGAAAAAAATTATTTGAAAATCTAAGGTATTGTAAGCGACAATCGATTCAAGGAAAACCACTCACCTAACCACTAAAACCTCTAATCCAGGGACTACCTATGTTGTTAGCGACAGGGTGACGTATGAACCCGCCCCCATGTCATTAGGTCAAATTATGTATAGGAGTCAGCTGGGACCCATGCTAGAAAATCAATCTGAGATAAGGTGCCATATGGTTGGTTATGTTAAGGACACTCTCCCTTTTTGTTCATTTTCGGGTTTTTGGAATTTATCCAAAAAGCTTCAAGGGTCTTTCGCGCCGATGTCTTTGGTTCGTGCCCCAGGATTTTGACTACTACCTCGAAGTCATCATCGTTGTGTCTTTGTATCCTGTGCGTACCTAGAGGTTTACCTGGGTCTTTATTTGCTTTTCCATCTAGGTGCTCTTTAATGCGGATGTGAAGTGGTCTGCCTGTTTCGCCAATATATTCATCACCACTGTCTTACAAGAGATTAGGTATATTGTACCTGCGCTCATGCAATCGCCGTCTCTACCGTTGGGACAAATAACGCAGTGCTTTGTAGTACATAGACGGTCATACAAGCGGTTTCGAACTAATTGACGACGCAGTGTTATAGGCGGAATTTCTACAATTCGTACAGAATCTTCTAGACCACTGTTTTTCAGACACTTTATAATAGCGGTACTGACTTCTTCTGTTATGAAAGGTAGTTTAAGAGGTACCTTGTTGTTTAGGTGTGGCGCCCTGTCGTTCCCATTGCGAGGCTTTTCGCTCCTTTTGGGCCTAACGTTAGTTTTTCTTTTTTCTTTGTACTCATTAGAAATGGCTATTTTTCGCGCTAAGTCTAGTGATTCGAAGTGCTTTTTTAGTATGTGAGGGATGGGAAGAAAGGTAATTTACCAAGATGTTTTTGTTACTAGGCTTGCGGTACCATTTTGTTCTATAGCCACTTTATTAAGTTGAACTTGAACGTTCAAGAAGGGAAGCCAGCTCTCTGAATTTTGTTGTTCTCGCGTCAACTTAATAAACTCTGACTGTCCGTTCAGGATTTTGAAATAATTATCCATCTCCTCTTGTGTAGAGCAGATGATGAAACAGTCGTCTATATAGCGACAGTAGAGTATGGACGCCGATGGAGAACTGGAGCTTCCACTTTTGACATTAGAGCGATGGCTAGGCTGGGTGCTAGTCTTTGCCCCATTGCCAACCCTCTAATTTGCGCGAAATATTTTCCCGACCACCTAAATATCGAACAGATTAGACATGACTTAAGAAGTGTGATAAGCTGTTGGACCGACAAGCCAAACATATCTACGTTTTCTATGTTCTCTATCAGTAATTCATGAGTGGCTTGTATTGCGACGTCATTTGAGACGTTTGTACAGAGCACTGTAACATCAAACGACTCCATTACATACGTATGATTTGGACGTGCATTTTTAAGGTGCTCTAGGAATATATTGGTGTTGGGGAGTGGGTTGGTATGAACTTCAGTAATTGCGACAAAATGAGGCCAAGAAACCAAGTTATCCTATCAGTCGGCCAGCCTACACAGCTAATGATTGGCCTAACTTTGAACGTAGATGGATCGGTAGACCCAAAATCATTAGCAGAAATTTTATGTATTTCAATGAGTGTGTATAGGACGGGGCAAGTTGGTGATTCAATTTTTAGTTGACGGATAAGAGATTGTTGTAAGCCCGCAGCTTTTGCCGTCCGGACCCATTCTTCATTCAATTTTCGGCATTGTGATTTATATTCCTTTTCAGAGGAAGGTCGATAGAGAGAAGCAGCTTGAGATGTTTCTCCTTATATCGATATCCAACTGACGAGGAATAACTACAAATTCCCCACCCTTATCGCTAATAGATAACCGGACTCTTTTTGAGTTTATCAGCTCTCGGACTTATTTTATACCATGCTTTTGTTTTTTAGTTAGGTTGGAGCTGAATTTGCTTTGTCGGTAGCGATTAATTATGTGGAAGAGTTCGTCTGAAAATGTACGGAAGATTGAGTCAATTTCGCTATCAGGTTGTTGTTTTTGAAGAACGTTCGTGGGAAAGGAGGTGGTGGTAATGTTGCCTCTCTACGCTGTGCTAGACCTAACCTTTCTTGTTTCGCTTTATAACGGAGTTGATCTAGGACCTCGTGCAAATTACAAGCGATAGCGCGCAACGATGTTTTGGAAAGGGATTGAGCAGGTGAAAAACTTGACCCTAATTCCAATAGTGATTGCGCACTATCCGTGAGGGTTATGCCTCCTAATGTGGTAACTCTGGAGGGTTTTGGCCCCTTTTCAACCTCAGATTCTCCTTCGAACTTGCCAGGATCGGGGTTTCTTTTACTTTTTGGGCCTCTAGGTACGTACAGGATTCAAAGACACAACGATGATGACTTCGAGGTAGTAGTCAAAATCCTAGTGCACGAACCAAAGACATCGGCGCGAAAGACCCTTGAAGCTTTTTGGATAAATTCCAAAAACCCGAAAATGAACAAAAAGGGAGAGTGCCTTAACATAACCAACCATATGGCACCTTATCTCAGATTGATTTTCTAGCATGGGTCCCAGCTGACTCCTATACATAATTTGACCTAGTGACATGGGGCGGGTTCATACGTCACCCTGTCGCTAACAACATAGGTAGTCCCTGGATTAGATGGTTAGGTGAGTGGTTTTCCCTGAATCGATTGTCGCTTACAGTACCTTAGATTTTCAAATAATTTTTTTTTTCTGTTTTCTTATTGTATAGTCATATAAATAAAGCTGCAACGAATAATACGTTCAGGCTCTGAAGAAGGCGTATTTGCCGAAACGTCAGCCACAAGCAATCGCGAAAACCCATCGACCGGAAAGAAGAACAATCGATTGGGAAAAGATACCAACCTCGTGAAGCTTTAAATAAAGAATAGTTTTCTAAGCTTTACTTCTCATTTTCAAAGTTTTATATTATTAACATGCCAAGGTTGCAAGAAAGTCGGTCTTTCGAAATATTATATACATGTATAACGGTATCTTCTCAGAGCCGACTAACGTTTTGATTACATTCCATTTAATGGTAGTTCTGGAACTTCGCCATCTTATTTAACAGCTTCCTCTCTTGTTCACGAAAAACGGAATGTTGCGCGAAGGAGGTGATGGTCTACTTGTGCATGGAACTTAGGAACATCGGTCAAGCAAAACTTTCGATTTACTAAGATGTTGTCTATTTCGTTATGGTACTCTCCATTGGGGGACTTCCTCGTCGATCGCTGAGAGTGAGGTTTCTGAATTGTGAGCTACCATGGATGGTTTGCATGGCCATGATAAACTCAGATAGCCCCTCACCCTGCTCATTCCATTCTAGCCTGTGGGTCCCAGTGTGACGTTTCTCAGACGTTCTTCTAGGTCCAATTTCGCCTCAAAATTTCCGGCAGTGCCCTTGAAGAACGTATGATCTTTTCTGAGGAGTTTTTCGAGATCCATCTAAAACGCTTTGATTTCGTCTTCGTCATAACTTGATTTTAGTGTAAGCAACGAAGAAGGTCAAAGCCGGCATTGAACCACATCTTTCAACCATAAATGTCCGATACGAGTTGTCAGTTGCTCAAACGAATCGATGTTCACGGTCAAATTTGATTTGACGCGGACGTCAGCGCCCCCCGCACCACTGCTATCGCATGTTTCAAGAAACAGTTTTTCTCCAGTCTTATGAAGAACGTGAAAACGATGGCGTCCTTTCCTCTCAGCCAGGCCAATGAAGTTGTATCTTACCCTTTTTTGCTTGAATAAATAGATCTTCTGTAACGGATTCATGAGCAAGTGTTCTTGCACTGCAGGTACAGATCGTCATTATAGTTCGTTTCGATCTTGGCAACCTAGTTTGGTCCTGAGATTTTAGCAGCCTCCTCGTACTCGTCCTACCTGGCGCTACTATACCAGGGGCTCTTTCAGAGTCAGGGAAATGAAGCCCATTTTTGTCACTGTTTTTAGCATTTTGATACCCAACGTATAGCTTGCCAATCTTTGAACTTAGAGGCTGGGTACTCGCGACTAGCTTGTCAGTCTCTCTCGGAGAAGCAGGAGGAGCTTATTTGTTGGAGGCAACTCCTAATCGCCTCCCATGTACTTTTCCGCCGCTTGATTTCAGGTTTTTCGCCGACTTTACTCATAGAAATAGAGTTTTGTCAAATCGGCGCTACAGAAGCATTGAGCTCATCCCCAATCCACTTGTGTCTCTGGGAAGCGCACGGTCGCTTTTGGTTTGCGTTGAGTTCTCTAAGCACTACCTGGGGACGCGCCACGTGCCCTCGCGAATAAACACGGACGGGATCCCTCAAAGAAGGAGATACGTGGAGCCCTAATTATAATCCCGACTAATCGCAGAATCACACAAGATGGGAGGAGAACGGCGGCGTCGAAGTGTTTACTGCTCAGCAATTAAAACAAAACGACTTGAGCTTGCTTACTCAGCTCTATTTAGCAGTCATCAGTTTTTTTTTGTGCCAGCGATCATGCAGTGCCTTTACTTTTAACTAACCAATTGCGATTACAAACATTTTACTTTCCTATTTGAGACTCTTTTGGTTCGTAGTGAAAGGGATTGCCGCGGCGCCTGCCTGGTAGTTCTACGTTGTCACATGCGACAATGGAAATAGGGTGTTAATGTGACAAAATTTCGGTTTCAGGGAAGCACTGTCATAAACATTCAGGCAGGACTCTGCACATCTGGTCTCAGATATATAGCGGCAAAACTCAGAAGGAGCGGAAAAGAAATGTCTGGAAGAAGCTGCATAATCTTTGAACCAAAATTCTTGCATCACATTATCTTACTAAGGATACGGAAATATTTGGCTAAGTTGACACGAGTTACTTCTATATTGCATTGAAAAAAAAAATTCTGTGCCATCACTACTTCTCAATCGATGGATCTCGGCTGGTAGAACAAAACTGATCCATGGCCGACTGTTTTTCAACCTTGCAATAAACATTCAAGATAATTATAATATAATAATATTATCATATTATCCATCGACTGAAAGGGGTGATAGCACAGAGTCATTGTACGTCGTGGCTGTCGCCACGTACGCCTCCCTCCTTGCTACAATGCAGTGCTTAAAGTGGGGCGTGGGCCACTAACGAGGACGGCGAGACCTCGGATACACGCGTGTAAAAGCCCTGGCCTACCAACCTCGGGCAAGGCTTTGAACATTCTTAAAAATTAGATTGCATGTTTATTGTGAGGTTTCAAAAGCAGTCGATGCTATGGATCAGTAGTTCAACATTAGTAGTATTGAAGTTTCTTTGCGAGTGGTATCAGGATAGCATTCAACAAGAGAAAATCGATCCCAATATGTCACTTAAAATTCACCAGCCCAAAATGTGAATTTTCATGCCATTCCTGCTAATAAATTGACAAGTAGGAAGCGCGGCCACCGCCGTTTCATAAAAGGCCTTTTAAGTAAAGTTTATGAAAGAGGTCATATCAGGGCGCTTTCGAGTCGAAAACAATGAAGTTCATTGTCTTTCCTACTTTAGGCAACTAATTGTCTCAAGTAACATCTTGACTAATCACAGTATCATATCGAGAACACAAGGAGAACTTCATGGATAAACCGCTTGTCATTCAGCAATTCAATCAAAACGACACGGACCTGCTTGCTCAGCTATATTTCGCAATGATCAATATCTCATAAATGCCATTAAACCTGCACTTCTGAGCGCGCTTTCGATTTGTCATTCGGGACAAACAAAACAGGATTAACTGCGATGTAATTGGAGAATTCTTGTAAACGGGCATAATCTAACATAGTCGAATTAGAAAAAAAAATCCACATTCTTCTTCTACTATTCCATTGTCAGTCGCATGGAGACTTAAACGCTTATAAGAACAAATTTAATGTCTACCTGCGAAGAACTAATCAAAGGGTTTTTTAAAATAACACTCTCAAACTATCGTCTTCTGAACAGCAGTTCTGTGATTTGACAGTTGAAGGTGTTCATTATATAGTCGTAGAAAAGTCGGTGTGCTAATGAGCGGTCAGCGACATAAGACAGCATTACTTGGGGCGTCTTGCCAACCTAAAGTCATCAAATGATCTGCCTTGTATTTGTGCATAACAAGCAACGTTGAAGTCTAATACTTAGAATGCCCACTACTCAGTTCATTATTCGTTCTGAGAGCTCCAGATACAGGAGTTGTTAGTTCAGCTTCCAAAAACACAAAGCTGCACACTCAGTTCGGTGTTGGACGGCCCGTCTTTACGAGTTATGCGAACTCGAGCACATTTCCAGTTCATTTCTTTATCCCTCAATAGTCACGCAAAGGACTGGTTTTTGGGCATAGCAGTTGGTGTGACTCTTATAGCGTGATCTGTGAAACATTGGCGAATTCGAGTACAGCTGATTAAATGGTCACGAATACGCCCGCTCAACGTGTTGGTGGTTATCCACGGGGGCGAGTGCATTTTCGTTGAATTCACTCTGCATTCTTCTAGTAAATCTATCAACATTTCTTTTTTGGGAAAAGTTTGATCTTAACGTGAATAAGAGCAATAGATCAAAAAACTGTTAGTTAGTTTCTCAATTACCCTATTGCTTTGCTTGCAATTAGTGTTTGCATTTGGCAGGAAAGGAAGTCTCATCAGGTTAAAATATATAAAAATCATATCACAGTGGAATTGGCTTGTGCAAAAGCAATTAATTGAATGTCATGTGATATTACACAAAAAAAATCGTCGAATAAGTTTGCTTAAATGCTCTGCACTATAACAGCTTGGTAAGAGCATTAGTAAAAATTTCCTGATTTTGTACAGTGTCGTTTTTGAAGTGCAAGGAGAATACTGTAACGAAACTGTTCGTTGCCCAGCAATTCAACCAGAACTGGTCGTAGTTGCTTATTCACCTTCAGTGAGCGTTCGTTAGAAAGCTTATAGCAGGACCCATAGTTCTACAGCGCTAATGTTGCCTTCGATTTGTAATTAGCGATACAGACAAAATAAAATTCGTTATGTTCCAAGTCGGAAAAATCTAGCTAACATTTCTCAATTGAAAGGAATCTTCAGCTTTGTACGCTGTATCTACCACAGTAGTTTTGCGCATCTTGTTCATCAAGAAACGTTTTTGAGAACTGTGATAAATCGATTGGATTGTTGTCGTCACTAAATAGCTCTTCAAATTCGATCGTCCTGTGCTATAGGGCAATTTTATGAAGTAGAGATCGTTTATTCTGTTATCACTCTTTGACATTTTATTGATCCGTCTTCACAGGGTTTTTTCATTGTGTGGATCCTAGTACTTCTAGCACTCATATCGTTTTTTTTTTGTCTTCTCCTTGAAGGTCGTAGAACTGAGGGTTGAACGCGTCCCCTTGCATCCCACTCAGAGCTCGCCGAGCTTCACAACCACGCGACCGCGGCCCTCCTATTTTGCTATCTATTAGTATAAAAGTCAGAGTCGTATTGAATTCCACTCTGCACAGTTACTTTTCTTGCAAGATGCAGCAATATTTGCTCTCAAGCGTTGCCTGAAATGAAAATTTTGAAAGAGTTTAAATGTTTTCAAAAAGTGGAGGTTGCTAATGAGCCGAAATGATCGCCTATTCTAAGGAATTGAAGACTTATAATTTTTCGGAGCACTTCTCAAAATATATGTGAAATTGAGGCAAACTGCGAAGAGTTTGAAGCTGTTACACAAGCAGAATGACACTCTCCTATACAGAATATAAAATAAGAGTTAGTCTTGTCCGCAAGTAGTGGAGAAATTGACGGCGCTCCATAGACATTTGCACTGATGAGCATTGTAACGCTCGAAAAAGTGAGCAGGGAAGGGTTTAGCTCAATGTCAAATCAGTTCTGCTTTCCAAGGCGTTTCACTTTACTTTCTCATCACAATACACCGCCAGCCCTATGACTAGCAGAATTCTTTCTTCGCGACGAAACTTTCGTCCCCAAATGCAATTGCTAATTCTGCAACCAACTATAGAAAAGTTTCTCTGTTTCTCTCTCAGATTAGTGGACTCTCGTGCCATCTCATCCTACATCCGTTTTAGTGAAAGCTTTAGTAAGATTGCGCAAATCTCGTTCTGGCTATCATTTGGCTTAGCAGTCAGTGAAGGAAATTTCATACACATACTAATCGTAAGCGCTAGCGGTGAGCACTGAAGCTTAACAGCGAGTGATTCTGCTTCTCTAGGAGTTGTTTCCAGAAACGTTTCGCAACAACAATTGTGCTTCTATTTATGTTATTCGATATCTTCTTTGCAGAATTTTCCGTGAAAATTTACTTTCAACGACAGCGTTTTGTCGACTTTGAATATTTTTCTTCAGGAAAATAAAGATATTATGTGAAGGCGGGAACTGAATATAAGCTGATGCACCTAAGGATGGGCGCACAAATGAATCCTGAAATATTATATAAGGGAGCACAAATTAGTCCATAAGGAACCTTCCGATTTTATAGGTAATTGAAGGAGCGACAAGCAAAGGGAAGGAAAAGAAGAAATAAAAGCTTAAGCAGACGAGGAAAAAAGCAAGTGAAAACGCGCATGGGCAACACTTCATACCATAGGATATCTTTGCTTCTCATGGGTAGAGTAGTTTGTAAATAATAAAATTGAAGAATATTGGATACTTAGGATTTGACCTTGAGGGAAGTGTGATAAGTGCGATTAGGGGAACGAAACATTCGGCTCAAAAAACGTGTTTTTCAAAATATAACCATATTGCTAGCGTATCCTGACTACAAGGTTGAAAACATCTGTCAATACTATGCCTAAACATAGAACAGAACTCTTAAAGATAACTTCCCACGAAGACGTGATAACGTTTATGTGGTTACATGTCATAAGCAAAGTCCGACTCGATTGTTGTTTTCGACACGTGAATCATCTCTGGATACCATACGTAGAGTGTAAATATAAGACTACATTATGTCACGATATACAAGCCGAACATCTACCCAAAAAGAATCGTGCTAGATTTATAGGAACTTACTCGTGGAAGAATCAATTATACATCAAAAATATGGAGAGTGGGCACGAGAGAACACAACAACTTCCCATGCCGTCTCCTTGTCAAGATTTTCTTGATGACCAAGGTCCATTCGGTGCGGCCCGAACAAGTCAGGCAATTGGGAAGCTGTAGCAGTTCTGTAGAGAGGAGGGATGCCCCTAGAAGTTCCTTGTGCTGATCAATGCAAGTTTGACCAACACTGAAAGAAAACACCAGGTACACGACGTGAGACAAAATGCGTTGCGTGTGGCTGACCCTGGGTCATACCCTAGAAAAATCGCCCAGCAGCAGCAACGATAGATTTATAGAAAAATTCGTTTTGCGAAATCATATATTCTCATATTGGAATGATTGAGATATGAGTTCGATTAAGACGACCCAAGGATGTCGGAGGGCTTCATCCTTAGCTGAGATTAATAGCCAGTGCCACCAAACCCAACCTTGCACACATTCGTTTAGCCACCAGAATCTCCCGTTTATACACTACCGTCCAGTTGCAAGCCCGGTGAATACATAATGAAACCTATTTTACATCCGCTACTCAATGATCCTATATACTAATTCTCTTCAACATTTATAATCCTTACAGAAGTTCTTGTAAAAAAGATGTTGTTCGACCCGTAATAAACCTCAATCTGTAAAAAAGGGACGTGCTGCCACAGCGTGATGATACGTAGAAGTGTAATCTCTTACGACACCAACTATTGTTTTTTGCACCAGTGATAAGGATCTTTGGATATGTTATTTGACTTCTGTTTGTTTTTTCTTGGTTATACTGTATTATTAAAATTAGTAGAAAGCTTATTTTTTTAGTTGTGTCTCTATTCCCCTGCGCAGGGTGTTACCGATATAGACTTGGTGACTCCCTTTGATCATACTGTTCTGGAACAGTTATTACTTACACATCACCCTGATGCTTCCTGTTGCCCACACCTTGAAAATAGTGACCGCTTATATCAAACACCTTTGTTTCGAGTGGTTACTTAACACCACTCTCAATATTTCAATGTGCCTGATAATCACTACGTTGAGCCCATGCGGTCTACTATAGAGCACACTTAGAGAACCTGATACATATGTTTCGACTTCGACACTTTCATCACGTCGAGCAGCAGAACCGTCTGTCTTTTAGCCAGTCTCTCGGGGGAGCCCAACCTCTACATAAAGTTGGAGCAGACAAACTTTTTACAAGTGCCAATGATGGAAACTACCAACTGAATGAGCAGTGTTTTTACTCTCGATTGCGTTTTGACTGTTATGTTAATTACATCATATTTTCGTGTCGAGTGCCTTTCTTCAGACTACGGTCAAATTCAACATGCCTGATAATAATATTTTGAGCCAGGCATGCGGTCTGTTAAGGAGCAACATTATCAAGAGCCTGATACACGGTGCTTCGGCTTTTGACAGCCTTGTCAGACGGGCTGGTACACCTTTGTCTTTTAGAAAATCTCTCGGGGACCCCACCCCTACATAAACAATTGGCGCAGATGAACTTTTCCCTCTGCCACTGGGTGACTTTTTACTGGAATGAACAGTGTTTTACACTCGACTGCTCTTCGCTGGTAGCGGTTAGTGTATACCACCTGCCAGTTTATACAAAAAAGTTGAACCTGTTCCCAACCTTTTCGGCTAATGAAGTAGAAAAAATAGAAACTAATCTTATAAGCTTTAATCATACAGAACCGCCACGCAAAAGAAGGACCCAGCTCTACTGACGATCCGCTAATCGACAACATTGTCTAATGATCGCTGTTAAACAGTGACTGCGCACGCCAGTTTGAAAAGCCAATTTTCCTCAATATACAACTAAGCTATGAGATTAAGTACTGCTATGTACAAATGTGGGACACCCTTTGTGTCCGTACCGTTCTGCAAAGTTTTTTGCGCCTCATGTGATGTGGAACACACAATCTACCCCCCGATGAAAGTCTACTGTGAAGAGGACCGTCCCCGGGATCTGTAATTGACTTAAGCTCGCACATAATATCTAGTCACTGGAGCAGTGACACGTATGGATACGCTAAATTCATACTACCAGTGCACGTGCCGCCTCACACACAGCGCAATCGCTGAAAGAAAAAATTTCAGCGATCCGAATGGCGCCGCACGTATGTATACAAAGCGTGGGTCACCGACTCGTGCACCAAAGTTAAGTTGCCTCCACCATTTTATGCCATACACACTGTGAATCTGTTACGACACATGTCTTTCAAGATTCGGCCTGCCCGATCGCCTCCCAGAGCAAATAGACTGTCGATAAGTTCTCACTCGAGTCCTTGACGATAGTGTGATCACGAGTCGGTTCTCAGCAAGGGCACAATCTTTTTTTTGGAGCAAGAGAAATCTGTATGTAGAGAAGACTCGTTGCATATTGAGCTACAAAACGAAATCAACAAAATCGTATCTTTGGACTGAGCCTAATAGCGCCATCTCGCACGGCTAAATCAGCGAGACCCCCCCCTCTCGATTTCGGAATTTCGTTGAGCTTTATGTACAGTCTTATGGACAATTTACATTTGAATACACATGCGATACCTCAAAATTGGTAAAACAAATTGCCGCCCTGGCCATATCTAATAAGAAGTTTTTACCAAAGATTTCTGCTGAAAGGATTAAAAAACATCGAAATAATTAGATGGTGCCGAAAATTCACCAATATGCGAATTATGTCTATTTTAAGTGATAGCGTGTTAGGAGTTGCCTTGAAGAAGACAGCGTGCATCAAGTCACTAAGTACTTCTATCGTAAAACTGCAAGTAATCCTATCTGTGAGGCTAATTTACAATAGTAGGAGACATGAGACAAAGACCAAAATGAGGAGTGATAGAATTTTTTTCTTTTTGCGAGATTGTAGCAGCTGGACGCCTTGAGCATGAGTGCTGTGCCTTGTCCATTCATATTGAGCGTCTCAAATTGTCTCATCAAGGCGATGTTTATAGAAACGCCCTGTCAATTTTTGACGTAAGTTCTTCTATATGGCAGAAGGAGCAAATTTTTTGTTGATACAGTTCGATTTATAGCGAAGTTTCTTTCATTTGTGTACTGCTTAAACACAAACACTAATGCGTTAACCACCGTGTTATTACCTACCTCTGCAAATCACAATATAGACCATTCTGAAAAAAAATGGTCTTTAATTTACATTAAGTGCTTTTATTTTCGTTAAAATTAACTTTTAGATGCGAAGTGATTTTTTACTATCTAGCTAAAAGAAACAGATGCCCATAAATGACTAGTATTTGTCGTCCGTTTTATCTGGAGAACTCACTAAGAAGTTTCTACCCCAATGAGCAGGCGAAAGAAGGAACAAAAAACCAATAACTGATGAATTGTGTGCCAGGGAAAGGAAAATGCAACATGCACAGCAATTACAAGGATTGCACGAATATTTTTCGACAGGGTTTTATTGGTATTAGAAACAGGTTTAAAACTCCCCCTTCTACTGTACATAAAAATTACTCTTATCAGGACTGGGCTGGCGGGGGACATAGAGAAGAATTTGAGATTTTGAGAAAACTGTTACCCACAGGGCGGCATGGTTTATCTCATTTGTACCTTTCTTCGAGTACGAAGTACACAGTTTTACCACTCTATGCCACGGCGCAAATTTGTTATCACTAAGATCTAAAACAGGAGTGTTTCGCACTCGGATTGCGAGTTGGTTTGTGCGCACTGCTGGCTAGCTGGTCTGTATTGTCTGGTCAATGTATGGTGTGAACAACTAATTTGCTAGCTAGCTGCGTCGCGCGGAAACGACTCATGTCGTTAAGTGGAAGATTTTCGAGCTGTCTGACATAGTAGTGGTTGTACTAGATGGACAAACGCCGTTGACATACGACAAATCTCTATAAAGGAGTGGGTAACGCTTCCCGACGAAGCAACGCAATGAATGAACGTCTGAACTTATAAAAAAGTATCGACAGAAATACGACGGAACTGTTCTGACCTGGCCGAGGGACTGTGATGTTCGACATGTAAGAGACGGAAAACAACGCACGTCATCGGGCTGTTGCTTGTTCAAGGAGCCCTACAAGACCACATGACACTATTCTCAGTTGTTTGTGGGAATTGTTTTGTAAAGCTCATCACTGCTCTTACATATGCAAAATCCGTTTTCAGTAGTGATCAATTATTGAGGTGAAATTCAAAATTCATTTCATTTAGAGTTCATGTGAAGAGTCCTCAAATTGGAAAGCACATGGAATTCTTAACAGTTTCTGCTCCGCCAATGCACCATTTCAGAAAGAACAGTCCAGCGCTTGTAGAATCATGCACACAGTTACTATTAGGACCGTTGATGGAGCTGAATAGGTATTGTACTTCTTTTAAATAGTTGTTTATTGAGATTAATTGATTGGGCGACAGGGAACTGGCACCGACTTTGCGCTAGATAATAAACTAATTCTAGCCTGCGACTTCACTTTAAACTTCTTTACGTTTCGCTTCTTTTCCCGCTACTCCTCCCTCCATCTCCCCCCCCCCCCCCTAGTCCCGTCTTTTCTATCCCCACCCCCCCACCGCACGACGTACCCCCCCGCTCTCCCTTCTCCGCCCTTACGACCACGCGCTACGGGCTTCGCGGACGCGCCGCAGCGGCACACGCGAACCCGCGCACCACACGCTTTTGTCATGTTTCATGCGTTGGCATTTATGTGTGCACGACCAAGTACGCCCCGCTCCTATTCAGAGCTCTACTCCTCCTATCCCAGCCGACAGTGACACGCCTACACACCAACACCAGACTTCACCACTGAACGCCCCACCCCTCGCGCCCCCACCCGCCCACCTTCTCCCCCTCACCGGCCCCGCCTTCACCCGCTTTTTCATTTCTTTCTTCTTGTTCCTCCCTCTGTTTTCGCGCCCACAACCCCCCCCGGCCTTTTCTTTTTTCCCATCCTTCCCCCTCTTTCTTCACCACGCGTTCAGACGTTATTACAAAAATAGTGAAACGACTACTCATTCAAATAACATTACCCCCGTACCCTTCTTCCTTACACGCAAATACACTATTTACTCCACTTTGTCCGCATAATTGAAGGACGAATAATTTATATTAGGTTTCCGTGTTACTAATTCCACCTTTTACAATACCCCATCATAGCCCAGATTTCCTCCACCCCAGAACCGCCTTCTTAATCCCTATTTGCCTATACCTTAACCAATTTATCCTATGGTGATGCATAATTTAATGCATATAAATAATAAGACTCCCTCCGGTGACGTCGTGTCCATGGTGCATTCTCTTTAGACACACTGGTGATGCATACCTTCTTTTTGACATATTTTCTATCCCCCACCCCTCCTGTATGCCTCACTTCCCCCGAGCCTCATATATTCCACTTCTCCTTCAGCATGTGAATGTAAAGCAACATGCCTACGCTATGTAGCACTGTTATACGATCGAAGCGTAGCAGATCGGTCAACGGGTATCTGAGAGACGCTGCTCTGCAGAACGCAGGCTGTGAGTTAATGGGCCAAGTAATCATGTGCCATTCCGCCGAGTTCCCCTCCATGCTATGTGACACTGTGGACCAACCCCTGAATGCAGCCCGTTGTGAACGTGCACAAGTCTAAGCGGTCTGCTCCTGTGTACAGCAAGACTGGAGGGTGCAATATCAATCGTATGGAGCGCACTGTATGTGAACAGAAACATGAAAACGAACGTGGTGTATGTCCGATAACTGCGGGTGTACCAGCCCACACACGTACGCGGTAACACCTACCTCCCTTGCGCTCGACCTTTTGATGTTGATTCTGGTACTTGTTTCGACAATCCCGCCCTCACCCGGAATGCTGAATGTTTCGAACCTCGCGAATGGTTTTTTTTCAAAAAAAAAAAAAAACCAACATAAAACAAACACACTGCCGCTGTGGACATGGTATTAAATTCAATAAATGAGCCCCGACGCTACCCTCACAAATCGTCCCCCCCCCCCTCCCCCCCACCCACCACACCAATGCGCCCCCACCTCGCCCCCCCCCAACCACAAAGCTCAACTACGTTGCTCCCCTTCTTACACTTCCTCCCTTCCTGTTTGGCCCCCATACCCTACTTCTCCATCCCCATTATCTGCCATTCCCACTTCGTCACCCGATCTAGCAAGATACACTCTGGTATTTTACTTCTCTGCGCCCCATATATACCTCAACCACCTTTTGCTTTTATCCTCAATTCCATTTTGCCTTTAGTCTTTCCCTTAATCCCTTTGCTTAATTTTTACCAATTCATTTTTTTTGAGGGACGAAAAAAAATTCTGTCGAGCCCGTCCCACACCACCCCCCCAACCCACACAGGACCGCACCCATCAACCACCATATCAATTAATTTTTCCAGTGAATATAAACCCAGAACATAATATTACAAGTAGTAAAAACCGTTTTCTCGTTTTAACGTTTCTTCTCGTTTGTTACACCCTAAAGAAGACTCCACCGAGAAGAGATCAACCACTCTTGGCTATTATTAGATAATTACATTATTAGATTTAGCAGACGGTGAGGAAAAAAAAATAAAAAAAAAAATGAAAAAAAAAGAGGAAGAAAGTGAATACCAAAAAAAAAAGAAACGGATAAAGATAATACAAACAGAAAACAGGAAAAACCAGGAAATGAAAAAACAAACAGTAATAACGGGTAGCAGAGTTCAGTAGCAGTACCGCAAAAGAAAAAATAAACCATGTATGGAAACAAAGATACAATCTATTAAAAAAAAAAAACACCAATAAAGACAAAAAAAGATAAACAAAAACAAAAAAATGAAAAAACGATCTAGGAAAAGAGAAACAACAAAGTAGTTTTTTAAACTGTAGCAAGTAGTCCTTTACACCCCGACGACACGTCACATGGTCAGTGTTGTATTTAGTTTACTCGATCTCAGTTCCATTTAAACGTGAGCCCAAAAATGACTTCTTATTTTTTTTGAGATGTGCAGTTAAAAGACCTCCTTTTTAGATTCTTTATATAAGATTCACAATATCAAGAGCCAATCATTGGATCCTGACCCCCCTATTTTAAGCTTGACGAGCACTGGTGTTTGGTCGAATAGAAACACACATGCTTGAAATATATAAAACTCGCCTGGTGGCTATTCAAGTCCCTCATTATACTGACGCGATAGGCCACTCAGAATTAAAATATGTGTATCTATCGATGAGCCAGAGATTTATACTGTCCTGCTTCGAATGCGTGGAAAAATGCAATATTCGGCTCTACTCCCTTACGAGGATCACACTTTTCCTTTCTCTCACTAGCCTTCCAGGTTCAGGACTTGCGCTAGCTGTAGATCCACATAAAAAAGAAGCAGGTGTGGAGTGTTTGTAGTGGGAAGAGAATATGGTTGAAATATATGAATTTTTTTGATGTATGGTATAAGTGGGGATAGAATCACAAAATGGGGCGACGATGGCGAGGACCCATAAAAATTGAAATATACCACCACATGCTATATTGAAAACAAAACCAGAGCGAAAAGAAACAATCATGAACAAAGGTGACACAAAAGACCCGGGGGGGAAATAGGGTTTATGGGGGGGGAACAGGTTGTGCCGAAACGAAAAGGAAACCAACAAGACGTGACACGTTCCGTGCGTCCTTTTCATTTGTTTTTTTTTTTTAGCGTGGAGCCATGTGGGGGCGAAAATGTTGCATCCGACGAGCAGCCCCACAAAGACAATTTACACGTGCTCCGCTTGAGAGTGAGGCGCCACGCAGTTGTCGGCCGTGAGAGAAGATGATAAAATCAATGTGTGTGGGAGGATGGAAGGGTGGGGAAAAATGAATTTATTAAGTAGTAAAAAAAATCCTACCCAATCTAATAACAATTCATTCGACACTCACAGCGCTCCCCAGCGGCTCTTAATTCTCATATTGATTCGCTTTTTTTTTTTTTCGCCGCCTCGCAGGCAGAAGCTTTACATCGCTATAGCGTGGTTGGTAATAGTCGGGTGCAGTTTTGTCGTGTCCTTTATCCACTTTAACGGTAATATGATTTTTTTGAAAAGCAAGGTGATGAAAGCGAAACGCAAATGGTGTCCCCCCATTAGTAAGTGCATGTTTGTTGCTGTGCACAATGGAAAAACACAACACAACGAGCATTTTTGAGTATTCTTTGAACTTCGAACAGTTTTACTTCCACTTTGTTGCGAAGAGTCTTAGCTATCGATCCCCCTTTATATTTATTCCACTTTGTTAGGCTTTTGACTTTTCATTGGAAAGTTTAGCAGACACGATGTTTCTCCTAAAAGAAGAACCTTGCTGCCATTTTAGTCATCAAGAGAGAAGAACCCTTACCTCTTTTTGATTGCATTGCTACATTGTTTTTCTTGACTTCAGCTTTCCTTTCCCTTCCTTTAGGGCGGCCTTTCTTTCTTTATCTTTTCTCTCTTTATTCTACCTAGGCTTCTTTTCATTTCTATTCCAATTTTACCATGCCATTAACCTATAAATTCCGCACATAAATTTACTAATAAAAGCTACAATCTACAAAGGGATGGGCGTTAACTACTTCAAGACTAGCCCTAATGCACCCGATATGTACATATAGCCCTTTCCACCCCTGGTATAAACAGTGTAGAACAGAATCATATAGAGTATCAGAATGTACGTTTTAGTCTTAGAGTTTCTTTTCAAATTTTACCAGAAAGAAACCCGAAAGAGAGAAAAAAAAAAAACAATAAAATATCCTGACTATTATTTCTTGCTTCAAGCCACAAACACAACACGAGTAGCTAGTGTTATACTATAATACAATTCATTTGTATTTCAACACCTGATTTCTGTTTTTCGAAACAGGTTCGCTTCCTCCTTCAGGGCAGCCCCTGGTGGGCTAAAGGCACCACACCCCAATCCCACCCAAGTTTGTCTACAATTCCCAATCTATAGTCAAGCGCTCCATCAATATAACCATAATCTCCCCAATTTATGTAAGAAAAACACACACAATACCCAAGACCTCGGGAAATTTTTTTCACAATCACATCAAGGCACCACAAAATCAACCTCTTTTTTAACCCATTTACTCACCGCTTTTTTATTTTATTTATCATGGGTTCCAGATGAATACCCTGAAATAATACAAAAGTGGAGATTACCGGGAAGGAAATCACATACGGCTCGTCTATATCTATCTACCATGCTCATCACAAATACAGCAAAGTCCTTATATACTGACTATAATCATGAGTAATAGAAACGAGGCAATTCCTTCCCCTCGCGTTTTATGGTTGGATGTGCTGGTAATAAGTGGTGTTGTGTAATCCAATAAGTGCAATCCACAAACACTATT
>JAHQIW010003746.1:0-5000 GCA_019055375.1 Parelaphostrongylus tenuis
GGGGGGGGGGGGGGGGGGGGGGGGGGGGGGGGGGGGGGGGGGGGGGGGGGGGGGGGGGGGGGGGGGGGGGGGGGGGGGGGGGGGGGGGGGGGGGGGGGGGGGGGGGGGGGGGGGGGGGGGGGGGGGGGGGGGGGGGGGGGGGGGGTGGGGGGGGGGGGGGGGGGGGGGAGGGGGGGGGGGGGGGGGGGGGGGGGGGGGGGGGGGGGGGGGGGGGGGGGGGGGGGGGGGGGGGGGGGGGGGGGGGGGGGGGGGGGGGGGGGGGGGGGGGGGGGGGGGGGGGGGGGGGGGGGGGGGGGGGGGGGGGGGGGGGGGGGGGGGGGGGGGGGTGGGGGGGGGGGGGGGGGGGGGGGGGGGGGGGGGGGGGGGGGGGGGGGGGGGGGGGGGGGGGGGGGGGGGGGGGGGGAGGGGGGGGGGGGGGGGGGGGGGGGGGGGGGGGGGGGGGGGGGGGGGGGGGGGGGGGGGGGGGGGGGGGGGGGGGGGGGGGGGGGGGGGGGGGGGGGGGGGGGGGGGGGAGGGGGGGGGGGGGGGGGGGGGGGGGGGGGGGGGGGGGGGGGGGGGGGGGGGGGGGGGGGGGGGGGGGGGGGGGGGGGGGTGGGGGGGGGGGGGGGGGGGGGGGGGGGGGGGGGGGGGGGGGGGGGGGGGGGGGGGGGGGGGGGGGGGGGGGGGGGGGGGGGGGGGGGGGGGGGGGGGGGGGGGGGAGGGGGGGGGGGGGGGGGGGGGGGGGGGGTGGGGGGGGGGGGGGGGGGGGGGGGGGGGGGGGGGGGGGGGGGGGGGGGGGGGGGGGGGGGGGGGGGGGGGGGGGGGGGGGGGGGGGGGGGGGGGGGGGGGGGGGGGGGGGGAGGGGGGGGGGGGGGGGGGGGGGGGGGGGGGGGGGGGGGGGGGGGGGGGGGGGGGTGGGGGGGGGGGGGGGGGGGGGGGGGGGGGGGGGGGGGGGGGGGGGGGGGGGGGGGGGGGGAGGGGGGGGGGGGGGGGGGGGGGGGGGGGGGGGGGGGGGGGGGGGGGGGGGGGGGGTGGGGGGGGGGGGGGGGGGGGGGGGGGGGGGGGGGGGGGGGGGGGGGGGGGGGGGGGGGGGGGGGGGGGGGGGGGGGGAGGGGGGGGGGGGGGGGGGGGGGGGGGGGGGGGGGGGGGGGGGGGGGGGGGGGGGGGGGGGGGGGGGGGGGGGGGGGTGGGGGGGGGGGGGGGGGGGGGGGGGGGGGGGGGGGGGGGAGGGGGGGGGGGGGGGGGGGGGGGGGGGGGGGGGGGGGGGGGGGGGGGGGGGGGGGGGGGGGGGGGGGGGGGGGGGGGGGGAGGGGGGGGGGGGGGGGGGGGGGGGGGGGGGGGGGGGGGGGGGGGGGGGGGGGGGGGGGGGGGGGGGGGGGGGGGGGGGGGGGGGGGGGGGGGGGGGGGGGGGGGGGGGGGGGGGTGGGGGGGGGGGGGGGGGGGGGGGGGGGGGGGGGGGGGGGGGGGGGGGGGGGGGGGGGGGGGGGGGGGGGGGGGGGGGGGGGGGGGGGGGGGGGGGGGGGGGGGGGGGGGGGGGGGGGGGGGGGGGGGGGGGGAGGGGGGGGGGGGGGGGGGGGGGAGGGGGGGGGGGGGGGGGGGGGGGGGGGGGGTGGGGGGGGGGGGGGGGGGGGGGGGGGGGGGGGGGGGGGGGGGGGGGGGAGGGGGGGGGGGGGGGGGGGGGGGGGGGGGGGGGGGGGGGGGGGGGGGGGGGGGGGGGGGGGGGGGGGGGGGGGGGGGGGGGGGGAGGGGGGGGGGGGGGGGGGGGGGGGGGGGGGGGGGGGGGGGGGGGGGGGGGGGGGGGGGGGGGGGGGGGGGGGGGGGGGGGGGGGGGGGGGGGGGGGGGGGGGGGGGGGGGGGGGGGGGGGGGGGGGGGGGGGGGGGGGGGGGGGGGGGGGGGGGGGGGGGGGGGGGGGGGGGGGGGGGGGGGGGGGGGAGGGGGGGGGGGGGGGGGGGGGGGGGGGGGGGGGGAGGGGGGGGGGGGGGGGGGGGGGGGGGGGGGGGGGGGGGGGGGGGGGGGGGGGGGGGGGGGGGGGGGGGGGGGGGGGGGGGGGGGGGGGGGGGGGGGGGGGGGGAGGGGGGGGGGGGGGGGGGGGGGGGGGGGGGGGGGGGGGGGGGGGGGGGGGGGGTGGGGGGGGGGGGGGGGGGGGGGGGGGGGGGGGGGGGGGGGGGGGGGGGGGGGGGGGGGGGGGGGGGGGGGGGGGGGAGGGGGGGGGGGGGGGGGGGGGGGGGGGGGGGGGGGGGGGGGGGGGGGGGGGGGGGGGGGGGGGGGGGGGGGGGGGGGGGGGGGGGGGGGGGGGGGGGGGGGGGGGGGGGGGGGGGGGGGGGGGGGGGGGGGGGGGGAGGGGGGGGGGGGGGGGGGGGTGGGGGGGGGGGGGGGGGGGGGGGGGGGGGGGGGGGGGGGGGGGGGGGGGGGGGGGGGGGGGGGGGAGGGGGGGGGGGGGGGGGGGGGGGGGAGGGGGGGGGGGGGGGGGGGGGGGGGGGGGGGGGGGGGGGGGGGGGGGGGGGGGGGGGGGGGTGGGGGGGGGGGGGGGGGGGGGGGGGGGGGGGGGGGGGGGGGGGGGGGGGGGGGGGGGGGGGGGGGGGGGGGGGGAGGGGGGGGGGGGGGGGGGGGGGGGGGGGGGGGGGGGGGTGGGGGGGGGGGGGGGGGGGGGGGGGGGGGGGGGGGGGGGGGGGGGGGGGGGAGGGGGGGGGGGGGGGGGGGGGGGGGGGGGGGGGGGGGGGGGGGGGAGGGGGGGGGGGGGGGGGGGGGGGGGGGGGGGGGGGGGGGGGAGGGGGGGGGGGGGGGGGGGGGGGGGGGGGGGGGGGGGGGGGGGGGGGGGGGGGGGGGGGGGGGGGGGGGGGGGGGGGGGGGGGGGGGGGGGGGGGGGGGGGGGGGGAGGGGGGGGGGGGGGGGGGGGGGGGGGGGGGGGGGGGGGGGGGGGGGGGGGGGGGGGGGGGGGGGGGGGGGGGGGGGGGGGGGGGGAGGGGGGGGGGGGGGGGGGGGGGGGGGGGGGGGGGGGGGGGGGGGGGGGGGGGGGGGGGGGGGGGGGGGGGGGGGGAGGGGGGGGGGGGGGGGGGGGGGGGGGGGGGGGGGGGGGGAGGGGGGGGGGGGGGGGGGGGGGGGGGGGGGGGGGGGGGGGGGGGGGGGGGGGGGGGGGGGGGGGGGGGGGGGGGGGGGGGGGGGGGGGGGGGGGGGGGGGGGGGGGGGGGGGGGGGGGGGGGGGGGGGGGGGGGGGAGGGGGGGGGGGGGGGGGGGGGGGGGGGGGGGGGGGGGGGGGGGGGGGGGGGGGGGAGGGGGGGGGGGGGGGGGGGGGGGGGGGGGGGGGGGGGGGGGGGGGGGGGGGGGGGGGGGGGGGGGGGGGAGGGGGGGGGGGGGGGGGGGGGGGGGGGGGGGAGGGGGGGGGGGGGGGGGGGGGGGGGGGGGGGGGGGGGGGGGGGTGGGGGGGGGGGGGGGGGGGGGGGGGGGGGGGGGGGGGGGGGGGGGGGGGGGGGGGGGGGGGGGGGGGGGGGGGGGGGGGGGTGGGGGGGGGGGGGGGGGGGGGGGGGGGAGGGGGGGGGGGGGGGGGGGGGGGGGTGGGGGGGGGGGGGGGGGGGGGGGGGGGGGGGGGGGGGGGGGGGGGGTGGGGGGGGGGGGGGGGGGGGGGGGGGGGGGGGGGGGGGGGGGGGGGGGGAGGGGGGGGGGGGGGGGGGGGGGGGGGGGGGGGGGGGGGGGGGGGGGGGGGGGGGGGGGGGGGGGGGGGGGGGGGGGGGGGGGGGGGGGGGGGGGGGGGGGGGGGGGGGGGGGGGGGGGGGGGGGGGGTGGGGGGGGGGGGGGGGGGGGGGGGGGAGGGGGGGGGGGGGGGGGGGGGGGGGGGGGGGGGGGGGGGGGGGGGGGGGGGGGGGGGGAGGGGGGGGGGGGGGGGGGGGGGGGTGGGGGGGGGGGGGGGGGGGGGGGGGGGGGGGGGGGGGGGGGGGGGGGGGGGGGGGGGGGGGGGGGGGGGGGGGGGGGGGGGGAGGGGGGGGGGGGGGGGGGGGGGGGGGGGGGGGGGGGGGGGGGGGGGGGGGGGGGGGGGGGGGGGGGGGGGGGGGGGGGGGGGGGGGGGGAGGGGGGGGGGGGGGGGGGGGGGGGGGGGGGGGGGGGGGGGGGGGGGGGGGGGGGGGGGGGGGGGGGGGGGGGGGGGGGGGGGGGGGGGGGGGGGGGGGGGGGGGGGGGGGGGGGGGGGGGGGGGGGGGGGGGGGGGGGGGGGGGGGGGGGGGGGGGGGGGGGGGGGGGGGGGGGGGGGGGGGGGGGAGGGGGGGGGGGGGGGGGGGGGGGGGGGGGGGGGGGGGGGGGGAGGGGGGGGGGGGGGGGGGGGGGGGGGGGGGGGGGGGGGGGGGGGGGGGGGGGGGGGGGGGGGGGGAGGGGGGGGGGGGGGGGTGGGGGGGGGGGGGGGGGGGGGGGGGGGGGGGGGGGGGGGGGGGGGGGGGGGGGGGGGGGAGGGGGGGGGGGGGGGGGGGGGGGGGGGGGGGGGGGGGGGGGGGGGGGGGGGGGGGGGGGGGGGGGGTGGGGGGGGGGGGGGGGGGGGGGGGGGGGGGGGGGGGGAGGGGGGGGGGGGGGGGGGGGGGGGGGGGGGGGGGGGGGGGGGGGGGGGGGGGGGGGGGGGAGGGGGGGGAGGGGGGGGGGGGGGGGGGGGGGGGGGGGGGGGGGGGGGGGGGGGGGGGGGGGGGGGGGGGAGGGGGGGGGGGGGGGGGGGGGGGGGGGGGGGGGGGGGGGGGGGGGGAGGGGGGGGGGGGGGGGGGGGGGGGGGGGGGGGAGGGGGGGGGGGGGGGGGGGGGGGGGGGGGGGGGGGGGGGGGGGGGGGGGGGGGGGGGGGGGGGGGGGGGGGGGGGGGGGGGGGGGGGGGGGGGGAGGGGGGGGGGGGGGGGGGGGGGGGGGGGGGGGGGGGGGAGGGGGGGGGGGGGGGGGGGGGGGGGGGGGGGGGGGGGGGGGGGAGGGGGGGGGGGGGGGGGGGGGGGGGGGGGGGGGGGGGGGGGGGGGGGGGGGGGGGGGGGGGGGGGGGGGGGGGGGGGAGGGGGGGGGGGGG
>JAHQIW010003747.1:0-56087 GCA_019055375.1 Parelaphostrongylus tenuis
TTTGTCTGGGCCAGTGCCTTTCTGGGGGAAAACCTCTTTCCGAAGCTGCAAGGCGAAACACGTGTATTGCACGGTAGAAGGGCCGATAGAAAGGCTTAGAAACTATTGTCAGTTTGTTTTATTGAGTATTATGAGAATTACTAGCCTTGAACAACTTACTTATATTACTGCAATGATCGGCGATCATGCACTGGACATGGAGAGTGATGTGGTTTGGTATGAATTTTCACCTTACACGCGCACACTGTAACATGTTCGTCGACGAGTCCTCAATATAAGGGAAATCTCCCCCGAAAGGGATTGGCTTAGACGAAAGGCACCGTTCAACTGAAGAGGCTGCAAGGCCGAAGCAGTTGTACTGCACAATAAAAGTGCCGATAAAAGACCTCAAAATACGCTTTCAAATAATATTTTTCTGAGCCGAGGTCTCAGAAAACAGTCGAATATGAAGGTGTTCGTGAACTATCTTTCAACTCCAGTGGATCGATCCGTACTTTGTTATTTTCGTCGCAGTGTGGTTTAGACTTTTTAAGTTTATGAAAATTTTGATATGCAGAGGAAAATTGCTTTACTGCTCGCTCTCCTTCATCTGCTGAGACGATGGCATTGCTAACTGCGGACCATAAGATGTCTAGAGCCTTCGTGTCTTGAAGAAAACTGGTAGATAACCTGATATCATCATGGTGAGCAATTTCTCATCTCTAATTCTCTTCGTTTGCATTCTCGCTTGTTAGCTGATATCGGTTTTTTAGTTATCCTGACCTTATGTTATTGAGTTATCACCCGTATCCAACACATTTACCTACAATAAGGATCATTCTGATGCACTGGTTCTTTGTACATATGTTAGCTTACTTGGTGCGGTATATTTTTTTGAACATCTGTTTTGTAAGACTCATGTAATTTGATTCAAAATTATACACTTTACTTGTTGCGAGATACTATCTAAAACTCTCGACTGTTTGTGGAGATCTCACTCAAAAACAATAACGATTGATAATGTGATAGCATAACAACATACTCTGAGCCTTTTGTGAGGTCTGGTACGGCACTTACGCACTACTAGACAGCTGCTGATTCGCCCTTGCAATCTCATCAGTAACACGGTGCCTTCCAGTCCAGCCGATCCCTGGCAGATGGATATACTCTTTATACTGGAATGATGCAATGAATACGGTGATCTAATAGTTTAGCGTCGATTCCTTCATAAATTGGGGTTCAATAGAGGCTCAAAATATGCTATCATGGTATCAGTTTATCACATTGTTTTTGCGAGATTAATCATCATCACATCGTAAATCAAATTTTTGATTTCGCTAGACACAACTTTATCGCTTCTCATTTGCCTCGTATCTGGTTAGACAACGCAGTCATTCATTTCCAGATGTGTGACCAAACAACGCTGTCTTAGTAAACATTTTCCACTTTTTACTGCTCCTTCTTTCCTAAAGATTGTTGAAGTCCTCACCACTGTTGTTTCTAAATGTTAATCTTCGTCCACTGTTCATCTAATAATCAATCCCTTTGGACTAAGATTGCTCAAGGCAAAAGTTTCGCTTGTTCGCTCACTCACCTGCTTTGCTTTCACAGATTTGGTAGTTGAACGTGTTGTGATGGCTTCTTATTCTTCTGTATTTATGTAGATTGTCTTACGAAACTCTTCATACATATATAGTATAGTCTCTACTTGTAATTTCTCATTCATATAGAGACTAATTCTTCATACAAAATTTGGAATTTTTTTGACTGATCTTTAGAACGTCGAATAGTGTTCCAACAAGTAGAGAGGAATAAAGTTAAAAAGCTTCAAATTATCATAGCAACTCTGTTCACGGTGTCGGTGGGTCTGTTGAAGGTATAAGATTGTGTGATCTTCCGTAGGAACGCTGCCTGAATTGCTGACAACATTATTGCCTGTAGGCTGTCTGCGTAAGGCCTCGCGCCATTGGGGCTTTCTGTTCTCTCAAAATAAGCAAGATTTAGCTTATGCGGAGTTTCATGAAATAGAATGTCCACCAAAAGCTATCTTCTAGATTCGACTTTTATTGGTTCATTAGGGTTTTGGAAAGGTTGCTGACAAATGTTCTTGCAACATCATTACAAAAACTAAGGTCAGTAATGTCACCAAGTGATGCCTCTTCCCTTGCGTTAGCAACTTTTGAGTTATTATTTCAATATGGATGTCTTTCCCTTCATCATTCTTTAAACTTTGCATTTGAAAAAAAAAAACGATGTTTCTGAAACATATTGGTTTTTTTCCTTCATTTGCGAGATGGTACTCGGGTTAACATCGCCAACCTGCTAACTCATATATGAACATTAGTAACGATTTCTTTGATTCAGAAAAGGACAACTCATTGCAAGACCTGCATGTTAGTTGAGCGTAATAAAAGCACGACGCGAAGATCAGCAGCAACTACTGCGGTTTTTGTGGCTTATTGCCGCTAGGAAAACAATTCTGGTGATTCTCGGCAGTACGGCTGATAGGTGACCAGTGACAAGTACTCTCCCTCCGCACCACTGCGTATCAGTCTGCCTAAAACACCGTTTTATACCATTTGCAAATTGATCTACAATTACATGTGAAACTGTTCGAACGATGAGGGCGAGCATCATTTTTTCCATGTGACGAAAGTCACATGCATTCTTCGACGAAGCGAGGGAAGATCATAGCCGGACGGATCCACAGCGACATCATCGACGAAACTTGATTAAGACTTGAGGGATAACTGTGATGCGACGAATCAGATAAAAAGTCGAACAAGTGGTGCGGTTAAATCGCGAGCCGGGTTGATATTCGACAGCAGTAATGTCGAGAACAATCGCGAACATCTGCGAAATTGCAACGCCTGTATCTCCGTCCTCGCCATGGTCTTTAATCGTTGCTCCTCTTTCTAGAACATACCGTGCGGTGCAAAACGTCGGCATGATGGAATCCACTTTTCAAATCAATTCTATGGTCGCCCTTCTCTTTGACGATTGTCCTTTGATATAATGAAAACCAACTTTCCTTCAACCTTCGAACAATCAATCAGTAATAGTTTTTTATGATTCGGCTAATGTTTTCAACGTCTTCGTTTTGTTCTGAGCCGTTGACTCAAAGCGATTATCTACAGTGGTTCGTTCTCGTTTTGTTCTTCATCTTCGTTGTCGTTCGAGTCGAATTCTTTCTGGTGAAACACCCCATTCAAATAAGGAACCTCACTCGAAGAACCGAAGAAGAATCGACTCGATTAGCAACTTAGATAAAGACCACAGCGAAAACGAACGATTGTGGGCAATCGGCACGGGTCAGTGGCGCTGAAGAGCACGAATATGTCGAAACCTCAGCCGAATAAATCTCCATATCAGCCTTGTGATAACAGCTCAATCACACAACAAACTGTCATCTGACAGTACGTAAGGGTTCATTATCTAATTGATTCTCTAATGTTTCGCAAGTTGGCTCAAGCACTCAATGGCAGTAGTATTCGAGAACGTTCGTGAAAATTCGCGAAATCGTCTGCGTCTCCAACCTCGCCATGCTCGTTAGCCGAGGGGCGGGCTCACTCCGCCCTTTTCCGAATGTTCTGTGCTGTGCAAAATAACGCGTATGGTGCAGTCGGCTCCACTAAAATCAATTTCAATCTTGCGCTTTCCAATTCCAACTTGTCCTCTGTCATCTCGAATATCGATTTCCCTCAAACTAGGCATTATCGATCAATAATAGCTCCTTTTTGATCTAACTAATATCTTGGGGTTAGTGGATGAACTTCATTCGGCTAAAGCTTCGATGTCATCCTCATCGGAGCCGAAGAGGTGAGTCGATGTCCACACCCATTTGCTCTCGTTGTAATCTTCGTCTTCGTTGCAAGTCGAATTTCTTTCCGTGGAGCACTCCACTCGGGTGGAGAACTCCAGTCAGCGGCGCCCTTATGCGCAAGACTTTGCTTGGTGACACTGATTGTCCGTTGCCAGTATCATGGATTTCATCGGGCATTCCATCCTGCAGTAGTTCTGATCATTATTGGCTAGCACACTGCGCTGGAATAACTTCAAAAGTCGATCTTGTCTTAATAGCATCAACGGCCAATCAGTCTTCATCCGAAACCGTCTTGAATATAAGGATGTGGTTGAGTTAGATTCTTTGTTCGAGCGGTGCTGCATCGAAAAGATTCGACTCGAACGATAACGAAAACGTAGAGCACAACGAGGACGAACAACTGTGGACAATCGGCTGGAAACATCGGCTCTGAAAAAGACCAAACGCGTCGAAGCGTTAGCCCTATAAATCTTCGCATCTTCGTGGTAGTTACAGTTTATTCGTAGAAAACTGTCCTCTGACAAAATTTAAGCTTTTACCTAGTTGATCCTTCAATGAACGGGATGTAGTGCAGTGTTTTCAGATTTCTCTACCATATCTGACAATTCCATTAATTTATTTCAAGAACTCTCTTCATGTGCTCTTCATTAACTTTGTTAATTCGATCAGAAAACCTCGAAATGACCTGTCAATTCCAATGGATCGTAGCCTCTTTCGGTTTCTTCGTCACAGTGCCACTAGATGTTACAGTAATTTTTGGGAATTTGATGTACAGAAGAAGATTGCCCTGAAGTCACTCACGATCTGACCAATTTGAAAAACCGGCTTTGCACACACTGCGTCATTAATGATTGAAATGTGTAGATTGCAGAATTTATGTTTTGTCGAGCGAGGCATCTATTATTTATCCTTCATCTCATCTTTTCATCTCCTACTTTTTGTTTGTCTTCTATCTTTTCTCCAGCTTTCTGTCTCTCGTTTTAGCCAAACTGTATAAGATCTCGAAATCTACCGAGTTAATTAGCGGTTTCATTCCTTGATTTCTCTGACACAGGTAGTTCGCATCGAATGAGGCACTGAAAGGTCAATTTCCTCTCGTTGGTCATGAAATTCTTGATAAAAATGTTGATTACCTAAGTAGGTGGTAGTGATTCCTTTTTTCTTTTGATTTTTACAATTCATGATTTTTCGACTCATATAACGCACACTATTCTATTCTATACTTTGTTCTTACACTGAGTTGAACTAGGCTCAGTCTATCACAGCTTCGTGAAAAAAGCAAGTGCGAGCAGTTTTTGAACGAAGTCGAACTTGTATTGAATGGGGGCAGAAACTGTGTAATGGAAGCCAAATTTGCATCAGACTTAGGTTTGACAAATCATTTTGCTTCAGTAACTTCTCTTTCGCAATAAAAACTCGCCTGGTAAATCAGCCAATTTTCGGACGGTCTGTAACGTGTACTGCAAAGTATATATTATATCCAAATGAAAATATAATTTTTCATATATTGAATTTCGGCTGATGTGTCCCGAAAGGAAAACTACAGCACGCGTCGTAGGAGGGTTCACAAACACATCAAGATAAAGTTTATTCATAGCATGCATACACATTACATCAGTATAAATAGGCTCATCCATAACAGGACTACAATGTTATCTACTTACACAATACACTTATCTAGCCTAACAATTCCACACAACAAAATTTTTATAAGCAAGGAGAATCAAATGGGCTCTGCATCTGGAATAACGTTTTTTTTCACCTTTTCGCCGATTTGTTCGATTGGGATGCTGCGACCACCAGATTCGAGCGGTTTAGCGAGTTTTGGCACTTCAACTGACAACTGTCCGCTATCAGTAAGAGAGGACACGAATCGCATCGAGATTGACATCTTCCGGTAGCACAAACTGACGGTGTGAAAGCTCTGTAACGGCAGGGCTTTAGGAAGTACAACAAGGTTATCAAACATGTTTTAGATATCAGGTAGTCAAATGGTTACTTGGAGAATATAACAGTGGTGACAGTTCTTTTCAACTGCGAACATTTCGCGGGAAAACGATTACATAGTGTCTTGTAGGGAGTTCTAAAAGTATTTTACTCACTCATTGAGTAACGTTCTCCTCTTCTAGCTCTTCCTTCCCTTCAATGGTCAGCCAGCGGCCATCTATGTTGACTTTTAGATTCTCTGGCTTGAACTTTGAGACATCGAAGGACACAGCGAATTTCGACTCATTGTCGACAATCTGAGTAAATAATGAGTAATTTAATTCGAAGCTGAGGACGAAAATATCATGGTGAACACGACATGTACGTATACTTGAACATTTTACAACTATCAAGATGATAAGAAATGACGATCTGCTTATTGGCAGTTCTCGTTTTTTCGCTAACAATTATTGCAATTCAACACTAACACATTGTAACACGGTATTTTCTGCATATGGGAAATATAAATTGATTTGGAGTTCTGGACGTTTTGTGCAAGTAAAGAGATGACAATAACGTCATGTAACTATTATCTTGACGTTTGGACTACACTTTAAAAACGCTCGTCTTACCTCACTGGCTGATTGTTGCAGTGCTTGGCTTGGAATCGTGGCGACATAGAGGCCCGCATATCATCTTTTCCATTCGACGCATGCTTCTTTCCATCAGACGAAGGTCATTTAGACATTCATCGACGAAATAGGGACAGCTGTAGGCTGGACGAATCCACAATGGCATGATGATGAGATAGAACTGATGACCATAGCCGATCGCTCGCCGGGTAAATACTCAGCGACAAGGATTCGCGAATATTCGCGATATTGCGAGACTCTGCCGTCTCTGCGTCCGTCACACCTCTCAACACCGCTGCGACAACGAGACCCGCCCCTTCGCGAACGTTCCATGCATTGCGTAAACATTGTATGACTCAGTGAGATGCACTCTCTTGGAATAACTCCATTGTGGCCGTTCGGTCACTCAGTCGACCCTTAACATTGCCTCGATTCCTGCTGAAGAGATATTTTTACGTCTTTTGGCTAAGTGTCGCGCGTCGAAGGTGTTAATTGTATCAGGTCTCCAACTAAGTTTTCCAAACTTGGTCCAGGAAATGAATTTTTCTCAAATAAGTTTCTATTTTACCTATTCATTTATTATTATATCCTATTATCTACTACTAATGTTATTTGATATTCGATTACTTTAAAATACAAATTTTTTGCATTTTGGATCAAAAGCGGAACCTTTGTTGGAGACCTAATATATGCTAGCAGTGTGATTGGATAGCTGTACTGGTGTGATTTTTCACATAATCTCGAAATGGTCTTTCATTCCCATTCAAATGTTTCCTATTCGACTTCGTTCGTCACAGTGTTGGTTAGATTTCGTTCTTGAAAATTATGATTAACCAAATAAGATTGCTTTTCCGGGACTCATCTATTCATTGGGTCAGTAGCAATGGTCTTGAAGGAACCTGTCAGCCCGGCCTCGACGGACTGAGCGATTGCATATCATTGGCTCTCTTTCTTCTCAACCTCGTTTGTTCGCTGATATCGGGTGTTTTAATTTTCACGTTACTGAGTTGTCACACAGAGTCATTAAATTTCGTCGAAAATGGGATAATTCTCCCGCTACACGAGTTTTGAGGTATCCATAACAGCAAGCAGTTTCTTAACATGAACTTTTTGCATCTTTCATGAAGGTGTCTGTTTATGTGGTCTGAGTCCAGTTATACACTGCAGCTTTGAGAGACAACTCATTATATCGTATGCTGCCCTTTTGAGTTCTTCAAACGCAGCTTCGTTTGCTCTTAGCATCCCTCCATCTGGTTAGACAGTACAGTTATTCATTTCCGCTTGTATCATCATTATTTTACCCAGTCTAAACCAATAGTTCCGTACATTTTTTTGCTCTTTTTCCTTTGATCGAGCTTGTTTAGGTCGTCCCCATTATATAAATTTTAACCTTAATCAGTTTTTTTTCGCAAAGTGTTCAAGTAGAGTTATTTCCCTGTAGACAAAGATTCGAATGGAAAACTCTTGTTTAGTCACGGAGTCTGCTAATTCGCTTGTACTAATTCAATAATTGATTGTACTCGTGCTTGCTTCTTTTGCTTTTTTATAAGTTTTCATGCAGAGAACTGTTATGAAACTCGTCGTGTAGTCTCTTGGGGTATCTCAAGTATTTCGAGAGATTTGGTATGGCGTCTCGAGTGGTAGATGTACGTTACGGTGTTCTCGCACGCCTCATCAGTACCACATGCTTTTCGCTTCACCGTTCCCCTACAAGTAACGGTTTGATCTTCGGAGCCGTTACCATCAGTTGTAGGAGAAACGGTCAGGCCGAAAACCATGTGGATACTGATGAGGCGTGTTGGAACACTGAAATGTACGTCTGTTACTCGAGTTGCCATACCAGACCTCTTGTTGACAAACATTGCTGCTACATCCGTGACAGAAAACAGGATACTAATGTTACTAAGGAAATGTTTACCTTGTGAGTAAGAACTTCTGTGTTGAAACGCCAGCATGGATTTGGTTTACACCTCATCAGTCTTCAACTTTCAACTTAAAGAAAATGATCTTGCAAGAATATATCTGTTTTTGTTCGTTTATCTACGCCAAAGGGAGAAGATGTTTTTGAATCCTCAATTCGCTAACATGCCAACTTGTGAAGCTAGCAATGGTAGCGCTTTCGCTCGATAGCTGTGCAGAAAGAAACTACTAGTGTGTAGAAAAAATGTAGAATTTTGCAAGAGTAGTTCTGGCGTCTATGAAATTAGAACACGTTGACCAGGAACATCTACCGAATCACTATAGCACTTCTCTCAAGAATTGGCAAATATAAAGCGCACCCACATTGTATTGCCGGATTTTCTCTTAAAAATACTTCTTGACGTCCGCCGATCGATGTTCCAGTATTGCACCATGCTCAGTCCGCCTAACAAAAAAATTCAGAAGCTTTCAGAAGTAACAGTTCAGTGCTAAGAGGCAACTGTGTAAACAGTACAGTGACTCCTTTTTGAACCAAAATATGTTTCAACCCTTTGGTAACTGGATTACGATAGGGCCTCGTTCTAGTTGTTATTTTTAAACATATACTACGAGCTTTATTAATATTGAAGCTGTTATCGTTTATCAACCCAAAGGGATGCGTCGTGCATTCGTCTTCAATTTTTAGCTCTGTTTGAGGTGATTTGAACGCATAATTCGGCCTTTGCAATGAGTCCGCTGGTGACCTACCGGTGTATTGAGTCAGTGCTGCTTTATCTTTCGCAGGAAAACTCTGATACCAATCAACCGGCTCGAAGACATGGCTGATCAGGGGGTTGTAGATCAGTTAGCCATAACCATACGAAGCAGCGGTTCCCAATCATCGTAAACCTGCTTAACTCTGGAAAAAAGAAAACTTCACGAAAAAGTCCTGTTGTTTTGAAGAAATAGGACAACGTTCTTGTGAGTTTTATAGGAAGCAGCTTCTGTTTACAGAAACGCTCCGTTTCTCGAACCCTTAGCGAGAATACATTTCCTGTACGGCAGTTCGCAGCGCTGTGGGCATTTTATCGCAAAAAATTTGCAAATATTGAAAATAGTTTAGAAGCCAAGTTAGCGTCAGCCTAAGTTTGACCGGTCAATTTTATCGAGCGCCTTTGCTGACTTTATCGTCCCCCGCACTATGATTACTCACACGAATAAATCAGCTATTTCTTGGGCGGTCTATTAATTTGTATTGCAAAGGTAGTGTTACCGTATCTAAGTGGAGATGAAAATTTCTTCATATTAGACATCGGCTGATGAGTACTAGTAGGAAAGCTACCTACTAACCTATCATAAGATGGTACAAAGACACATCAACATAAAGTTTATGGTGGCCATTTACACTTATATTGCATCAGAAAAATTGTCTCTTCCATAAAAGAATTGCAATGTCATGTACTGTATACAATATACTTTTTCAGCATAACAAAATCATACAAAAGATTTTTTGACAAGTAAGCAGAATCAGGCGGACTTTGCATCTGGAATAGCGTTTTCTTCCGTCTTCTTGCCAATCTGCTCGATTGAAATGCTTCGACCACCAGATTCAAGAAGATGAGCGACTTGTAGCGATTCAACTGACAACTGTCCGCTACCAGTACGAGAGGAACGAGTTATATCGAGATTGACATCTTTCGGTAGCACAAACTGACGAGTGAAAGCTCTGTAATGGCATATTCAATGCATTAGGAATTCTTCAAGGCATTTAGAGATCGTTTTCAATATCTACTAATTAGAAAAATACTTGAGGAGTACAGTACTCATCAAAGTTCTTTACACGTGCGAAATCTCGCCTTAAATGACTGCATAAAGTCTCATAGTTCTTAGAACATGTCACTAACCTCATTGAGTAACCATTCTCCTCTTCTAGTTCTTCCTTTCCTTCAAAGTTTAGACAGCGTTCATCTATGTTGACTTCTAGATTCTTTGGCTTGAAGTCTGAGCCACTCCAATATTGTGGAGTGCTGTGCAAAAACATTTGCGTCATCCGGGATTTTGAACCCAGATCTTACTCTTTCCGGGAGCGTATGCTAATTGTTGTACCACCAGCGCTGCTTTGAACTTGGGACACATCGAGAGACACGGCAAACATAGATTCATAGTCGGCAATCTAATTAATGTCTGTTTGAAAACTGATGTCGAAAAATAAGATGTAATCACGGCGTATGACGTATAGTTTTTGTGCATTTTGTAATTGTAGACAATTTCCAAGTGAAAAGATGACAAGAACGGCATGTAACTAGCACTCTCGAGTTTTAGACTTCACTATGGAAAGACATTCTTACCTCACTTGCAGATTCCAAAGAGCACGTAGTGCAGTGGTTAAGATGCTTCTCAATACACACATAGTCTTCGCTTCGATACCGCGTCGCGGGTCTAACACGACTTCTTTGCCGTTGGGGTTCGTAAACTGATACCAGACATATGCACTCAGTCACTTTCAGATGCTTGAACTCAGATGTAGGCATTCTGCTAAGTTGCTAATCACTGCCAAGAGTTTTATCCTTTGTGACTATTTGATGGTTCCAAAACATTCCACTCTAGTCAACTCGAGAAGTTTACTGCGAAAAATGGCCTATCTATTGAAAAAGTAGAGAAACGATCTTTATATAGATTTTTTAGGAAGGTGCTTCTGTATACAAAAATGCACCATTTCTTGAACAGATAGCTAGAAATCATTCCTGTACGACACTTGTGGCGTTGTGGGCAATTGTCGAAGAAATATTTTTACAAATATGAAACATTTGAGAAGCCAAATTCGAATCAGACTCAAGTTTGACGAGTTATTTTGCTTCAGCGCCTTTGCTGACTTCATCGAGCCCCCTTCAGAATGAATACTTTCATGAATAAATCAGCCATATCTCGGACGGTCTGTAACGTGTACTGCCAAGTATTTTTTTTATCCAAGTGGGACTGAAATTTTTTATATTCGAATTCTGGCTTATGTGTCCCGGAAGGAAAACCACATCACGTATCGTAGGATGGTTCAAAAACACATTAACATGAAGTTTATTTATAGCATGTATACACATTACATCAGTATAAATTGGCTCATCCATAACAGGACTACAATTGTTATCTACTTACACAGTACACTATCTAGCCTAACAATTCACACAACAAAATTTTTTCATAAGCAAGGAGAATCAGATGGGCTCTGCATCTGGAATAGCGTTTTTTTCCGCCTTCTCGCCGATTTGTTCGATTGGGATGCTGCGACCACCAGATTCGAGCGGTTTAGCGAGTTTTGGCACTTCAACTGACAACTGTCCGCTATCAGTAAGAGAGGAGCGAATCGCATCGAGATTGACATCTTCCGGTAGCACAAACTGACGGGTGAAAGCTCTGTAACGGCAGGCTTTAGGAATTACTCCACAAGTTTTCAACATTGTTTTCAGATATCAGGTAGTCAGAAGGTACTTAAGAATATAACAGTGATGACAGTTCTTTGCAACTGGGAGAATTTTGCGGAAGACGATTACATAGTGTATGCAGAGAGTTCTAACAGTAATTTACTCACCTCATTGAGTAACCGTTCTCTTCTTCTAGCTCTTCCTTTCCTTCAACAGTTAGACAGCGGCCATTTATGTTGACTTTTAGATTCTCTGGCTTGAACTTTGAGACATCGAGTGACACGGCGAACTTCGACTCATTGTCGACAATCTGAGTAAATGATTAGTTAACTCATTCGAAGCTGGACGAAAATAGCATGGTGAACCCGGCTGTACGTATGCTTGAACATTTTACAACTATCAAGAGGATCAAGAAACGACGATAAGTTTATTGGCAGTTCTGCTTTATTTCGCTGAAGTATCAATGCAATTTCAACACCTAATACTATGTGACCCGGTAATTTTTTCTGCAAATGGGAAATGTAAATTGATTCAGAGTTCTGGATGTTTCTGGAACTAAGGAGATGACAATGAGGACATGTAACTAATATCTTTATGTTTGGACTACGCTATAAAAACGCCGTCTTACCTCACTGGCAGATTGTTGCAGTAGTTGGTTTGGAATCGTGCGACATAGAGGCCCGCATATCAGTCTTTCCATCTTCGCATGCTTCTTTCCATCAGACGAAGGTTATCTAGACATTCATCGACGATATGAGGGCAGGTGTAGGCTGGACGAATCCACAACGGCATGATGATAAGATAGAACTTGAATGACCATAGTCATTCACTCGTTGGGTTAAATATTCAGCGACGAGATGTTCGCGAATATTCGCGAAATTGCGTGACTCTGCCGTCTCTGCGTTCGCCACACTCACTTGTCACCACTGCGACAGCGAGACCCCGCTCCCTTCACAAACGTTCCATGCATTGCGTAAACATCGGATGACTCAGTGAGATTTACACTCTTAAAATAACTCCTTCGTGGCCGTTCGCTCATTCAGCTGATTTTCAGCAGTCTTTTGATTTTACCGGATCTATCATTGTGTGGCTAAGTGTCGTGTTGTCGAGGCTGTGATTGTAGCTGATAATAATGTATCCATTACGAGTGTTGAGCATAAATACGAGCTCAGACGAGAGTTGAACCCGCGTTTCATCCATACCCAAGTCATTTCATCCAGTAATGTTTCTCAACGGCTGTGGTGGTGTAATCTCCTCTTAAAGCACTAAAAGATCTTCAGTCCTATTGGAATGCTCCCTCTATTATTTTGTCCGTCGCAATGTTGATGAGATTACATCATAGTTCTCAGAAATTATAAATGCTAAATAAGATTGCTTTCCCATTGACTCTTTTTCATTTATTGGACCAATATTAGTGATCTTGGAGGAACCTAGTCAGCCCGGCTTCGTAGAACTGAGCGATTCTATAGTGTTGACTTTCTTTATTTTCAATTCATCATTTGTTCGCTATCAGCTCTTTCACGTTACTGAGTTGTTACACGGAGTCATGGAATTCCATCGAAGGGATAATTCTCGCTGCATCAGTTCAAGATATCCATAATAGTAAGCAGCATCTTAACATGAAGTTTTTGCTTCTTTCTTGCAGATGTTTCTTTATGTGGTCTGAGTCCAAGTTATAAACTGCAGCTTTTGAAAGACAACTGATCATATCGTATAGTGCACTTTTGAGTTTTTTAGACGCAGTTTCGTTGCTCCAAGCATGCCTCCATCTGGTTATACAGTACAGTGTTTATTTCCACTTGTATGATGATTGACCCACTCTAGATCGACAGTTCTGTACATGTTTTTCCTCTTTTTTGTATGAACTCGTCTAGTTCCTCACTACTATTGCTTGTAAATGTTAACCTTGATTTTTTTTTCTCGTTGAGTGTTTATGTAGAGATAATTCCCTGTAGACTAAATTCGGATTGGAAAGTCTCCCTTGGTTGCAGAATTTACCACTTCGCTTGTAGTATTTTAATAATTGTTCGCACTCGCGCTTGCTTCTTGCTCTTTCTATAAGTTTTCATGCAGTTTTCATGCAGAGAGCGTTACGGAACTCTTCGTGTAATCTTTTAGAATGATTCAAGTATTTTGATAGGTTTCGGTGTGGCATCTCGAGTGGTAGATATGCGTTAAGGTGTTCTCACACGCCTCATTAGTACCACATGCCTTTCGCTTGACCGTTCCCCTACAACTAACGGTTAATCTTCGGCGTTCATACCATTAGTTTGAACCGAAAACCATGTGATACTAAGGAGGCGTGTTGGAACACCGAAACGTACGTCTACCACTCCCGGTGTCATAACAGACCTTCTGAAAGGCTTAAAATATTCTTTTAGACTATATTGAATTTCAAGCTAGGTCTCAAAATTGTCCATCGGAAGGTAGTGCTATATGGAATGTTCATATATAATTTGGTTCTAATGATCTTGGAAGAACGTCGAATAGTGTTCCAATAAGTGGAGAGAATGAACAAGTTCAAAAGCTTTGAATCCACTAGAGGAATTGTACAAACGATTTCGGTAGGCCTACTGAAGGCGTCATATCGTGTAAAGTTTTATTAGAATGCTGCATTGTGCTGAGAACGTTATCGTCTATAAAAGGCTTTGTTCTACCGATTTTTTATTCTCTCTAATGGTGCACGATATCTATCGCTTTTGTTCGAAGTTTCGTGAAATAAAATAGCCGTCAATTTCATAATAGATTCAAGTCTTCCTAGTTTGAAAGGCTCCTGGAAGATAGATGCGCTGTAACGTAGAAAGAGCGATGTGCAAAATGGGCATCAGTAGTGTAACGGATGGAGCACGCATTCCCGGAAAGAGTGAGGTGCGGGTTCTAGTCCCGTCTGGCGCTTAAGGTTTGCACATCACTCTATAACACTGGGCTACTGGATTTCAATAGAACTTCTTTTCATTCAAACGGTTTCAGCGATCGTATGATGTTATAAATATAACCATCGATGTAGAGTGATGTGCAAAACTTTTGCCGCAGTTGGGACTCGAACCCACATTGCACCCTATTTCTTAATATAATGTTTTGGCATCTGCTTCAGGAGACGCTTTTCATGTGATATGATTCAAAATTATGCTACACTGCTTTGTGGTGAAGGTTCAGTGGTTTGTTCTGATCTGCTGCCAACTCGTGTCTTGCAACGGACAAGAGCGCAAAGTCAAAATCTTTAATATGGGTTATACCAAACAACCTGTAATATACATGTATCACTGCAAGAACAGATGATTACGACATATCGTTATGCCTAAGTCAGTACGAGTGATGTATTAATGAGATGTATCGTATCGTCATCTGACGATCCTAGGAATGTTATAGTGAGCGACAGTGTTATGGTAACTGTGTTATTGTAGCCGACGGTGTTATCGTAAGTGATGATGTTGTTGTAAATGACAATTTTATTGTTACTGACGGAGCATGACGGCGAAGCACATTTGGGTTGTTATGCTCTCCCCGGAATATGGGATCCAGTGGGTGAATATGGTATGGTGTAGTCACTACTGATTATATAAACAGATTATACCTTTATTTCGGGTGCTTTGTTTAGACCACGCTCAAATTTCAGTATATCCTTTCACTATTGTTTGAGCCAACTTGTCATGTAGTCTGGTAAGGGCTCTTGTACGGGCCGATACACGTGTTTCGTCCTTACAGACTTGTCAGCCGGGCAGAACCCGTCGTCTGTCGATCTTTTTATAGTCACTTCTCTCGGGAGCCTTACACGAGAGTCATCAACGACGTACGCTTTACACCCTATGTCAAGTGAAACCTTCACCTAACCCAGAGTGTTGTGCACTCGATTGCTCATCGGGAAAGGATATATAAACAGAATCTCTTAACCGCAGTGGTGGGCCGAGCATAGCCTAAGTGAGTTCGCTCCGCCACGGTAGCGCTCTGTTCTTCTCACAATCTATTGAGTTCATTTAACAATTTTATGAACACAACCTTATGATAGTAGTTAGATACACCACAACGAAACTGTGTGAAGAAAGCAACTATGGATCGATTACGATTTGAGGTGAGGTGCTCCGGATGAAGTCAAATGACCGTCCGGATGATGCCCGGCGATCGAGCTGACTGCTGAGGTTGGTGGCAACTCGGACCATTTTCTGTCTAAGGTCCTCGAACCTTTGCGATACCACTTGCTCTCTAAGGTCATGGACCATCTGTGTTGTCTAAACTATCACGCAATTCCCGAAAAGATAGCAAAACTCCGTTGGGAGGTTTGCTATAAACTTTTTGGAAAAACAACATGTCATCGATTTCACTTTTTAGTTCCCAGCCTAGTTGCTTTTTATTTGCCTCTGTTTTCTTAGCTTTTCGTTTCCAATCGTATGATGGAACTATCCTATCTAAGCAAGGAGCTTTTTATGTTTTACTACTCCTTTTAGCCTTTAAGACTGTAATTGTTTGTTAATGTTTGTCTTCGTTCACTTTGCTGTAGTAGATAGTCCCTTTAAATAGAGAATAACAGAGGTCTCATCTGGTCGCGGACTTCACTGCTTTGCTATTACTTTTTTTCGTCTACTTCGAAGCGAAGTTACTCTGCTACTTTCTTTTTTCGAACTCTTTGTTCATTATGCCTTCTGTCTTCATAAGATTGTTCAACTCCTCACCAATTTACTATCTGTATTCAATTATTTTTTTTTTATTATGTGTGCAACAGAATGCGTCTTAAATCTCTTCATGTATGGTTTTATTGTAATCGTCTTTTGGATAGCTTTTTAACAAAAAATTGAGTAGAGCAGAATGAAGCAGAGAAAAGCTTCAAGTCAATTAAAGCGAATGTATATACAATTTCCGTGGGCCCACTGAAAGTCTCGGGTCTTGTAATTTTCTTGTTTTAACTCTGCAGAATGGCCTTATCTTTGCTGTGTCAAACATCTCTTGGCTAACCTCTATCTTATCTTTCAGTCTCTTATCTCTTGTTAGTTCATTTTTGCCTACATTTTATGTTTTCTAGCCAGACAAAAGCCCTCTAGATTTCCACGGTTTAATCAACAAGTCAATATATTAGTAAGATTCTTCTTCTTCTCTGAGAAAGAGGGTGTGTCTCGAATGCAGTTTAGAAGGTGAATTTCCCGTTATTGGTCGTAAAATTCTGTGTAGAAAAACTTGGACATATGCGTGAGCATTTGTTCGTATAAAACTTCGTTTATCAATTTTCCTCCTATAATTTAGCGCACATGCTTCGTTACTCTGTTCTCCAGCTTTTGTTCTTGGACGGAATTGCACTCAGTTTGAATTATGAGGCAAAATGCAAGGAAGCAAATGCGAGTGATTTTTGTACGAATCCATAGTTGAATCACATTTGGCAGAAACAATGTATACTATCTATCAGCGATGTTAGGCGAAGAGTGTAGCTTTGTGGCTAGAGATGTTACAATACACACATGGCCTTTGGTTCGACACCGCGTACCCGGCCTAACAATCCATTCCTCTGGGGATCGTAAAGTGATAACAGAATTGTATGGGAGGACAGCAGCATTAATTTGATGCGAGGACAGGCTATGGAACATCTCAGGTTGTCATAAGAAGTCAGATGATCACTCAGTCACCTTCAAATATTTGATGAAATCGAGTTTGAGGCGTCAACTCAGTAATTGATCAATACCAAATTCTGTCCTACTTCTCTGACCATTCGAAGATGCTGTCTAGAGCAGATCCATATAACGCCATTCGCAGGGGTTCTTGAACAACTAGACATAGCTATTTGAAGCAAAGTTTCCGAAATATCTAGTCAGAATTAGCATAAGGAAAAAGTCGCGATGACCTACAGAATGATCAACGGAAAAAACAGTACTATACGTGTTGTAGGAGGTATATTCAATGGAACAAACCCTCCTTTTCTTGAACATTTAGCGAGAACACGTTCCTGTACGGCATTTTCGCAGCCTTGTGGGCAAATGTTAGAAATATGCTAACAACTATGAGACACTTTCAAAAGCCAAATTAGCATCAGAACGGTGCTTCACCAATTGTTTTTTCTCAAACACCTTAGCTTACTTAATCGGGTCATTTTACAATGAACAAGTAATATGGATAATACTGTCATTCCTCAGACGATTTAGTACGTGTAATTCAGAGCAGTTTCGATGAAAGACAGTGGAGATGAAAAAAATGTTGTACACTGAATAGCGGCTAATGTATTCCGGAAGGAAAACTACATCAGCATCGCATCGTAGTAATGGCTCAAAACACATTAACATAAAGTTTATTGGTAGCATATGTATTCATTTTACATAATCAGCGAGAACTTTTTCACGACATTACAATCTCATGTATTCCTACAATACACTTCTTCAGATAAACATTACACACGGCAAAATTCCTCACAAATAACAAAAAAGATGAACGCTGCATCGCTAGCAGCGACTTTTCTATTCCTTTTTCACCGATCTTTTCAATTGGGATGCTTCTTCCACCAGATTCAAGTGGTTTTATGAGTTTTGGCGCTTCGACTGACAACTGTCCGCCATCAGTGAGAGAGGAACGAATTGCATCGAGATTAACATCTTCCGGTAGCTCAAATTGACGAGTGAAAGCTCTGTAATAAAGCATATAAAGCATTAAAAGTACTTCAAGACGGCTAGAGACTGTTTCAAAATATCACATGACCCACAAGGTTACTTAGTACGAAAACCTCGTGGCAGACGTGTGTATATTGTCTATGTTAATTTCCTACGAGTATTTTCTACTAACCTCATTGAATACCCATTGTCCTCTTTGAGCTCCTCTTTTCCTTCAATTGTCAGACGATGGCCATCTATGTTGACTTTCAGATTCTCTGGCTTGAACTTGGATACATCGAGAGATACGGCAAACTTCGATTCATTGTCGACAATCTAAATAATGTCCGTCTGAAGCTGATAAAGAAAATAACACGTAAACACGGCATGTTACGTAAACTTTTTGCACATATTATAACTGTAGAATAATTCACTGGCAGTATTCTTGCTTTAGTAATAGGCTATCTCATTTCATTACGTAACACTCCGTATAACGGAATTATCTTCATCTGATGAAATCATTTGGTTTTGAAATCTTGAGTTTTGTTAACGTGATGATACGACAGTAATGAGAAAAGCTGTAACACTTTGGCTTGGACTTGTAGCAAAACACGTCCTACCTCACTGACGGATTGATGCAAAACTTTGCTTGAAATTGAATGACGTAGAGGTTCAAATATCGCCCTCTCCACTTGACGCATCCTTGCTTCCATTCGATGAAGATCATTCAGGCATTCGTCGACGAAGCGAGGAGAACCATTGGCTGGACGAATCCACAACGACATAATGACGAAACTGAACTTGAATGACCTTACTCAGTCGCTCGTCGGCTTAAATAGTCGGCGACGGATGTTCGCGAATATTCGCGGATGTGCGAGAGTCTGCGTCTCTCGCATGCACCACACTCACTCAGCATCAAGGGGTGACGCGATACCCCGCCCCTTTCGCGAACGTTCCATGCATTGCATAAACATCGCATGACTCAGCAAGCTCCACTACTCAAAATTTGATCGGTGTCGCCTTTCATCCACTTACTCGGCCCTCGGGCATGTTTCGATCCTTGCCAAAGCGATGACGTGATGTGTTTGGTTTGTGTGTAGCGTCTTCGGTTGTGCATAGTATTTGATAATAACAGTGTTTTAATACCTCTATTAAGGTGGTTGGTCCGAATGTTCCTTAGCTCTGATAATGTATTTTTGAGTCTTTTATGAGGTCTTTCATCGGCACTCATTCAATGAAGTGCAAGTGTTTTTAGCCTTGCAGCTTTGTCAGTTGCATGGTAGATTTCGTCTGGGCCAATTCCTTTCTGGGAAGAACCCCTTTCTGAGGCTGCAAGACCGAAACACGTGTAAGGACACGATAGAAAGAATTTAAAGATTTGTCAGTTTATATTGTTCTTAGGAAGCTTTCAGGAAATCAGTCTATCATAAAGTAATATGAAAAATACCAGTTTACCGACCCTGGCGGGACAGATAGCTTGGTGGGCCATGAGCGCGAGGTCAAACCATCGACCTTGCGCGACGCGAGCATCCCTAATCCACTGCGCCACATGCGCTCGATTCTTTTCACATCTTTCAAAAAGTACGGACTGAAGTTCACAGAACACTTTAAGCCTCGATTTAATGCTTGTACATCACTGCAAAAAACACAGTCTTACTTCACTTGCAGATCGGTCGACAGTTTCATAAGGGGCTGTTCAAAAGAGAGGACTGACACCATCCCTTCCGTGCCACGAATGTCACGCGTACATCCTTCGACGAAGCGAGGGTAGATCGTAGCGAACGGATCCACAGCGACGTCATCGACGAAACTTGAATAAGACTTGAGGGATAACCGTGATGAGACGAATCAGATAAGAACTCGAACAAGTGGTGTGGTCAAGTCGCGAGTTGGGTTAATATTCGACAGCAGTAATGTTTGAGAATAATCGCGAACATTTGCGAAAGTGCGAAAGTTGTCTGTATCTCCGTCCTTGCTATGCTCTTTAATCGACGGGAAACCCTGCTTCTCTTTCCAGAACGTTTCGTGCGCTGCAAAATGTCGGCATGATGCAATTCACTTTTCAGATCAATTCCAGTGTTGCCCTTCTCTTTGACGATTGTCCTTTGATATAATTTGAAAACCTTAATCAATCAGTAATAGTAAATTCCAACGGCTTCGTGTTTTTCTAAGCCGTTGATTCAAGGCGATTATCTGCAGTCGTTCGTCCTCGTTTTGATCTTTCGTTGTCGTTCAGTCGATTCCTTTTTGTAAAGCACCCCATTCAAATAAGGAACCTCGCCGAAGAATCGAACAGATTCGACTAGATTAGCTACTTAGATAAGGGCCACAACGAAGACGAACGATTGTGGACAATCGGCACGGGCCAGCGGCGCTGAAAAGGACGAATATGTCGAAACCTTAGCCGAATAAATCTCCATATCAGCCTTATGGTAACAGCTACATTATACAGTAAACTGTCATATGACTGCGATTGGGGTCGTTACCTAAGTGATTCCCTGATGTTTTGGAAGTCACCTTAAATGCCCCAGTGGTCTTAGTAGTCTTCGAGAACGTTTGTGAAAATTCGCGAAATCGTCTGCGTCTCCAACCTCGCCATGCTCGCTAGCCGAGGGCGGGCGTGACTCCGCCCTTCGATCGTTCTGTGCTGTGCAAAATATCGCGTATGATGCAATCGGCTCCACTCCTCAAATCAATTTCAATTTCGCGCTTTCCGATGCCAAGTTGTTCCTCTGCCGTCTCGGATATCGATTTTTCTCAGACTAGGCATAATCGGTCAATAAGAGCTCCTATTTAGATCTAGCTTACACCTTGGGGTTGTTGTATGAACTTCATTCGGCTGAAGCTTCGATGTCGTCCTCATCAGAGTCGAAGAGGCGAGTCGATGTCCACACTCGTTCGTCCTCGTTGTGATCTTCGTCTTCGTTGTCGTTCCAGTCGAATCTCTTTCTGTGGAGCACTCCACTCCGGTGGAGAACTTCACTGAGCGAAGCCCTTCTACGCAATACTTTGCTCGATGACACTGATTGTCCGTTGCCAGTATCTTCTTTTTTCATGGGGGATTCCATCCTGCAGTAGTTCTGATCATTATTGGCTAGCACTTCGCGCTGGAATAAGTTCGAAAGCCGATTTCTTCTTGATATTATCAACGGCCAATCAGTATCATTTCGAAACGGTCTTGCAAGTAAGGATATGGTCGAGTGAGGTTCTTTGTTCGAGCGGTGCTGCATCGAAAAGATTCGACTCGAACGATAACGAAAATGTAGAGCACAACGAGGACGAACAACTGTGAACAATCGGCTGGAAACATCGGCTCTGAAAAAGACGAAACGCGTTGAAGCGTTAGTGTAAATTTTCGCATCGTCGTGGTGATTACAGTTTATTTATAGAAAACTGCCCTCTGACAATATTGAATCTTTTACCCAGGTGATCCTCCAATGACCGGCGTGAATTTGTTTCAAAATTCTGTTCATGTACTCTTCATTAACTCTGTTGATTCGATCAGAATGCCTCGAAATGACCTGTCAATTCCAATGCTTCGTCGCCTCTTTCGGTTTTTTCGTCACGATGCCACTTAGATGTTTCAGTAATTTTTGGGAATTTGATATAAAGAAGAAGATTGCCCTAAAATCACTCACGATTTGACCAATTTGAAAAACCGGCTTTGTACACACCGCGTCATTAATGATTATTATGTGTAGATTGCAGAATTTATGTGTTTTTGCCGAGCCAGACAGCTCTTGTTAATCCTTCATCTCATCTTTTTATCTCTTACTTTTTGTTTGTCTTCCATCTTTTGTCCAGCTTTCATCTATCGTTTAGCTAAACTGGATAAGGTCTCGAAATTCCCTAGTAAACTTTGCGACTTCTTTCCTTGTTTTTCTCTGACATAGATAGTTTGCATCGAATGAAGCATTGGAAGTTCAATTTCCTCTCGTTGGTCATGAAATTCTTGATAAAAATTTTGGATGCCTAAGTAGGTTGTAGTGATCCCTTTTTTTCTTTTGGTTTTCATAATTCATAATTTTTCGACCCATATAATGCCACAGGTGTTGCTATTTTATTCTACACTTTGTTCTTACACTGAGTTGGACTTGGCTCAATCTATTAGAGCTTAGTGAAAAAAGCAAGTGCGAGCAGTTTTTTAAACGAATTCGAACTTGGATTAAATGAGGCAGGAATAGTGTGTAATGTGCATAGTATTAACATTTGTTTGAAGGAGCATGTAGTGCAGTGGTTAAGATGCTTCTCAATACACACATAGTCCTTGCTTTGACACCGCGTCGCGGGTCTAACAAGACTTCCTTGCCGTTGGGGTTTGTAAACTGTTGCCAGACATATGCACTCAGTCCCTTTCAAATGCTCAAATTCAGATGTAGGCATCTTCCTTGGTTGCTGATCACTGCCAAGTGTTTTATCCTTTCTGACTATTTGAAGCTCTTATCAAAAGAGCATGTATATTAAGGAATTTGCGAAGATTCTAGAACAACCAGGCATAACTATACAAAGCAATTGTTCCAAAACATCCATCTTAGTCAACTCGAGAATAATACTGGCAAAAAAGCCTATTTATTGGAAAAGTAGAGAAAAGGCAAATTTGAATCAGACTCAAGTTTGACGAGTTATTTTGCTTAAGCGCCTTTGCTGACTTCATCGAGCCCCCTTCAGAATGAATACTCTCATGGATAAATTAGCCATATCTCGGACCGTCTATAACGTGTACTGCAAAGTATTTTTTTTATCCAAATGGGATTGAAATTTTTTATATATTGAATTTCGGCTTATGTGTCCCGGAAGGAAAACTACATCACGTATCGTAGGATAGTTCAAAAAACATTAACATTTAGTTTATTTATAGCATGTATACACATTACATCAGCATAAATTGGCTCATCCATAACAGGATTACAGTGTTATCTACAACACAGTACACTTATCCAGCACAACAATTCTAACAATTCACGTAACAAAATTTTTCACAAGCAAGGAGAATCACATGGGTTCTGCATCTGGAATAGCGTTTCTTTCCGCCTTCTCGTCGATTTGTTCGATTGGGATGCTGCGACCACCAGATTCAAGCGGTTTAGCTAGTTTTGGCACTTCAACTGACAACTTTCCGCTATCAGTAAGAAAGGAGCGAATTGCATCGAGATTGACGTCTTCCGGTAGCACAAACTGACGTTTGAAAGCTCTGTAACGGTAAGGCTTCAGGAAGTACTTCATGACAGTTAAGCATTGTTTTAGATATGAGATATTCAGAAGGTTACTAAGAGAATATAACAGTGATGACAGTTCTTGGCAACTGCGAGAATTTCGTGAATGACGATTACATTGTGTCTGCAAAGAGTTCCATTAGTATTTTACTCACCTCATTGAATAACCGTTCTCCTCTTCTAGCTCTTCCTTTCCTTCAACAGTTAGGCAGTGGCCATCTATGTTGACTTTTAGATTCTCTGGCTTGAACTTTGAGACATCGAGTGACACGGCGAACTTCGACTCATTGTTGACAATCTGAGTAGATAATTAGTAGTTTCATTTGAAGCTGATGACGAAAATAGCTGAACACGACATGTATGTAGAAAATTTTGCAGCTATTAAGAGGATTAAGAAACGACGGTAAGCTTATTAGCAGTTCTCTTTTTTTTTGCTAAGGAACTATTGCAAATTCAAGACCTCACACGTTGTGACACGGTATCTTTTTCTGTTAACGGGAAATATAAATTGATCCTTTCATCATTATTTGAGCCAACGTGTCATGTGGTCTGGTAAGGGCTCTTGTGCAGCCCGAGACACGTGTTTCGTCCTTACAGACGCATCAGCCGGGCAGAACCCGTCGTCTGTCGATCTTTTCATATATTAAGGATATATTGAAATTTGAGCGTGGTCTAAACAAAGCACTCGAGATAAAGGTATAATTATGATAAAAGTACCAGCCAATGAGCAATCGAGTGCACAACACTCAGTGTTAGGTGAGTGTTTCACCTGACATAGAGTGTAAAGCGTACGTCGTCGATAACTATATATAAGGAGTGTGACGCTCCCGAGAGAACTGGCTATGAAAAGATCGACAGACGACGGGTTCTGCCCGGCTGATGAGTCTGTAAGGACGAAACACGTGTCTCGGGCTGTACAAGAGCCCTTATCAGACCACATGACATGTTGGCTCAAATAATGATGAAAGGATATATTGAAATTTGAGCGGGGTCTAAACAAAGCACTCGAGATAAAGGTATAATATAAATTGATTTAGAGTTCTGGACGTTATGTGGAAGTGAAGAGATGACAATAACAGCATGTAACTATCACCTTTACGTTTGGACTACACTATAAAAAACGCCGTCTTACCTCACTGGTTGATTGTTGCAATGCTTGGCTTGGAATCGTGCGACATAGAGGCCCGCATATCATCTTTTCCATTCGACACATGCTTCTTTCCATCAGACGAAGGTCATTTAGACATTCATCGACGAAATAGGGACAGGTGTAGGCTGGACGAATCCACAACGGCATAATGATTAGATAGAACTTGAATGACCATAGCCAATCGCTCGCCGGGTTAAATACCCAGCGACGGTGTTCGCGAATATTCGCGAAATTGCGAGGCTCTGTCGTCTCTGCGTTTGTCACACTCTCTCATCACCACTGCGACAACAAGATTCCGCCCCCTTCGCGAAAGTTCCATGCATTGCGTAAACATCGGGTGACTCAGTGAGACTCACTCTCTTAAAATAACTCTATAGTGGCCGTTCGCTCATTCAACCGACCCTTAACTATGCCTCGATTCCTGGCTAATAGGTATTTTTACGTCTTTGACTAAGTGTCGCGCCGTCGAAGGTGTTTATTGATTAGATCTCCAACTAAATGTTAGTTGATACTTTTGATTACGTGGAACAATAAAATTTTAAATTTTTGGATCAAGTACGGAACCTTAACTGACCTTCATCGTGATCGGAGACCCAATATCTGCTAGCAGTGTTGTTTGGATAGCTGTACTAGTGTGATTTTTCCCTAAAACCTCGAAATGGTCTTTCAGTCCCGTCAAGTGCTTCCTGTACTATTTCGTTCATCGCAGTGTTGATAAGATTTCGTCGTTGTTTCTGAAAATTATGAAAGCCAAATGGGATTGCTTTTCCGGTGGCTCATTTATTCACTGGGTCAATAGCAATGGTCTTGAAGGAACCTGTCAGCTCGTCCTCGTCGGACTGAGCGATTGCATATCATTGACTCTTTTTCTTTTCAAATCCTCGTTTGTTCGCTGATATCACCTCTTTCACGTTACTGAGTTGTCACACGGAGTCATGGAGTTTCATCGAAAATGGAATAATTCTCGTTGCTTCAGTTCAGGTATCCATAACAGCAAGAAGTTTCTTAACATGACGTCTTTGCATCGTTCATGCAGGTTTCGTCCAAGTTATACTTTGCAGCTTTTGATAAAAACAACTCATCATATCGTATACTGCACTCTTGAGTTTTTTAAACGCTTCTTCGTTGCTCTTAGCATCCCTCCATCTGGTTAGACAGTACAGTTATTCATTTCCGCTTGTATGATCATTATTTTACTTAGTCTAAACCAACAGTTCCGTACATTTTTTTTTGCTCTTTTTTATCGAGTTTGTTTGGTTGATCACCATTACTGCTTTTAAATCTTAGCCTTAATTAATTAATTTTTTCGTTAAGTGTTTGTATAGAGTTAGTTCCGTGTAGGCTAAGATTTGGAGGGTAAAGTCTCGCTTGGTTACGGAGTCTGCTACATCGCTTGTATTAATTCAATAATTGAAAGTCTTTGTTCTTTTGTATTAGTTACCATGCAGAGAGCGTTATGAAACTCTTCGTGTAGTCTCCTAGGATATTTCAAGTATTTCGAGAGATTTGGTATGGCATCTCGAGTGATAGATGTACGTTACGGTGTTCTCGCACGCCTGATCAGTACCACATGTCTCTTGGTTCACCGTTCCCCTACAACTAACGGTTAATCTTCGGTGCCGTTACCCTTTGTAGGAGAACGGTGAACTGAAAACCACGTGGTAATGATGAGACGTGTTGAAACACCGAAATGTACGTCTGTCACTCGAGTAGTTTGCCATACCAGATCTCTTTTAAGGCTTAAAGCATTCCAACACACTATACTGAATTTTCTGAGCCAGGTCTCAAATTAGTAGATCGGATGGTACTGCTATATGGAGTCTACATATCTAATTTGGCTTTAGTGGTAATTAAAGAACGTCGAACAGTGTTCCAACAAATAGAGTAGAATGAATAATTTCGAAAGCTTTGAATTAATTAGGGAACTGTACTCACGATTTCGGTGGGCTTCCTGAAGGTGTCGGATTCTGTAAACTTTCATTAGAACGCTGCATTGGTATAGGGAACGTTATCGTTTATAACAGTGTTTTGCGCTACTGATCTTTTATTTTTCTCGTGAAATATGATATCGATAGCTTTAGTTTGAAGTTTCGTAAATTAGAATAGCTATCAATCTCATAATAAATTCGACTGTACTAGTCTGAAAAGCTCCTGAAAAGTTGTTGACAAGCATTGTTGCTACATTGTGACAGAAAACAGAATAGTAATGTTACTATTTGCCTTGTGTGTAGGAACTTCTGAGTTAGTACACCAGCATGGATTTGTTCACACCTCATCAGTCTTCAAATTTGAACTTAAAGTAAACATCTATGCAAAAATATATTTGTGTTTGTTGCCTTCATTTACGCTTGAGGAGAGATGTTTTTGAATCCTTAGATCTCCCACATGCTAACTCATGGAGCTAACATCAGTACCATCTTCGCTCGATAGTTGTACAGAAAGAAACTATTAGTGAGTAGAAAAAATTGTAGAACCTAGACGAGTACTTCTGCATCATGTAGTACAGCTTGTTGACCAGGAACAGTTACCGAATCACTGTAGCAGTTCTCTCAAGAAATCGGCAATTATAAAAGCACCCACAACGTATTGCCGGATTTGTCTTAAAGATACTTCTTGACGTCCGACCATCGACGGTCCAGTATTGCAACATCATGAATCCGCCTTACAAACAATTTTAGAAGCTTTCAGAAGCAACAATTGAGTGCTAAGAGGCAACTGTAAACAGTACACTGACTCACTTTTGAAGCAAATTATGTTTCAACCCTTTGGTAACTGGATTACGGTAGGGCTCGTTCTAGTGGTTATTTTCGGACATATACTACGAGCTTTATCAATATTGAAGCTCTTGGCGTTGGTCAACCCCGAGGGATGCGTCTTGCAATCATCTTCAATTTTTAGTTCTGTTTGAGTTGATTGAACGCATATTTGACCTTTATAATGATTCGCGATGGCCTACCGTTGTGTCGAGTCAGTGATGCTTATCATCCCAGAAAACTTGTACCAATTTACCGTCCCGAAGGCATAAATGACCAGGGGGTTGTAGAACAGTCGGCCATAACTATAGGAAACAGCGGTTACTAATTCTTAACTTGCTTAACTTTAGATGAAGAAGACTTCATGAAAAATGCATGTTGATCGGAAGAAATAGAAAAACGGTCTTTATGTGGATTTTATAGGAAACAGCTCCTGTTTACAAAAACACTCCGTTTCTCAGAGTGATAGCGAGAATATGTTCCTGTGCGGCAGTTCGCGGCGCTGTGGGCAATTGCTGAGAAAAAATTTGCAAATATGAAATACTTTCAGAGCTAAATTAGCATTAGACATAAGTTTGATTGATTAAATTTGATCTATAATCTGTATTGCAATAATCAGTTAGCATTTTTCGCGAATAATCAGTTAGCATTATTCAGTTAGCAGTTCTTCTAATCATGATTCTATGTCTACAATGTCTTGTTTTTATTTTGAGAAAAATGTTAACTGATTCTTATTTTTTTCGCGAAAAATACTAACTGATTAGAAGAATTAGAAAACGGTCATATAAAAGAATTACAATGTCATTTACTTATTTCGCAAAATTGCTAACTGATTAGAAGATGTGCTAACTAAAAAATGCTAATTGACTATTCGCGAGAAATGCAACGAATCACGATTAGAAGAACTGCTATCTGAAGAATGCTAACAGATTATTCGCGAAAAATGCTAACTGATTAGAGGAACTAGAAAACGGTCATATAAAAGAACTACAATGTCATGTACTTATTTCGCAAAATCTATTTTACTGATTAGAAGAACTGCTAACTGAAAAATGTTAACTGATTATTCGCGAAAAATGCTAAATGATTAGAAGAACTAGAAAACGGTCTGCATGTGAATTTTACAGGAAGCAGCTCCTGTTTACAAAAACGCCCCGTTTCTCTAACAGATAGTGAGAATACATTCCTGTACGGCAGTTCGTGGCGCTGTGGGCAATTGCTGAGAAAAACTTTGCAAGCATGAAACAATTTTAGGAGCTAAATTAGCATAAGACATAACTTTGACTGATTCAATTTGGTCGAGCGCCTTTGCTGACTTTATCGAGTCCCCTTCATGATGAATACTCACACGGATATCAGCCATTTCTTGGGGGGTCTATAATCTGTATTGCAAAGTATTCACCGTATCAAAGTGGAAATGGATTTTTCTATATCTGAGTGAACATCGGCGGATGAGTACTAGAAGGAAAGCTACTTACTAATCTATCATAAGGTGGTTCATAAACACATCAACCTAAAGTTTATTGATAGCATCTATACATACATTGCATAAGAAAAAATTGACTCAACTATAAAAGAACTACAATGCCATGTACTTAGACAGTATACTTCTTCAGCACAACAATTCACTCAAAAAAATTCTCTCACAAGTAAGCAGAGTCAAGTGGACTTTGCATCTGGAATAGCGTTTTTACGCCTTTTCATCGATCTTTTAGATTGGGATGCTTCGTCCACCAGGTTTAAGTGGTTTTATAAGTTTTTGGCGCTTCAATTGACAGCTGTCCGCCATCAGTGAGAGAGGAACGAATTGCATCGAGATTAATTTTCCAGTAGCTCAAATTGACGAGTGAAAGCTCTGCAATAGGGCATATAAAACATTAGAAGTACTTCAAGAAGTTTACAGATTGTTATAAAATATCACATGGCCCACAAGGTTACTTAATGAATACAACAGTAATTTCAATTATTTACAAGTGCGAAAATGTCGTGACAGACGAGTGTATTTTGTTTACGTCAAATTCCTACAAGTGGGTATCGTTCCTACTAACCTCACTGAATACCCATTGTCCTCTTTGAGCTCCTCTTTTCTTCAGTTCTCAGACGATGGCCATCTACGTTCACTTTCAGATTCTCTGGCTTGAACTTTGACACATCAAGTGACACGGCAAACTTCGATTCATTGTCGACAATCTAAATAATGTCCGTTCGAAGCTGATGACGAAAGTAACACGTAAAAACGGCATGTAACGTAAACTTTTTGCACATTCTATACCTGTAGATTAATTAACTGGAAGCATTCTTGCTCTACTAATAGGGCTGTCTCAGTCTCAATTGATCACGTAACTACTCCGTATAACGGAATTATCTTCATGTGAAGAAATAATTTGGTTCTGAAATCTTGAGTTTTGTTAACGTGATGATACGACAGTAACGACAAAAGCTGTAACACTTCGACTTGGACTTGCAGCAAAACACGTCCTACCTCACTGATGGATTAATGCAGAACTTCGCTTGGAGTACAATGACGTAGAGGTTCGAATATCGCCCTCTCCACTTGACGCATCCTTCTTTCCATTTGACGAAAGTCACTCAGGCATTCGTCGACGAAGCGCGGCAAACTATCGGCTGGACGAATCCACAACGACATGATGACGAAATGAAACTTGAATGATTTTACTCATTCAACTCGTCGGCTCAAATAGTCGGCGACGGATGTTCGCGAATATTCGCGGATGTGCGAGAGTCTGCGTCTCCGCGTTCGCTTCAACTTGAGTGATCGATCCATTCTTTGTTATCTTCGTCGCAGTGTCGTTTAGATTTTTTAAGTCTATGAAAATTATGAATGCAGAGGAAGATTGCTGTTCCACTCGCTCTTCGTCATCTGTTGAGACGATGGTAATGCTTACTGTAAACCATCTGTTGTCTAGAGCCTTCATATGTTGAAGAAAATTGATAGATAAGCTGGTTATTGGTGAGCAGTTTCTCATGTCTGACTTTCCTTTCCATTCCTCGTTTGTTAGCTGGTATCAGTTTTTTAGTTATCCTGACCTGATGTTATTGACCTATCACCCTGTCCAACGCATTTATCTACATTAATGTTCATTCTGATGCACTAGTTCTTAGTATATATGCTAGTTCACTTGGTGCAGTATATTAGCATCAGTCTCGTAAGACACATGTAATCTGATTCAAATTTATACACTTCAACCTTTGCGAGACACTGCTTTTACTCTCGACTGTTTCTGTAGGTCTCACTCAAAACAATAACGATCAATGATGTGATAGCATGAGAACATGCTCTGAGCCTTTTGTGAGGTCTGGTACGGCATTCATTCAGTAAGTACTAGACAGCTGCTAATTTGCCCTGTAGGCCCAGCAGTAGCACGGTGCCTTTCGGTTCAGCCGATCTCTTGCAGAGGGATATACTCCTTATACTTGAATGATGCCATGAATACGGTGATCTACTAGTTGGCGTAGATTCCCTCATAAATTGGGGTTCATTTATGGCTCAAAATATGCTGTAATGGTATCAGCTTATCAAATTGTTTTTTCATGAGATTAATCATCATCACATCGTCTATAAACTTTTGATTTCTCTAGACACATCTTTATTGCTTCTCATTAGCCTCGTATCTGGTCAGACAATGCAGTCATTCATTTCCAGATGTGTGACCAAACAACGCTGTCTTATTCAACATTTTCCACTTTTACTGCTCCTTTTTCAAAGATTGTTGAATTTCTTACCATTATTGTTTCTAAATGTTAACCTTCGTTTATCGTTCATCTAATAATTAGTGCCTCTGAACTGAGATTGCCTAAGGCAAAAGTTTTCGCTTGATCTATGACTCAGCTGCTCTGCTTTCACAGATTTGATAGTAGATCGTGCTTGTGTTGGCTTCTTGTTCTTTTGTATTTATGTAAATTGTCTTACGAAACTCCTCATGCATTTATAGTATTAGTCTCCACTTCTGATTCTTCATGCATACTGAGACTAATTCTCCATACATATTTTGGTTTAACTGATCTTTGGAGAACGTCGAATAGTGTTCCTATAACTAGAGAAGAATAAACAGGTTGAAAAGCTTCAAAGTATTGTAGCGACTCTGTTCGCGGTTTCGGTGGGTCTGTTGAAGGCATAAGATTGTGTAATGTTCCGTAGGAACGCTGCTTGAATTGCTGAGAACATTATGTCTATAAACTGTCTGTGTAAGGCCTCGCGCCATTGCTTTCTGTTCTCTCAAAATACGCTAAATCTAGCTCCTTTATGCGAATTTTAATGAAATAGAATCTCTACCCAAAACTACCTCCTAGATTCGACTCTTACTGGTTCAATAGGGTTTTGAAAATGTTGCTGATAAATGTTCTTGCAACATCATTACAAAAAACTCAGGTCAGTAATGTCACCAATTGATGCTGTTTCCTTGCGTCAGCTACTTCTAAGTTATTATTTCAATATGGATCTTCTTGAGCTTCATCAGTCTTTAAACTTTGCACTTGGAGAAAACGATGTTTACCGAAACAATTTGTTTCTGTTCCTTCAATTGCGCTCAAGTAAGAAGACAGTACTCGGGTTAACATCGCTAACGTGCTAACTCTTGAATCAACATTAGTAATGATTTGTTTGATTTAGAAAACGACAACTCATTGCAAGACCTGCAAGATAGTCGAGCTTAATTAAAACACGACGCGAAGATTAGCAGCAACTCCTGCGGTTTTTTTTTTGGCTTATTGCCGCTAGGAAAAACAATTTTGGTTATTGTCTGCAGTACGTCTGATAGGAGACCAGTAAAAGTACTCTTCCTCCGCACCACTGCGGATTAGTCTGCTAAAACACACTCTTACTTCACTTGCAAATCGATCAACGGTATCATATGAAGCTCTTCGAACGGAACGGCGAACATCATTTTTTTTTATGTGACAAAAGTCATGCATGCATTTTTCGACGGAGCAAGGGAGGATCATAGCCGGGACGGATTCACAGCGACATCGTCGATGAAACTCGATTAAGACTTGAAGGATAGCTGTGATGAGATGAACCAGCTAAAATCTCGAACAAGTTATGTGGTCAAGTCGCGAGTCGGGTTAATATTCGACAGTGCTAATGTTCGAGAATAATCGCGAACATTTCCAAAATTGCGTCGCCTGTATCTCCGTCCTCGCCATGCTTTTGAATCGTTGCTCCTCTTTCTAGAACGTTCCGTGCGGTACAAAACGTCGGCATGATGCAATCCACTTCTCAAATCAGTACCAGTGTTGCCATTCTCTTTGACGATTGTCCTTTGATATTTCAAAAACCAACTTTCCTTCAACCTTCACACAATCAATCAGTAATAGTTTTTTTATGATTTGGCTAACGCGACATTGTTGATAAATGAATATTATTCTGCTAAAGTTTCAACGACTTCGTCTTCTGCTGAGCAGTTGATTCGAGGCGATTATGTATAGTCGTTCGTCTTCGTTTTGTTCTTCATCTTCCTTCGTTGCGTTCGAGTCGAATTCTTTTCAGGGAGGCACCCCATTCAAATAAGGAATCTAGCCCGAAGAACCCGAAGAAGATTCGACTTGATTAGCAACTTAGATAAAGACCGCAGCAATAACGAACGTTTGTGCACAATCGACACGGGCCAGCGGCGCTGAAGAGGACGAATATGTCGAAACCTCAGCCGAATAAATCTCCATATCAGCCTTGTGGTAACAGCTCAATCATACAATAAACTGTCATCTGACAATAGGTTTGAGTTCATTAACTAAGTGATTCTCTAATGTTTCGCAAGTTGACTTAAGCACTCAATGGCAGTAGTATTTGAGAAAGTTCGTGAAAATTCGTGAAATCGTCTGCGTCTCCATCCGCGCCATGCTCACTAGTCGAGGAGCGGGCTCACTCCGCCCATTCGCGAACGTTCTGTGCTGTGCAAAATATCGTGTATGATGCAATCGGCTCCACTCTCAAATCAATTTCAATTTTGCCCTTTCCCGATGCCAACTTGTCCTCTACCGTCTCGAAAATCGATTTTACTCAAACTAGGCATTATCGATCAATAATAGCTCCTTTTTTGATCTAGCTTATATCTTGGAGTTGATGGATGAACTTCATTCTGCTCAAGTTTCGACGTTTTCGTCTTCATCAGAGCCGAAGAGGCGAGTTAATGCCCACTCTCGTTCGTCCTCTCTGTGGTCTCGTCTTCGTTGTCGTTCGAGTCGAATTTCTTTCTGTGGAGCACTCCACTCAGCAACGCCCTTATGTGAAAGACTCTGCTCGGTGACACTGATTGTCCGTTGAGTGTTCATGGGGCATTCCATCCTGCAGTAGTTCTTATCATTATTGGCTAGCACACTGCGTTGGAACAACTTTGAAAGCCGATTCTATCTTGATAGCATCAACGGCCAATGAGTATCATCTTGAAAGCGTCTTGCATATAAAGGATATGGTCGGGTGAGGTTCTTTGTTCTAGCGGGGCTGCACCGAAAAGGTTCGACTCGAATGGTAACGAATACGTAGAGCACAAAGAAGACGAACAACTGTGGACAGTCGGCTGGAAACATCGGCTTTGAAAAAGATGAAACGCGTCGAAGCGTTAGCCCAGTAAATCTTCGCATTGTCGTGGTGGTTACAGTCTATTCATAAAAAGCTGTCCTCTGACAATATTGAAGCTTTTACCCAGTTGATCCTCCAGTGACCAGGGTGCAGTGCAGTGCTTATTAAATTTTCTTACCATATCTGAAAATTCCATTAATTTAACTCAAAAAGTCTGTTCATATGCTCTCATCAACTCAGTTAATTCGATCAGAAAACCTCGAAATGACCTGTCAATTCTAGTGGATTGTCACCTCGTTCAGTTTCTTCGTCACAGTGTCTGTTAGATACTACAGTAATTTTTGGGAGTTTGATATACAGAAGATTGCTCTAAAATCACTCGCGATCTGATCATTTTGAAAAACCGGCTTTGTACACACCGCGTCATTAATGATTACTATGTGTAGATCGCAGAATTTATGTGTTTTCCCGAGCCAGACATCTCTTTTTTATCCTTCATCTCATCTTTTTACCTCTTACTTTTGTTTGTCTCGGATCTTTTGTCCAGCTTTCTATCTCTCGTTTAGCCAAACTGGATAAAGTCTCAAAATTTCCGAGTAAACTTAGCGATTTCATTCCTTGTTTTCTCTGACATAGGTGGTTTGCATCGAATGAAGCATTGAAAGGTCAGTTTTCTCTTGTTGGTCTTGAAATTTTTAATAAATATATTGGATACTTAAAAAGGTGATAGTGATCCTTTCTTTCTTTTGATTTTCATAATCCATAGTTTTTCGACCCATATACGCACAGCTGTTGCTATTTTATTCTACACTTTGTTCTTACACTGAGTTGGACTTGGCTCAATCAATTAGAGCTTAGTGAAAAAAGCAAGTGCGAGCTGTTTCTTGGACGAATTCAGACTGGATCAAATGAGGCGGGAAACGGTGTGTAATGTAATCAGTACTATCATTTGTTTGAAGGAGCATGTAATATAGTGCTTGAAATGCTTGTCAATACACACATATTCTTCGCTTCGACACCGTGTCGCGGGTCTAACAAGACTTTCTTGCCGTTGGGGGTTTGTAAATTGGTACCAGACATATGCACACAGTCACTTTCAGATGCTTGAACTCAGATGTAGGCATTCTGCTAAGTGCTGATCACTGCCAGGAGTTTTATCCTTTCTGACTATTTGAAGGCGTTATTATGAGAGGATTTACAGTAAGGAATTGCGAAGGTTTCTAGAACAACTAAACATAACTATACAAAGGAATGGTTCCAAAACATTCCACCTAGTCAGCTGGAGGAGAATACTGCCAAAAAAGCGCATATATATGGGGAAAGTAGAGAGAAAGGTCTTTATATGAATTTTTTAGAAAGTGCTCCTGTCTACAAAAAACGCTCCATTCTTTAACAGATAGCTAGAAATCATTCCGTACGACACTTGTGGCGTTGTGGGCAATTGTCGAGGAAATATTTTTACAAATATGAATCATTTGAGAAGCCAAATTTGAATCAGACTCAAGTTATGACGAGTTATTTTGCTTCAGCGCCTTGCTGACTTCATCGAGCCCCCTTCAGAATGAATACTCTCATGGATAAATCAGCCATATCTCGGACGGTCTATAACGTGTACTGCAAAGTTTTTTTTTTATCCAAATGGGACTGAAATTTTTTATATATTGAGTTTGGGCTTATGTGTCCCGGAAGGAAAACTACATCACGTATCGTAGGATGGTTCAAAAAACACATTAACATGAAGTTTATTTATAGCATGTATACACATTACATCAGCATAAATTGGCTCATCCACAACAGGGCTACAAGTTTTTACACAGTACACTTATCTAGCCCAACATTTCACACATCAAAATTTTTCATAACCAAGAGAATCAGATGGGCTAGCATCTGGGCTAGCGTTTTTTCCGCCTTTTCGCCAATTTGTTCGATTGGGATGCTGCGACCACCAGATTCAAGCGGTTTAGCGAGTTTTGGCACTTCAACTGACAACTGTCCGCTATCAGTAAGAGAGGACGCGAATTGCGTCGAGATTGACATCTTCCGGTAGCACAAACTGACGGAGAAAGCTCTGTAACGGCAAGGCTTTAGGAAGTTACTTAGGGAATTTAATAGTATTGACAGTTCTTTTAACTGCGAGAATTTCGCGGAAGGCGATTACATAGTGTCTACAGGGAGTTGTAAAAGTATTTTACTCACCTCATTGAGTAACCATTCTCCTCTTTTAGCTCTTCCTTCCCTTCAACAGTTAGACAGCGGCCATCTATGTTGACTTTTAGATTCTCTGGCTTGACTTTGAGACATCAAGGGACACGGCGAACTTCGACTCATTGTCGACAATCTGAGTAAATAATTAGCAATTTCATTCGAAGCTGAGGACGAAAACAGCATGTGAACACGACATGTACGTATAAGTGAACAGTTTACAACTATCAAGAGGATTAAGAAACGACGATGAGCTCATTGGCAGTTCTTCTTTTTTTGCCAAGGAACTATTGCAAATTCAGCACCTAACACGATGTAACCCGGTATTTTTTCTGCATATGGGAAATATAAATGTGATGGATGTTCGGGGACGTTTTGTGCAAGTAAAGGGATGGCAATGAGGGCATGGAACTATTACCTTTATAATTGTACTACACAAAAAACGCCCGTCATACCTCACTGGCAGATTGTTGCAGTGCTTGGCTTGTAATCGTGTCACATAGAGGCCCACATATCATCCTTTCCACTCGACGCCATGCTTCTTTCCATCTGACGATGGTCATTTAGACCATTCATCGACGAAGTAGGGACAGGTGTAGGCTGGACGAATCCACAACGGCATAATGATAAGATAGAACTCGAATGACCATGGCCAATCGCTCGCCGGGTTAAATACCCAGCGACGAGGGTTCGCGAATATTCGCGAATTTGCAAGAGTCTGCCGTCTCTGCGTTCGCCACACTCTCTCATCGCCACCGCGAAAACGAGACCCCGCCCTTCTTCGCGAACGTTCCATGTATTGCGTAAACATTGGGTGACTCAGTGAGATTCACCCTCTTAAAATAACTCCATTGCGTCCGTTCGGTCACTCAGTCGACCCTTAACAATGCCTCGAATCCTGCTGAAGAGATATTTTTACGTCTTTGGCTAAGTGTCGCCGCCGTCGAAGGTGTTTTCGTATCAGGTCTCCAACTAAGTTTGCGAACTTAATCCAGAAAATTAATAGTTTCTCTTGAAATAAATTTCTCTTTTACTTATTCATTTATTATTATTTTACCTGATATCTACTCACTAATGTTATTTGATACTTTCGATTACTTGGAACAACAAATTTTTGAATTTTTGCATCAAGTCGAGAACCTTAGTTGGAGATCTAATATCTGCTAGCAACGTTGTTTGGGTAGCTGCACTGATGGATTTTTCGCTGAAAGAAAAGCTCGAAATGGCTTCCAGTCCCATTCAAATGCTTCTTATTCTGTTTCGTTTGTCGCAGTGTTTATAAGATTTCGTTATAGTTCTTAAAAATTATGACAAGCTAAATAGGATCTTTTCCGGTGGCTCATTTATTCATTGGGTCATTAGCAATGGTTTTGAAGGAACCAGCCTCGTCGGACTGAGCCTTTTTCTTTTTCTTTTCAAATCCTCGTTTGTTCGCTGATATCAGCTGTTTTAACTTTCACGTTACTGAGTTTTCACACGGAGTTATGGAATTTCATCGAAAATAGAATAATTTTCATCGCATTAGTTCGAGGATTTATAACAGCAAGCAGTTTCTTAACATGAAGTCTTTACATCTCTCATGCAGGTGTCTTTTTATGTGGTCTGAGTCCAAGTTATACACTGCAACTTTTGAGAAACAACTCATCATATGGTATACCGAACTTTCGAGTTTTTAACGCAGCTTCGTTGCTCCAAGTATGCCTCCATCTGGTTAGGCAGTACAGTTATCCTATACGCTTGTATCATCTTTATTCTACCCAGTCTAAACCAACAGTTCCGTACATTTATTTTTGCTCTTTTTTTTTTTGTTCTACCTTGTTTGTTCCTCACCACTGTTGCTTGCAAATGTTAACCTTATTTTTTTTTGTCGTGAGTGTTTATGTAGAGATTCCCTGTAGACCAAGTTTCGGAGGGGAAAGTCTTGCTTGCTCACGGAGTTTTACTACTTCGCTTGTACTAATTCAATGAGAAGATTGTACTCGTGCTTGCTTCTTGTGCTTTTTTATGAGTTTTTCATGCAGAGAGCGTTATGAAACTCCTCGTGTAGTCTCCTAGGATATTTCAAGTATTTCGAGAGATTTAGTATGGCATCTCGAGTGGTAGATGTACGTCACGGTGTTCTCGCACGCCTCATCAGTACTACATGCCTTTTGGTTCAGCGTTTCCTCTACACTAGCGGTTAATCTTCGGTGTCGTTACCATTAGTCGTAGGAGAACGGTGGACCGGAAACCATGTGGTAATAATGAGACGTGTTGAAACACTGAAATGTACGTCTATCACCCGAGTTGCCATACCAAACCTCTTGAAAGGCTTAAATATTCTATCAGACTATTCTGAATCTTTGAGTCAGGTCTCAAAATAGTCGTTCGTAAGGTTATGCTACGTGGAATTTTTCATATATAATTTGGCTATAATGATATGTCGAACAGTGTTCCAATAGGTAGAGTAGAATGACCAGTTTAGAAACATTGAAATCATTAGGGGACTGTACTCACGATTTCAGTGAGCCTACTGAAGGCGTCAAATTGTGTAATCTTTTGTTAGAACGCTGTAATAGTCTTGAGAGCGTTATCGTCTATGAAAGTCTGCGCTACCGAAATGATTTTTTCTCTCATGGTATGCGATATCTATCGCTTCTGTTTGAAATTTTCGTGAAACAAAATAGCTATCAGTCTCATAGTAAATTAGAGTCTTACTAGTTTGGAAGGCTCCTGGAAAGTTGTTGACAAACATTGCTGCTACATCGTGACAGAGAATGAGAATATTAGTGTCCTAAGAAATGTTTGTTCCTTGTGGTGTGGCAAGTTCCAAGCAAATAACGCTTTGCATGGATTTCCTTCAGCCTCATCAGTCTTCAAACTTTGAACTTGAAGAAAATGAATTTAAAAAATTATACTTGTTTTTGTTCCTTTATCTACGCCCAAGGGAGAGATATTACTGAATCCTTAAATGGCCAAAATGCCAACTCGCGAGGCTAGCATTGATAGCATTTCGCTCGATACTTGTACAAAAGAAACTACTAGTGTGTGGTAAAAAATTGTTTCTTCATGCATACAGAGACTAATTCTCCATTCATATTTTGGTTTGACTGATCTTTCAAGAACGTCGAATAGTGTTTCAATAACTAGCGAAGAATAAACAAGTTGAAAAGCTTCAAATTATTGTAGCGACTCTGTTCACGGTTTCGGTGGGTCTGTTGAAGGTATAAGATTGGGTAATCTTCCGTAGGAACGCTGCTTGAATTGCTGAGAACATCATTGTCTATAGCTGCCTGTGTAAGGCCTCTCGTCATTGGTCTTTCTGTTCTTTCAAAATACGCTAAATCTAGCTCCTTTATGCGAAGTTTCATGGAATAGAATGTCTACCTTCTAAATTCGACTCTTACTGGTTCAATAGGGTTTTGGAAATGTTGCTGATAAATGTTCTTGCAACATCATTACAAAAAACTCAGGTCAGTAATGTCACCAAGTGATGCTGTTTCCTTGCGTCAGCAACTTTCAAGTGATTATTCCAGTATGGATCTTTTTGAGCTTCATCAGTCTTTAAACTTTGCACTTGAAGAAAATGATGTTTACAGAAACGTTTTTGTTTCTGTTCCTTCAATTGCGCTCAAGTAAGAAGATCAGTACTCGGGTTAACATCGCTAACGTGCTAACTCTTGTATCAACATTAGTAACGATTTGTTCGATTCAGAAAAGGACAACTCATTGCAAGACCTGCTAGATAGTCGAGCTTAATAAAAGCACGACGCGAAGCAGCAAATCCTGCGGTTTTTTGTGGCTTATGACCGCTAGGAAATTCAATTTCGGTGATTGTCTGCAGTACGTCTGATAGGAGACCAGTAAAAGTACTCTTCCTCCGCACCACTGCGGATTAGTCTGCTAAAACACACTCTTACTTCACTTGCAAATCGATCAACAATTTCATATGAAGCTGTTCGAACGGGAGGGCAAACATTATTTCTTTGATGTGTCGAAAGTCATGCATGCATTCTTCGACGAAGCGAGGGGGATCGTAGCCGCACGAATCCACAGCGACATCATCGACGAAACTTGAATAATTGAGGGATAACTGTGATGAGACGAATCAGTGAAGAACTCGAACAAGTGGTGTGGTCAAGTCGCGAGTCGGGTTAATATTCGACAACAGTAATGTTCGAGAATAATCGCCGCGAACATTTGCGAAAATGCGAAAGTCGTCTGTATCTCCGTCCTCTCCATGCTCTTTAATCGATGGGAAACCCGACTCCTCCTCTTTTAGAACGTTCCGTGCGGTGCAAAACGTCGGCATGATGCAATGCACTTTTGAAATCAGTTCCAGTGTTGCCATTCTCTTTGACGATTGTCCTTTGATATTTTGAAATCCAACTTTCCTTCAACCTCGGTACTGTCAACCAGTAATTTATCAGATTTTACGATTTGGCTAGACCACATTGTCGATAAATAACTTTTCGGCTAAAGTCTCAACGTCTTCGTCTTCCCCCGAGACGTTGTTTAAGGCGATTATCTACAGTCGTTCGCCCTCGTTTTGATTTTCATCTTCGTTGTCGTTCGAGTCGATTCCTTTTCGGTGAAGCACTCATTTAAATAAGGAACCTCTCTTGAAGAACCCGAAGAAGGTTCGACTCGATTAGCAACTTAGATAAAGACCACAGCGAGGACGAACGATTGTGGACAATCGGCACTGGCCAGCGGCGCTGAAGAGGACGAATACGTCGAGACCTTAGCCGAATAAATCTCCATAGTTTGGAGTCGTTACCTAAGTGAATCTCTAATGTTTCACAAGTTGGCTTAAACACTCAATGGCAGTAGTCTTAGAGAACTTTCGCGAATATTCGCTAAATCGTCTGCGTCTCCAACTTTGTCATACTCGCTAGCCGAAGAGCGGGCTCACTCCGCCCATTTGCGAACGTTCTGTGTTGTGCAAAATGTGTGATGCAATTGGCTCCACTCCTCAAATCAATTTCAATTTTGCACTTTCCCGGTGCCAGCTTGTGCTCTGCCGTCTCGAATATCGATTTCCCCCAAGCTAGGCATTGTCGATCAATAATGGCTCTTTTTTTATCTAGCTAATATCGTGGGATTGATGTGTGAACTTCATTCGGCTGAAATTTCGATGTCGTCGTCATCAGAGCCGAAGAGGCCAGTCGATGTCCACACTCGTTTGTCCTCATTGTGATCTTCGTCTTCGTTGTCGTTTGAGTCGAATCTCTTTCCGTGGAGCACTCCAATCAGCGACGCCTTTATATGCAAGACTTTGCTTGATGACACTGATCGTCCGTTGACAGTATCTTGGTTTTCATCGGGCATTACATCCTGCAGTAGTTCTGATCATTATTGGCTAGCACACTGCGATGGAATAACTTCAAAAGCCGATTTTGTCTTGATAACATCAACGGCCAATCAGTGTCATCCGAAACCGTCTTGAATATAAGGATATGGTCGGGTTAGATTCTTTGTTCGAGCGGTGCTGCATCGAGAAGATTCGACTCGAACGATAACGAAAACGTAGAGCACAACGAGGACGAACAACTGTGGACAATCGGCTGGAAACATCGGCTCTGAAAAAGACCAAACCATAAATCTTCGCATCTTCGTGGTGGTTACAGTTTATTCATAGAAAACTGTCCTCTGACAATATTTTAGCTTTTACCTAGTTGATCCTTCAATGAACGGGATGTAGTGCAGTGTTTTCAGATTTTCTTACCATATCTGACAATTCCATTAATTTATTTTAAGAACTCTCTTCATATGCTCTTCATTAACTCTGTTGATTCGATCAGAATACCTCGAAATGACCTGTCAATTCCAATGGATCGTCGCCTCTTTCGGTTTCTTCGTCACAGTGCCACTTAGATGTTACAGTAATTTTTGGGAATCTGATATACAGAAGGAGATTGCCCTGAAGTCACTCACGATCTGACCAATTTGAAAACCGGCTTTGCACACACTGCGTCATTAATGATTAATATGTGTAGATTGCAGAATTTATGTTTTGTCGAGCGAGGCATCTATTATTTATCCTTCATCTCATCTTTTTATCTCCTACTTTTTGTTTGTCTTCTATCTTTTCTCCAGCTTTCTGTCTCTCGTTTAGCCAAACTGCATAAGATCTCGAAATTTCCGAGTTAATTAGCGGTTTCATTCCTTGATTTCTCTGACACAGGTAGTTCGCATCGAATGAGGCACTGGAAGGTCAATTTCCTCTCGTTGGTCATGAAATTCTTGATAAAAATGTTGATTACCTAAGTAGGTGGTAGTGATTTCTTTTTTCTTTTGATTTTCACAATTCATGATTTTTCGACCCATATAACGCACACTATTCTATTCTATACTTTGTTCTTACACTGCATGGACTAAGCTCAGTCTATCACAGCTTAGTGAAAAAAGCAAGTGCGAGCAGTTTTTTGAAGGAAGTTGAACTTGTATTGAATGAGGCAGAAACAGTCTGTAATGTAAGTAGTATTAACATGTGTTTAAAGGACCATGTAGTGCAGTGGTTGAGATGCTTCTCCATACACACATAGTCTTCGCTTCGACACCACGTCGCGGGTCTAACAAAACTTCCTTGCCGTTGGGGTTCATAAATTGATACCAGACATATGCAGTCATCACGTTCAGATGCTTGAATTCTGATGTAGACATCCTCTTAAGTTGCTGATCACTGCCAAGAGTTTTATTCTTCCTGACTATTTGGTGTTATTAAGAGAGGTCTACGATAAGGAATTTGCAAAGGTTCTAGAACAACCAACCTAACATAACTATACAAGCAGTAGTTCCAATACATTCCACTTTAGTCAATCGAAAAGAATACTGCGAGATTGACCTATTCATTGGAAAACCAGAAGAACGGTCTTTATGTGATTTTTTTTTTTTTGGAAGGTGCTTCCTGTTTACAAAAAACGCTCCATTTCTCAAACAGATAGCCAGGAAACATTCCTGTATGGCAGTTGCGGCGTTGTGGGCAATTCTCGAAGATATATTTACAAATGTGAAACATTTTGAGAAGCCAAATTTGCATCAGACTTAGGTTTGACAAATCATTTTGCTTCAGTGACTTTGTCGAGTCTCTTTCGCAATAAAAACTCGCGTGGATAAATCAGCCATTTTTCGGACTGTCTGTAACGTGTACTGCAAAGTATATATTCTATCCAAATGAAATATAATTTTTCATGTATTGAATTTCGGCTGATGCGTCCCGAAAGGAAAACTACAGCACGCATCGTAGGATGGTTCACAAACACATCAAGATGAAGTTTATTCATAGCATGCATACACATTACATCAGTATAAATTGGCTTATCCATAACAGGACTACAGTTGTTATCTACTAACATAGCACACTATCTAGCCCAACAATTTACACAGCAAAATTTTTCACAAGCAAGGAGAATCACATGGGCTCTGCATCTGGAATAACGTTTTTTTCCACCTTTTCGCCGATTTGTTCGATTGGGATGCTGCGACCACCAGATTCGAGCGGTTTAGCGAGTTTTGGCACTTCAACTGACAACTGTCCGCTATCAGTAAGAGAGGAACGAATTGCATCGAGATTGACATCTTCCGGTAGCACAAACTGACGGGTGAAAGCTCTGTAACGGCAGGGCTTTAGGAAGTACTCCAAGATTATCAAACATTGTTTTAGATATCAGGTAGTCAAATGGTTACTTGAAGAATATAACAGTGGTGACAGTTCTTTTCAACTGCGAACATTTCGCGAAAACGATTACACTGTGTCTGCAGAGTTCTAAAAGTATTTTACTTACTTCATTGAGTAACCGTTCTCCTCTTCTAGCTCTTCCTTCCCTTCAATGGTCAGCCAGCGGCCATCTATGTTGACTTTTAGATTCTCTGGCTTGAACTTTGAGACATCGAAGGACACAGCGAACTTCGACTCATTGTCGACAATCTGAATAAATAATGAGTAATTTCATTCGAAGGTGAGGACGAAAATATCATGTGAACACGACATGTACGTATACTTGAACATTTTACAACTATCAGGATGATAAGAAATGACGATCTGCTTATTGGCAGTTCTCTTTTTTTCGCTAAACAACTATTGCAATTCAACACCTAACACATTGTAACACAGTATTTTTCTGCATATGGGAAATATAAATTGATTTGGAGTTGTGGACGTTTTGTGCAAGTAAAGAGATGACAATAACGTCATGTAACTATTATCTTGACGTTTGGACTACACTATAAAAACGCCGTCTTACCTCATTGGCTGATTGTTGCAGTGCTTGGCTTGGAATCGTGCGACATAGAGGCGCGCAAATCATCCTTTCTATTCGGCGCATGCTTCTTTCCATCAGGCGAAGGTCATTTAGACATTCATCGACGAAATAGGGACAGGTGTAGGCTGGACGAATCCACAATGGCATGATGATGAGATAGAACTTGAATGACCATAGCCAATCGCTCGCCGGGTTAAGTACCCAGCGACAAGGGTTCGCGAATATTCGCGATATTGCGAGACTCTGCCGTCTCTGCGTCCGTCACACTCTCTCAACACCGCTGCGACAACGAGACCCCCCCCCCCTTCGCGAACGTTCCATGCATTGCGTAAACATCGGTGGACTCAGTGAGATTTACTCGCTTAAAATAACTCCATTGTGGCCGTTCGGTCACTCAGTCGACCCTAAACAATGCTTCGATCCCTGCTGAAGAGGTATTTTTGCGTCTTTGGCTAAGTGTCGCGCCGTCGAAGGTGTTTATTGTATCAGGTCTCCAACTAAGTTTGCGAACTTGATCCAGGAAATGAAAATTTTCTCTCAAATAAAATTCTCTTTTACCTATTCATTTATCATTATATTACCTATTATTTACCTACTAATGTTATTTGATACATCCGATTACCTCGAACAATAAGTTTTTGAATTTTTTGGATCAAGTTCGGAGCTTTAATTGGAGACCTAATATTGCTAGCAATGTTGTTTGGATAACTTTTACTAGTGTGATTTTTTCGTAAAACCTCGAAATAGTCTTTCAGCCCCTTCCAAATGCTTCATATTCTATCTCGTTCGTCGCAGTGCTAGTAAGATTTCGTCATAGTTCTTGAAAATTATGATAAGCCAAATGGGATTGCTTTTCTGGTGGCTCATTATTCATTGGATCTGTCAATAGCAGTGATCTTGATGGAACCTGTCAGCTTGGCCTCGTCGGACTGAGCGATTGCATATCACTGACTCTCTTTCTTTTCAGATCCTCGTTTGTTCGCTGATATCAGCTGTGTTAAGTTTCACGTTACTGAGTTGTCACACGGAGTCATGGAATTTCATCGAAAATGGTGTAGTTCTCGTTCATTAGTTCGAGGTATCCATAAGCAAGCAGATGCTTAACATGAGTCTTTCCATCTTTCATGCAGATGTCTTTTTATGTGGTCTTTATGAGTCCAAGTTATACATTGCAGCTTTTGAGAGACAACTCATCATATCGTATACCGCAATTTTGAGTTTTTTAGACGAAGCTTCGTTGCTTTAAGTATGCCTCCATCTGGTTAGGCAGTACAGTTATTCGTTTTCACTTGTATGATGATTTTACACAGTCTAAACCAACAGTTCCGTAGATTTTATTTTTTGCTCTTTCTTGATCGAGCCTGTTTGGTTACTCACTATTATTAATTTTGAATTTCGACCCTTAATTAATTTTTTTTCGTCACGTGTTTATGTAGAGTTAGTTTCCTATAGACTAAGATCCGGAGGGAAGGTCTCGCTTGGACAAGAAGTCTACTACTTCGCTTGTATTTATTCAATATTTGATTGTACTCGTGCTTGCTTCTTCTGCATTTTTATATGTTTTCATGCAGAGAGCGTTATGAAACTCTTCGTGTAGTCTCCTAAGATATTTCAAGTATTTCGAGAGATTTGGTATGTCATCTTGAGTGGTAGATGTACATTACGTTGTCGCACGCCTCATGAGTACCACACGCCTTTCAATTCACCGTTCCCCTACAGCTAACGGTTAATCTTCGGTGCCGTTACTATCAGTTCTAGGAGAACGGTGAACCGAAAACCATTTGGTTATCCATAGCCTCAAGTGATATCAATATTCACTGTGGGCAATATTGGGTTGACAAGAAATTTTCCTGAACTTTTTCGTTTTTACTCAAGATTTCTTATGTTTTTACAGCTTTTTCACAGCTTTATGATGCTTCGGATATACCTAATAGAAATGAGTGACGAGCAAAAACTGATTCAGGTGAGAGTTGAACCGCTGTTACCCATAGGGGTGCGCGTGCTACCAATACACCACAGAGGCACCGTTTTGCTACCACTCCTTTTTCAGTGTCTCTATCATAGCTATTAAGCACCAGCCTATAACAGGTTTGGTTAGGTAAGCAATTTCACTTTATAAACTCAGTTATTGGTTGTCACATTGGATGTCAGCTTAACTGCGTCTATAAAGTGAAATTGCTTACCCGACCAAACCTGTTTTAAGCTGATGGCTAATAGTTGTGATTAGTGGTAGGGAAGTGGTACCTCGGTGATGTACTGGCATCACGCGCCCCGGTATGAGTGAAACGTGGGTTCAGCTCCCACCTGAGGTCGATTTTGGCCACCACTCAGTTATTAGGTATATTTTTCGTTTTTCTTGATTATTTTTCATCCATTCAAGGTTTTTGTTCTTACCATCGTTTAGAGCAGCCTCTTGCATTTATTTTTATCTATAACATACGTTAGTTCTAAGATGGAATTATCCTGAGAGCAAAAACGAATGTAGATGATGCACAAAATTCAAAAATCCGCATATTGCTCAACATTTGTTAATGGTAGCTTTCCTGATATTCAGAAGTGCTATGTTGATTAACATCAAAACATGTGAAATGCAGCAGTTTACTCATCGAATGTGTCGCAAAATGTTGATTTTGTCATTTCCTCAATCTCCATATGATCACTTCTTTTTTGGTTTTTCGATTTCGTGCAAACCACAACGTTGTTTGGTGATGTTTTTCGGGCTTTCCATGGTCTAGTCTATAATGAGAGTCCGAGTTCCGATATTATATGGCTCGAGACAAAAGATAAGTCTTCCACGAAAGTTTTCTCTTTATATTTCGCTTGTCGGCTTCGTCATTTTAGAAGAGTTGATCCATGGTTTCAAAGTCGAAATTGATGTTTACATATTGCGGAATCAAAATGTTCCCGATTTATCCGGCATGTTTATTAGTTTACTTTGATGTAAGATTTATACATGCATACTTTGTTTCAGATTAACTGGTTGTAACTCAATCAACAATGGATCTGTGGCCTCGTTCTATGAGCCGTTTGATGAATGAATACTTCCGTGACTTCGATCGTTTTGAGAGAAAGCCTTTTCCCGTACTGGAGAAACGCAGATCACTCGGTGTTGCACGTCGCAAATGAAGCTCAACAAGTTGGTGATTTCCGATCCATAGTTTATCTCTTTGCAAATTCCACTCGACAAGGTATCTGAGAATGATCATCTACGACATTCTTTTCTAGTCCGTAGAGTAAAGAAAAATTTCAGATGGTAAACGATGAAAACAAATTTGCTGTATCGCTGGATGTATCCCAGTTTCGTCCTGATGACTTAAAAGTGCATCTGGAAGGGTCGGGAGCTGACTATCGAAGGCAAACAGCAGCACAAAGATGAGACAAGTTATATGGAAAGGTGATTTTTTTTTTTCAATCACCTGGCTGTGCATTACTCTGTCAGAAGTACTGTATATTCTTCAACTAGCAATCTGTTTGGTGTACTTTTTATGACGTGTAGTCACAATTTTCTGCTCGGTTCCCAGCACGGTTGGTTTCAATTCGTTCATCGCATTCATTTTCCGTGGTCTTCACACATCTCACGCGCTGCTTTGGAAAATTCTGGTCGTGATGATTCTTCTATAAATCTTGGAGCTAGCTGAACTTTATCATTCTTCTAAGGTTTTGGTTGAATGATTGGCGAGAGAGTGTTGGAGGAGAAGATTGAAAGAGCTCTTCGTTTTCTGATGAGGCAGACTAGTGACTACCACGTGTATTTCCAGATATTATGTCCTACTTTTGTCACTTATTTTGTAAACGTGAAGCTCGGTGACCTATTTTTTTGCAATTGGAAATTCTTGAGAGATTTTTTATGGAAGTATTCTTAGTGCGTAGCTGGAGAAGGTGTGGAATAGGACGCATTCATCATTGTGAGAAGTACGTTTTTGAAGAAAATAAATCACCTAAGTCAGACTTCACATAATGCGATATTGTAAGCCTTTTATCGTAAATTTCTAATTATTTACCATTAACTTATACAATCACATTAGTCAACAAGAGTTAAGCCTAAGCATCAATGCCGGTTTACAATTTACCCTTCTGAAGTAGAATTTGTACTACTGGATCCGGTTGATCAACACCAGTGCTGTACTCTTTCAGTATGAAAGTGTGATAATAAACATATACATATATATACATGTATATATATATATATATATATTATATATATATATATATATATATATATATATATATATATATATATAGGCGCACCTTTTTGTTATTTTAACTTACTTTTGGAATCATTTCATTATCAAAAAGATGAATTTTGGGATTATCAGTGGAAAATCAATTTTGCGTTGTGAAAAGCACCATGAGCAATGCCTACTTTGACCTGCCGATTTCGCAGTGATTTGATTCTATAATTGTGAAGTGTACAATGATGTGATCTGAGTAACCTGTCTAGTTCTCTTTCTGTGCTCTATCTTGAGGTCAGTTGATGCTGGCTAGGTGGTGCCGTAGTGATTTGATACTGAATCAATTCAAGGAGGCGAAGTCCGTCGGAAAAGTGGATAATACATGTCCTACGAGTCGAAGTCGAGTCATCACGAGTCAAATTTTCAATGTGTGGATCATCGCTGACTTGCTGCTAGCAATTTTCTAGCGAATGTATTTAGTCGAATCAAAAACTGCATTTAATTTCCAGGTGTACACTTATAATAACGTTGTGGTTAAAGAGTTCTCAACATATGCGCAGTCGGGTTGCAAAATACTGTAGTTAATACTCGTACTGTTCTTCATCTTCACTCAAATAATCTAATTAAGATCATTCGTTTCGTAAGTGGACTCTACCGGAAAATGTAGATCTGGAGGCGCTCCGCACTCAGTTGAACGATTCTGGACATCTATCAATCGAAGCTCCGAAGATTGGTCAGCCTGGCGCTTCGAAGCGGCTCCATCCCAATAGAGCGGCATTTCTTCTCAGCTCTAAAGAACGTGGACATCATAGATCAACATGAAGCCACCGTTTTTTGTTCAATTAAATAATACTGTGTTTTTGAAGTCGTACATGTGCTTCTGTTGGGTTGCCGATATAATTATTATATTCTTATCTTCTATATAATTTCGAACCCCTTACTCCAGTTTTTTTTAGCTTTTGATTTGTCGTATTTTCGAAGTGCTTTGAATCAATAAAGATTTCCAAAGAAGTTTCTGTGGATTAGCATAATGGCCGAAGTCCAAAATGAGCACTTATGCGTAGTAAGGCGGAGCATTCTGTCTATGTCTAAGTAATGGTAAAGGCAGTATTCTCACAACGAATTCATCCACGTCTCTACACAAAAAGGTAATTGTAACAGTCAAATATTGCTTCACTTTGTTCTTATTGAAGAAATTCTTTTCAAAATTATCGAATACTCAAGAGCGACAGAATTAGCTCAAAATTTGTCTAGTGAGTGATTTTGGTCTCAGTTCCGCTTGAAGATGGTTTGTTGAGTTGATAAACTTTCCGGAAAGTATAGATAGATAACAGGCGACGATGGATTACTGTTAATGAGGTCACATTATATTTACGGAGAGCAGAGCCTCTCCATTTACATATGGGTTCATTAGCGTGCGGTTTGTCACCTACTTGTACATCAATGTAAGTGGAATACGGTTTACTTTTGTCATACAGCTAGAGGAAAATGTGCAGAAGATGTAAATGTGGGTAGAAAACATACTGCATATACAGAATACACAAATCGCTAATAATACAGGGGAAGACCGAATTGAACGTATAAAGGTGTAAATCTTAGATGAATGTCTTGGAAAATGGGATTAACATTGGGCAGATTAGACGCTCAATGTGCTAATCGAGCTCAATCGTCGACGACTGCTCACTCGATTTTTTTCTAAAAGATTGCTATGTTACGGTGTTTTATTAGATATTCTTTATATTGAGTACAGTCTGCTTGAGTGGGTTATCTCGGTAGCGCGGGAGACTCTGTAATAGAGCTACAAACCTCTCTCAGATGGTAGTAAATGTCCTAGGAATTCTTCTGAACTTAATTCTCATTGTTCCTGCAAAGGTTGTGCGGAAACCTTCAATACCGCCATAAATGACAGTCAAGCATTCAAATAAATGTTTCTAGCAATTTACTGGTGTGTAGCTCTTGAAATGTTAACGATCAGCATGAAATCGTCCCATGAAGAAACCAAACGTCAAATTCCGTTTTTTTTTGTTTTTTGAAAAACCTGGAGTTCAATCTTTTGGTAGTAACAAAGTTCCATTTTGTAGTTGCTTCCATTTTGCTGTGCCTAGTGAGCTTATTCTTAACGATGTTGCTATAGAAGTAGGTGATATTTTGAAAACTTAGGGAAACGACATTAAACATCTAGGGTTAGGGATAAGGATTCATCGTTATTTGATCTCTGAATCGTCCTGCTCAACTAACAGTGTGTGCTGAATGAATGTTTATTTGCTTTGTCAAACCGAGTAGCGAGGAGAAACCAACATGTGTGCTGCAGACATTACTGCCATCCCTGTCTCTTGTAGTGCAGGTAAAAAAAGTCAGAGCTAATGACCACCGCACAGTAGTAATGCCTATTGTCAGGGTTTTCGTTCAGTGAAGGTAACAGAATCCATGTCTGAATTCCCATTGAAATGTAAGCTATTAGGCAACATGGTTCTCGCTCCAAATCAAGCTCGTGGGAGGTATGGCCGACGGCCAATACTCATTTACGATATGGGATGTCATGGTTCTCACCTCAGTGCGAAGTTTATATGAAGTATATCACGGCCGATATTGTGGTTAACAAGAGCGCATGTGACGCAGTATTTAGAGGTGCTCTGGGTCTCACACGAGGTGAATGGTTCGATCTCACGCTCATGGCTCACCAAGCCATCCATCTCTGCGGGTCGGTAAATTGATACCACACTGGTTTCAGACTGGTCTGGGAGGATAAGCAGCACTGACCCGTTCAGCGGGAGGCCACCGCAAGTCATTAGAGGCCAGACATGCATTCAATCACCTCAAACGAACTTAAAAATTTAAGACGAATGCATGACGCATTCCTCACGGATTGATCATCTCCGAAAGCTCTATCTTTTATCCTTTATTATGGTTAACTTCAGCTTCGGCGCGTGTTCGGTACGTAACAAAAACAGATCCCTTGAAAATACGATCTTGCTTCGTGCGCCGCATTAAGACATTCTCAACACGTCCATACTTCCTAGCAAAATCCATAATCTCATCAAGCGTGGTGTTCGGTTCGAAACCTTTCATGTACACTGTGCAGTGTTTGACTTGCTGCCAATACTCCAAAGAGTTTTCTGGTAAAGGATTATTCGTGTTACGACGGATCTTAAGGCCATCGTCCGATAGACAGATAATTTCGGAATTAGATTCCTTAACTGCATTGGATATTACATCCGCATCTTTCGTTATAGCAGCAAGACGATTGAAAGTAAGCAGAGTTTTTATTGGTACCCATCCTTCATTATTCTTTATGGTATCCTGTAGAAATTTATCCTTCGGTAGATTTATGTTTCCAAAGTAGTACTCAAGCTGTCTCACAACTCTCTCATCGACGTTCTTACCATTTTGTTGAGGAACGACATTCGCTGTCTCTGCCATCTCAAACTTGGGTAATTAAAATATAATTAATTAAATTAAACAAGAGAGCATGTGGCGCAGTGGTTAGAGGTGCCCTGCGTCGCACACGAGGTCAGTGGTTCGATCTCGCGCTCATGGCCCACCAAGCCATCCATCCCTCCGGGGTCGGTAAATTGGTACCAGGCAGGTCTCAGACTTGTCTGGGAGGGTAAGCAGCACTGACTCGGTTCAGCGGGAGGCCACCGCGAGTCATTGTAAAGGCCAGATATGCATTCAATCACCTCAAACGAAGTTAGAAATTGAAGTCGAATGCATGGCGCATCCCTAAGGGATTGATCAACGCCGAGAGCTTTATCCTTTTTATCCTTTTATGGTTAACACTTTAAACCATCTTCAATTCCGGTTAATCACCATAGCAGAGTTCTGTGAAAAAACTGAAATCAGCATGAACAGCAAAGGAGATAACCGCTATGGATCATTTTTTAATTGGGGACAACATGTGTCATGATGTGGTTAATAGCTCACTGTCAGACACTCAATTATGGCAGTATACTTCGTCCTCCTTACAAACAGACTTTGACGATTAAGTGTAGTTCCCTTTTATTCAACCGCTTGTAGCGGTGGTTGATGTTTCAAACATACCCACTGATGTAGAGTGATGTACAAAACTTTCGCGTCAGGCGGGACTCGAAGCCACATTTCACTCTATCCGGGAGCGCGTACTCTAACCCGTTGCACAACTGACTTCCGTTTTGCTCACCACTCTTTCTACGCTACAGCGCATCTATCCCTGAGCGACCATCCGTCAACGCCCTGGCCCAGGCAGTCGCTTATCGACATTGAATCCAGTCACGCTGACAGATATTGATACAGGTATCAGATGATCAAATATAAGTCCTATTAATTCAACCGCTTCTAGCTCTGGTGTGAAGTTTCGAAACGATTATGAATGCGATAAACAACTGCCTAGGTCAAGTCGTTGACGGCTAGTCGCTGACAGATAGGCGCGCTGCAGCATAGAAAGAGTGGTGAGCAAAACAGGCTTCAGTAGTGCAACGCGCTAGAGCACGCGCTCCTGAATAAAGTGAGATGTGGAGTTCGAGTCCCAGCTGATACGAAAGTTTTGCACATCACTTTACCTCAATGGGTAAATTTCGAAGACTTTGAGATTGCAAGTTATAGGCTAAAAAAACTATTCTAAACAATACGGTCGCCCATTGACGGAGCATTAATTTTTCAACGTTTTGGTGAATGTATTGCGTCAACATATCATTTCTCACCTAAACTTTCACCTCTAAATACAAATACAATGGGAACTTTATTGATAACACAGTTGCACAACTTGATCCTTATCAAATAGATCTATAGTACCTACGATCTATAAAAGGATTAAAGGGTAAAGCTGTCGGCGTTGGTCAATCCCTGAGGGATGCGCCATGCATTCGACTTCAATTTTTAACTTCGTTTGAGGTGATTGAATGCATATCTGGCCTTTACAATGACTCACGGTGGCCTCCCGCTGAACCGAGTCAGTGCTGCTTATCCTCGCAGACAAGTCTGAAACCTGCCTGGTACCAATTTACCGACCCCGGAGGGATGGATGGCTTGGTGAGCCATGAGCGCGAGATCGAACCATTGACCTCGTGTGCGACGCAGAGCACCTCTAACCACTGCGCCACATGCGCTCTTCTACGATCTATAGTCTATAGTATATACCTATTTATACAGCAAACATTCTCATCGTCAATATTTGCGATCTCGATTTATAGTATACGATTCATAAGTGTCGCCACCACGTAAAAGCTTGACAAGCTAGTCAGAAAATTTGCTCACAATGCAAATATGGAGGAGTCATCTTTTACAAATTTTCACTTTAGTGCTCTGTTGGGATGTTTCCACTTCCTGATACAGCCGATTTAATCTGATAACATATTTTGAGCCTTTTATAAGGTCTGTTCTGGCCCTGATACAGTGCATGACATGTGTTTCAGCATTACAGCCTCTTCAGTAGCACGGTGTGATGGAGTTTCATTGACAGATCCGAGTTCGATTATGCGTTTCAGTTCAGTGAGTTCCTCGGGGTATGACTCCTATATAAGGGAACCGACACAGAAATACTTGCATTTCTCTTTAGATGGTAGAACCACCCAACGGATAAAATCACGAAACGTTCGAAATATGTTACTAGATTACATTACTTTGAATGAGGTCTTAAAAATAGTCGGAAAGAAAGGTATAACAGCAGATTTGATTGCATCGAGATTAACATCTTCCAGCAGAACAAACTGGCGGGTAAAAGTCTTAAAGCATGTTGAAAGCACATCAATATCTAAGCACAGATAATCTTAGAAATTCATATCAGAAAATAATCCGTTAAAAAAATAGTAGTCGTCGATATACAACTGCGAAACAACTCAACAGGCGATGGTTCGACGACTACAATAATGTCACAGATTTGAACACTATTGATAGCTTCACAGAATTATCATTCACGTCGTTCAGCATTTTTTCTCATCTGCAGTCAGAAGATGACCATCGATGCTCAATTTCAGATTTTCTCGCTCGAAATATAACAAGTTCTGTGTACTATGACTCAATCCATCCAAAACGTCCATCTAAAATCGATTCGCCACTTCTTCATTTCATTCATTTTTCTCATTCAATATCAGTGATCCGTACTTTATCTCGTATATGCAGTACATTTTTCTACTTATATTTACATCTCTGGAACTTTGTCTCTCTCCAGCGACTTCGTTCTCGGTGAGGCCTATTTTTTATCCCGTAATCGCAGCTTGACCAACCTTATTAATCGCTGCAGAGGTTGTTGTTGCGAATCGGAGATTGGACGAACTAAAGGATCGGTTTACGCGGCAGGAACCAAGGTTGGAACCGTCGCGATTGCGTGGGGAAGTCCACCTCATTGACGGACTATGGCCAAGTGAATGTCACTGTACATGCGCACTGATTCAACTGCTCTACATTCATCTATGGTTTATACCATACAGCAATTTCCTCACCCTTGTCCGGCTCCTGCCTCTCCTTATGTTTTTAGTTAGCCACCTCTCGCCGGTTCTACCTGCCCATTAGTACATCAAAATCCTTCCGGTTCGTCACCTATCTACTATGGATGTGATCCTCCACTAACACCATTGTAAGTAATTTCTTTTCTGCACGATATATCAGCTGTCGTTCATCTTAAATTATTTATAAATAAGACATGAAGGCGTGCGTAAGCAGTTTACTAAGACCAGCTGGAAGGACGTATGTGCCTCATAAGTTCAGATACATAAGTCTGCTCTCCGCTTGGTCACTCTTATTTGTCTGGTGAATGCCTGGGTAATCCACAGAGACTGTGTGCATAAAATGAGGTTTATAGTCACCTAGAAATACATGTATCTCAGCTACAAATAGCAAGACAATGTTTCGGAGCACTCAACTTGAAAGGGTCTCCACCAGTCCACCGAGGTCTGCACATTATTTGGTGCTACAGAGACTTGGCAGAGGGTCAAATGCAACATGTGCTCAAAACAAAGCTAGACACGTACGTAAGAGGTGCAGTCAATGTAGGAAGTACCTTTCTTGAGAATGCTTCATTTCTATTCATCACAAATGGTCCTAAACGCTTTCGATATTCGGGTTAAGCATTTTATAATGCACGTATGAATTTCGCATTTTATATTATGGCAGATAATAATAATTCCAAAAAAGAATGATTTAAGCTCAAAAACGAGGTTGACCCCCGACGAGGAGGACGTACCTCCGAAACACCGGTGTATGACCCTGGCGTAACAACCTCGTTTTTGAGCTTAAATCATTCTTTTTTGGAATTATATTGAATGTTTTTTGCGGGGTTTCAAAAACAGTCGATCTTTTGATTTAGTTTTGACCTAACAGCAAAAAAAATCCATCGACTGAGGGGTGGTGATGGACCAGTGTCATTGTACACTGTTCCATCACCACATAAGCCTCCCTCCTTGCTTCAATGCAGGGCTGAATGTGGGGCGGGGGTCACTGACGAGGAGGACGTACCTCCGAAACACCGGTGTATGACCCTGGCGTAACAACCTCGTTTTTGAGCTAAATCATTCTTTTTTGGAATTATATTGAATGTTTTTTGCGGGGTTTCAAAAACAGTCGATCTTTTGATTTGATGGCAGATAATAGTTTAAGGGAAATGAGGTCCAT
>JAHQIW010003748.1:0-40895 GCA_019055375.1 Parelaphostrongylus tenuis
ATGGACCTCATTTCCCTTAAACTATTATCTGCCATCAAATCAAAAGATCGACTGTTTTTGAAACCCCGCAAAAAACATTCAATATAATTCCAAAAAAGAATGATTTAGCTCAAAAACGAGGTTGTTACGCCAGGGTCATACACCGGTGTTTCGGAGGTACGTCCTCCTCGTCAGTGACCCCCGCCCCACATTCAGCCCTGCATTGAAGCAAGGAGGGAGGCTTATGTGGTGATGGAACAGTGTACAATGACACTGGTCCATCACCACCCCTCAGTCGATGGATTTTTTTTGCTGTTAGGTCAAAACTAAATCAAAAAGATCGACTGTTTTTGAAACCCCGCAAAAAACATTCAATATAATTCCAAAAAAGAATGATTTAAGCTCAAAAACGAGGTTGTTACGCCAGGGTCATACACCGGTGTTTCGGAGGTACGTCCTCCTCGTCGGGGGTCAACCTCGTTTTTGAGCTTAAATCATTCTTTTTTGGAATTATTATTATCTGCCATAATATAAAATGCGAAATTCATACGTGCATTATAAAATGCTTAACCCGAATATCGAAAGCGTTTAGGACCATTTGTGATGAATAGAAATGAAGCATTCTCAAGAAAGGTACTTCCTACATTGACTGCACCTCTTACGTACGTGTCTAGCTTTGTTTTGAGCACATGTTGCATTTGACCCTCTGCCAAGTCTCTGTAGCACCAAATAATGTGCAGACCTCGGTGGACTGGTGGAGACCCTTTCAAGTTGAGTGCTCCGAAACATTGTCTTGCTATTTGTAGCTGAGATACATGTATTTCTAGGTGACTATAAACCTCATTTTATGCACACAGTCTCTGTGGATTACCCAGGCATTCACCAGACAAATAAGAGTGACCAAGCGGAGAGCAGACTTATGTATCTGAACTTATGAGGCACATACGTCCTTCCAGCTGGTCTTAGTAAACTGCTTACGCACGCCTTCATGTCTTATTTATAAATAATTTAAGATGAACGACAGCTGATATATCGTGCAGAAAAGAAATTACTTACAATGGTGTTAGTGGAGGATCACATCCATAGTAGATAGGTGACGAACCGGAAGGATTTTGATGTACTAATGGGCAGGTAGAACCGGCGAGAGGTGGCTAACTAAAAACATAAGGAGAGGCAGGAGCCGGACAAGGGTGAGGAAATTGCTGTATGGTATAAACCATAGATGAATGTAGAGCAGTTGAATCAGTGCGCATGTACAGTGACATTCACTTGGCCATAGTCCGTCAATGAGGTGGACTTCCCCACGCAATCGCGACGGTTCCAACCTTGGTTCCTGCCGCGTAAACCGATCCTTTAGTTCGTCCAATCTCCGATTCGCAACAACAACCTCTGCAGCGATTAATAAGGTTGGTCAAGCTGCGATTACGGGATAAAAAATAGGCCTCACCGAGAACGAAGTCGCTGGAGAGAGACAAAGTTCCAGAGATGTAAATATAAGTAGAAAAATGTACTGCATATACGAGATAAAGTACGGATCACTGATATTGAATGAGAAAAATGAATGAAATGAAGAAGTGGCGAATTCGATTTAGATGGACGTTTTGGATGGATTGAGTCATAGTACACAGAACTTGTTATATTTCGAGCGAGAAAATCTGAAATTGAGCATCGATGGTCATCTTCTGACTGCAGATGAGAAAAAATGCTGAACGACGTGAATGATAATTCTGTGAAGCTATCAATAGTGTTCAAATCTGTGACATTATTGTAGTCGTCGAACCATCGCCTGTTGAGTTGTTTCGCAGTTGTATATCGACGACTACTATTTTTTTAACGGATTATTTTCTGATATGAATTTCTAAGATTATCTGTGCTTAGATATTGATGTGCTTTCAACATGCTTTAAGACTTTTACCCGCCAGTTTGTTCTGCTGGAAGATGTTAATCTCGATGCAATCAAATCTGCTGTTATACCTTTCTTTCCGACTATTTTTAAGACCTCATTCAAAGTAATGTAATCTAGTAACATATTTCGAACGTTTCGTGATTTTATCCGTTGGGTGGTTCTACCATCTAAAGAGAAATGCAAGTATTTCTGTGTCGGTTCCCTTATATAGGAGTCATACCCCGAGGAACTCACTGAACTGAAACGCATAATCGAACTCGGATCTGTCAATGAAACTCCATCACACCGTGCTACTGAAGAGGCTGTAATGCTGAAACACATGTCATGCACTGTATCAGGGCCAGAACAGACCTTATAAAAGGCTCAAAATATGTTATCAGATTAAATCGGCTGTATCAGGAAGTGGAAACATCCCAACAGAGCACTAAAGTGAAAATTTGTAAAAGATGACTCCTCCATATTTGCATTGTGAGCAAATTTTCTGACTAGCTTGTCAAGCTTTTACGTGGTGGCGACACTTATGAATCGTATACTATAAATCGAGATCGCAAATATTGACGATGAGAATGTTTGCTGTATAAATAGGTATATACTATAGACTATAGATCGTAGAAGAGCGCATGTGGCGCAGTGGTTAGAGGTGCTCTGCGTCGCACACGAGGTCAATGGTTCGATCTCGCGCTCATGGCTCACCAAGCCATCCATCCCTCCGGGGTCGGTAAATTGGTACCAGGCAGGTTTCAGACTTGTCTGCGAGGATAAGCAGCACTGACTCGGTTCAGCGGGAGGCCACCGTGAGTCATTGTAAAGGCCAGATATGCATTCAATCACCTCAAACGAAGTTAAAAATTGAAGTCGAATGCATGGCGCATCCCTCAGGGATTGACCAACGCCGACAGCTTTACCCTTTAATCCTTTTATAGATCGTAGGTACTATAGATCTATTTGATAAGGATCAAGTTGTGCAACTGTGTTATCAATAAAGTTCCCATTGTATTTGTATTTAGAGGTGAAAGTTTAGGTGAGAAATGATATGTTGACGCAATACATTCACCAAAACGTTGAAAAATTAATGCTCCGTCAATGGGCGACCGTATTGTTTAGAATAGTTTTTTTAGCCTATAACTTGCAATCTCAAAGTCTTCGAAATTTACCCATTGAGGTAAAGTGATGTGCAAAACTTTCGTATCAGCTGGGACTCGAACTCCACATCTCACTTTATTCAGGAGCGCGTGCTCTAGCGCGTTGCACTACTGAAGCCTGTTTTGCTCACCACTCTTTCTATGCTGCAGCGCGCCTATCTGTCAGCGACTAGCCGTCAACGACTTGACCTAGGCAGTTGTTTATCGCATTCATAATCGTTTCGAAACTTCACACCAGAGCTAGAAGCGGTTGAATTAATAGGACTTATATTTGATCATCTGATACCTGTATCAATATCTGTCAGCGTGACTGGATTCAATGTCGATAAGCGACTGCCTGGGCCAGGGCGTTGACGGATGGTCGCTCAGGGATAGATGCGCTGTAGCGTAGAAAGAGTGGTGAGCAAAACGGAAGTCAGTTGTGCAACGGGTTAGAGTACGCGCTCCCGGATAGAGTGAAATGTGGCTTCGAGTCCCGCCTGACGCGAAAGTTTTGTACATCACTCTACATCAGTGGGTATGTTTGAAACATCAACCACCGCTACAAGCGGTTGAATAAAAGGGAACTACACTTAATCGTCAAAGTCTGTTTGTAAGGAGGACGAAGTATACTGCCATAATTGAGTGTCTGACAGTGAGCTATTAACCACATCATGACACATGTTGTCCCCAATTAAAAAATGATCCATAGCGGTTATCTCCTTTGCTGTTCATGCTGATTTCAGTTTTTTCACAGAACTCTGCTATGGTGATTAACCGGAATTGAAGATGGTTTAAAGTGTTAACCATAAAAGGATAAAAAGGATAAAGCTCTCGGCGTTGATCAATCCCTTAGGGATGCGCCATGCATTCGACTTCAATTTCTAACTTCGTTTGAGGTGATTGAATGCATATCTGGCCTTTACAATGACTCGCGGTGGCCTCCCGCTGAACCGAGTCAGTGCTGCTTACCCTCCCAGACAAGTCTGAGACCTGCCTGGTACCAATTTACCGACCCCGGAGGGATGGATGGCTTGGTGGGCCATGAGCGCGAGATCGAACCACTGACCTCGTGTGCGACGCAGGGCACCTCTAACCACTGCGCCACATGCTCTCTTGTTTAATTTAATTAATTATATTTTAATTACCCAAGTTTGAGATGGCAGAGACAGCGAATGTCGTTCCTCAACAAAATGGTAAGAACGTCGATGAGAGAGTTGTGAGACAGCTTGAGTACTACTTTGGAAACATAAATCTACCGAAGGATAAATTTCTACAGGATACCATAAAGAATAATGAAGGATGGGTACCAATAAAAACTCTGCTTACTTTCAATCGTCTTGCTGCTATAACGAAAGATGCGGATGTAATATCCAATGCAGTTAAGGAATCTAATTCCGAAATTATCTGTCTATCGGACGATGGCCTTAAGATCCGTCGTAACACGAATAATCCTTTACCAGAAAACTCTTTGGAGTATTGGCAGCAAGTCAAACACTGCACAGTGTACATGAAAGGTTTCGAACCGAACACCACGCTTGATGAGATTATGGATTTTGCTAGGAAGTATGGACGTGTTGAGAATGTCTTAATGCGGCGCACGAAGCAAGATCGTATTTTCAAGGGATCTGTTTTTGTTACGTACCGAACACGCGCCGAAGCTGAAGTTAACCATAATAAAGGATAAAAGATAGAGCTTTCGGAGATGATCAATCCGTGAGGAATGCGTCATGCATTCGTCTTAAATTTTTAAGTTCGTTTGAGGTGATTGAATGCATGTCTGGCCTCTAATGACTTGCGGTGGCCTCCCGCTGAACGGGTCAGTGCTGCTTATCCTCCCAGACCAGTCTGAAACCAGTGTGGTATCAATTTACCGACCCCGCAGAGATGGATGGCTTGGTGAGCCATGAGCGTGAGATCGAACCATTCACCTCGTGTGAGACCCAGAGCACCTCTAAATACTGCGTCACATGCGCTCTTGTTAACCACAATATCGGCCGTGATATACTTCATATAAACTTCGCACTGAGGTGAGAACCATGACATCCCATATCGTAAATGAGTATTGGCCGTCGGCCATACCTCCCACGAGCTTGATTTGGAGCGAGAACCATGTTGCCTAATAGCTTACATTTCAATGGGAATTCAGACATGGATTCTGTTACCTTCACTGAACGAAAACCCTGACAATAGGCATTACTACTGTGCGGTGGTCATTAGCTCTGACTTTTTTTACCTGCACTACAAGAGACAGGGATGGCAGTAATGTCTGCAGCACACATGTTGGTTTCTCCTCGCTACTCGGTTTGACAAAGCAAATAAACATTCATTCAGCACACACTGTTAGTTGAGCAGGACGATTCAGAGATCAAATAACGATGAATCCTTATCCCTAACCCTAGATGTTTAATGTCGTTTCCCTAAGTTTTCAAAATATCACCTACTTCTATAGCAACATCGTTAAGAATAAGCTCACTAGGCACAGCAAAATGGAAGCAACTACAAAATGGAACTTTGTTACTACCAAAAGATTGAACTCCAGGTTTTTCAAAAAACAAAAAAAAACGGAATTTGACGTTTGGTTTCTTCATGGGACGATTTCATGCTGATCGTTAACATTTCAAGAGCTACACACCAGTAAATTGCTAGAAACATTTATTTGAATGCTTGACTGTCATTTATGGCGGTATTGAAGGTTTCCGCACAACCTTTGCAGGAACAATGAGAATTAAGTTCAGAAGAATTCCTAGGACATTTACTACCATCTGAGAGAGGTTTGTAGCTCTATTACAGAGTCTCCCGCGCTACCGAGATAACCCACTCAAGCAGACTGTACTCAATATAAAGAATATCTAATAAAACACCGTAACATAGCAATCTTTTAGAAAAAAATCGAGTGAGCAGTCGTCGACGATTGAGCTCGATTAGCACATTGAGCGTCTAATCTGCCCAATGTTAATCCCATTTTCCAAGACATTCATCTAAGATTTACACCTTTATACGTTCAATTCGGTCTTCCCCTGTATTATTAGCGATTTGTGTATTCTGTATATGCAGTATGTTTTCTACCCACATTTACATCTTCTGCACATTTTCCTCTAGCTGTATGACAAAAGTAAACCGTATTCCACTTACATTGATGTACAAGTAGGTGACAAACCGCACGCTAATGAACCATATGTAAATGGAGAGGCTCTGCTCTCCGTAAATATAATGTGACCTCATTAACAGTAATCCATCGTCGCCTGTTATCTATCTATACTTTCCGGAAAGTTTATCAACTCAACAAACCATCTTCAAGCGGAACTGAGACCAAAATCACTCACTAGACAAATTTTGAGCTAATTCTGTCGCTCTTGAGTATTCGATAATTTTGAAAAGAATTCTTCAATAAGAACAAAGTGAAGCAATATTTGACTGTTACAATTACCTTTTTGTGTAGAGACGTGGATGAATTCGTTGTGAGAATACTGCCTTTACCATTACTTAGACATAGACAGAATGCTCCGCTTACTACGCATAAGTGCTCATTTTGGACTTCGGCCATTATGCTAATCCACAGAAACTTCTTTGGAAATCTTTATTGATTCAAAGCACTTCGAAAATACGACAAATCAAAAGCTAAAAAAAACTGGAGTAAGGGTTCGAAATTATATAGAAGATAAGAATATAATAATTATATCGGCAACCCAACAGAAGCACATGTACGACTTCAAAAACACAGTATTATTTAATTGAACAAAAACGGTGCTTCATGTTGATCTATGATGTCCACGTTCTTTAGAGCTGAGAAGAAATGCCGCTCTATTGGGATGGAGCGCTTCGAAGCGCCAGGCTGACCAATCTTCGGAGCTTCGATTGATAGATGTCCAGAATCGTTCAACTGAGTGCGGAGCGCCTCCAGATCTACATTTTCCGGTAGAGTCCACTTACGAACGAATGATCTTAATTAGATTATTTGAGTGAAGATGAAGAACAGTACGAGTATTAACTACAGTATTTTGCAACCCGACTGCGCATATGTTGAGAACTCTTTAACCACAACGTTATTATAAGTGTACACCTGGAAATTAAATGCAGTTTTTGATTCGACTAAATACATTCGCTAGAAAATTGCTAGCAGCAAGTCAGCGATGATCCACACATTGAAAATTTGACTCGTGATGACTCGACTTCGACTCGTAGGACATGTATTATCCACTTTTCCGACGGACTTCGCCTCCTTGAATTGATTCAGTATCAAATCACTACGGCACCACCTAGCCAGCATCAACTGACCTCAAGATAGAGCACAGAAAGAGAACTAGACAGGTTACTCAGATCACATCATTGTACACTTCACAATTATAGAATCAAATCACTGCGAAATCGGCAGGTCAAAGTAGGCATTGCTCATGGTGCTTTTCACAACGCAAAATTGATTTTCCACTGATAATCCCAAAATTCATCTTTTTGATAATGAAATGATTCCAAAAGTAAGTTAAAATAACAAAAAGGTGCGCCTATATATATATATATATATATATATATATATATATATATAGTATATATATATATATATATATATATATACATGTATATATATGTATATGTTTATTATCACACTTTCATACTGAAAGAGTACAGCACTGGTGTTGATCAACCGGATCCAGTAGTACAAATTCTACTTCAGAAGGGTAAATTGTAAACCGGCATTGATGCTTAGGCTTAACTCTTGTTGACTAGTGTGATTGTATAAGTTAATGGTAAATAATTAGAAATTTACGATAAAAGGCTTACAATATCGCATTATGTGAAGTCTGACTTAGGTGATTTATTTTCTTCAAAAACGTACTTCTCACAATGATGAATGCGTCCTATTCCACACCTTCTCCAGCTACGCACTAAGAATACTTCTATAAAAAATCTCTCAAGAATTTCCAATTGCAAAAAAATAGGTCACCGAGCTTCACGTTTACAAAATAAGTGACAAAAGTAGGACATAATATCTGGAAATACACGTGGTAGTCACTAGTCTGCCTCATCAGAAAACGAAGAGCTCTTTCAATCTTCTCCTCCAACACTCTCCGCCAATCATTCAACCAAAACCTTAAAGAATGATAAAGTTCAGCTAGCTCCAAGATTTATAGAAGAATCATCACGACCATGAATTTTCCAAAGCAGCGCGTGAGATGTGTGAAGACCACGGAAAATGAATGCGATGAACGAATTGAAACCAACCGTGCTGGGAACCGAGCAGAAAATTGTGACTACACGTCATAAAAAATACACCAAACAGATTGCTAGTTGAAGAATATACAGTACTTCTGACAGAGTAATGCACAGCCAGGTGATTGAAAAAAAAAAATCACCTTTCCATATAACTTGTCTCATCTTTGTGCTGCTGTTTGCCTTCGATAGTCAGCTCCCGACCTTCCAGATGCACTTTTAAGTCATCAGGACGAAACTGGGATACATCCAGCGATACAGCAAATTTGTTTTCATCGTTTACCATCTGAAATTTTTCTTTACTCTACGGACTAGAAAAGAATGTCGTAGATGATCATTCTCAGATACCTTGTCGAGTGGAATTTGCAAAGAGATAAACTATGGATCGGAAATCACCAACTTGTTGAGCTTCATTTGCGACGTGCAACACCGAGTGATCTGCGTTTCTCCAGTACGGGAAAAGGCTTCTCTCAAAACGATCGAAGTCACGGAAGTATTCATTCATCAAACGGCTCATAGAACGAGGCCACAGATCCATTGTTGATTGAGTTACAACCAGTTAATCTGAAACAAAGTATGCATGTATAAATCTTACATCAAAGTAAACTAATAAACATGCCGGATAAATCGGGAACATTTTGATTCCGCAATATGTAAACATCAATTTCGACTTTGAAACCATGGATCAACTCTTCTAAAATGACGAAGCCGACAAGCGAAATATAAAGAGAAAACTTTCGTGGAAGACTTATCTTTTGTCTCGAGCCATATAATATCGGAACTCGGACTCTCATTATAGACTAGACCATGGAAAGCCCGAAAAACATCACCAAACAACGTTGTGGTTTGCACGAAATCGAAAAACCAAAAAAGAAGTGATCATATGGAGATTGAGGAAATGACAAAATCAACATTTTGCGACACATTCGATGAGTAACTGCTGCATTTCACATGTTTTGATGTTAATCAACATAGCACTTCTGAATATCAGGAAAGCTACCATTAACAAATGTTGAGCAATATGCGGATTTTTGAATTTTGTGCATCATCTACATTCGTTTTTGCTCTCAGGATAATTCCATCTTAGAACTAACGTATGTTATAGATAAAAATAAATGCAAGAGGCTGCTCTAAACGATGGTAAGAACAAAAACCTTGAATGGATGAAAAATAATCAAGAAAAACGAAAAATATACCTAATAACTGAGTGGTGGCCAAAATCGACCTCAGGTGGGAGCTGAACCCACGTTTCACTCATACCGGGGCGCGTGATGCCAGTACATCACCGAGGTACCACTTCCCTACCACTAATCACAACTATTAGCCATCAGCTTAAAACAGGTTTGGTCGGGTAAGCAATTTCACTTTATAGACGCAGTTAAACTGACATCCAATGTGACAACCAATAACTGAGTTTATAAAGTGAAATTGCTTACCTAACCAAACCTGTTATAGGCTGGTGCTTAATAGCTATGATAGAGACACTGAAAAAGGAGTGGTAGCAAAACGGTGCCTCTGTGGTGTATTGGTAGCACGCGCACCGCTATGGGTAACACGCGAATCTAACTCTCACCTGAATCAGTTTTTGCTCGTCACTCATTTCTATTAGGTATATCCGAAGCATCATAAAGCTGTGAAAAAGCTGTAAAAACATAAGAAATCTTGAGTAAAAACGAAAAAGTTCAGGAAAATTTCTTGTCAACCCAATATTGCCCACAGTGAATATTGATATCACTTGAGGCTATGGATAACCAAATGGTTTTCGGTTCACCGTTCTCCTAGAACTGATAGTAACGGCACCGAAGATTAACCGTTAGCTGTAGGGGAACGGTGAATTGAAAGGCGTGTGGTACTCATGAGGCGTGCGACAACGTAATGTACATCTACCACTCAAGATGACATACCAAATCTCTCGAAATACTTGAAATATCTTAGGAGACTACACGAAGAGTTTCATAACGCTCTCTGCATGAAAACATATAAAAATGCAGAAGAAGCAAGCACGAGTACAATCAAATATTGAATAAATACAAGCGAAGTAGTAGACTTCTTGTCCAAGCGAGACCTTCCCTCCGGATCTTAGTCTATAGGAAACTAACTCTACATAAACACGTGACGAAAAAAAATTAATTAAGGGTCGAAATTCAAAATTAATAATAGTGAGTAACCAAACAGGCTCGATCAAGAAAGAGCAAAAAATAAAATCTACGGAACTGTTGGTTTAGACTGTGTAAAATCATCATACAAGTGAAAACGAATAACTGTACTGCCTAACCAGATGGAGGCATACTTAAAGCAACGAAGCTTCGTCTAAAAAACTCAAAATTGCGGTATACGATATGATGAGTTGTCTCTCAAAAGCTGCAATGTATAACTTGGACTCATAAAGACCACATAAAAAGACATCTGCATGAAAGATGGAAAGACTCATGTTAAGCATCTGCTTGCTTATGGATACCTCGAACTAATGAACGAGAACTACACCATTTTCGATGAAATTCCATGACTCCGTGTGACAACTCAGTAACGTGAAACTTAACACAGCTGATATCAGCGAACAAACGAGGATCTGAAAAGAAAGAGAGTCAGTGATATGCAATCGCTCAGTCCGACGAGGCCAAGCTGACAGGTTCCATCAAGATCACTGCTATTGACAGATCCAATGAATAATGAGCCACCAGAAAAGCAATCCCATTTGGCTTATCATAATTTTCAAGAACTATGACGAAATCTTACTAGCACTGCGACGAACGAGATAGAATATGAAGCATTTGGAAGGGGCTGAAAGACTATTTCGAGGTTTTACGAAAAAATCACACTAGTAAAGTTATCCAAACAACATTGCTAGCAGATATTAGGTCTCCAATTAAAGCTCCGAACTTGATCCAAAAATTCAAAAACTTATTGTTTCGAGGTAATCGGATGTATCAAATAACATTAGTAGGTAAATAATAGGTAATATAATGATAAATGAATAGGTAAAAGAGAATTTTATTTGAGAGAAAATTTTCATTTCCTGGATCAAGTTCGCAAACTTAGTTGGAGACCTGATACAATAAACACCTTCGACGGCGCGACACTTAGCCAAAGACGCAAAAATACCTCTTCAGCAGGGATCGAAGCATTGTTTAGGGTCGACTGAGTGACCGAACGGCCACAATGGAGTTATTTTAAGCGAGTAAATCTCACTGAGTCACCCGATGTTTACGCAATGCATGGAACGTTCGCGAAGGGGGCGGGGGGTCTCGTTGTCGCAGCGGTGTTGAGAGAGTGTGACGGACGCAGAGACGGCAGAGTCTCGCAATATCGCGAATATTCGCGAACCCTTGTCGCTGGGTACTTAACCCGGCGAGCGATTGGCTATGGTCATTCAAGTTCTATCTCATCATCATGCCATTGTGGATTCGTCCAGCCTACACCTGTCCCTATTTCGTCGATGAATGTCTAAATGACCTTCGCCTGATGGAAAGAAGCATGCGCCGAATAGAAAGGATGATTTGCGCGCCTCTATGTCGCACGATTCCAAGCCAAGCACTGCAACAATCAGCCAATGAGGTAAGACGGCGTTTTTATAGTGTAGTCCAAACGTCAAGATAATAGTTACATGACGTTATTGTCATCTCTTTACTTGCACAAAACGTCCACAACTCCAAATCAATTTATATTTCCCATATGCAGAAAAATACTGTGTTACAATGTGTTAGGTGTTGAATTGCAATAGTTGTTTAGCGAAAAAAAGAGAACTGCCAATAAGCAGATCGTCATTTCTTATCATCCTGATAGTTGTAAAATGTTCAAGTATACGTACATGTCGTGTTCACATGATATTTTCGTCCTCACCTTCGAATGAAATTACTCATTATTTATTCAGATTGTCGACAATGAGTCGAAGTTCGCTGTGTCCTTCGATGTCTCAAAGTTCAAGCCAGAGAATCTAAAAGTCAACATAGATGGCCGCTGGCTGACCATTGAAGGGAAGGAAGAGCTAGAAGAGGAGAACGGTTACTCAATGAAGTAAGTAAAATACTTTTAGAACTCTGCAGACACAGTGTAATCGTTTTCGCGAAATGTTCGCAGTTGAAAAGAACTGTCACCACTGTTATATTCTTCAAGTAACCATTTGACTACCTGATATCTAAAACAATGTTTGATAATCTTGGTGTACTTCCTAAAGCCCTGCCGTTACAGAGCTTTCACCCGTCAGTTTGTGCTACCGGAAGATGTCAATCTCGATGCAATTCGTTCCTCTCTTACTGATAGCGGACAGTTGTCAGTTGAAGTGCCAAAACTCGCTAAACCGCTCGAATCTGGTGGTCGCAGCATCCCAATCGAACAAATCGGCGAAAAGGTGGAAAAAAACGTTATTCCAGATGCAGAGCCCATGTGATTCTCCTTGCTTGTGAAAAATTTTGCTGTGTAAATTGTTGGGCTAGATAGTGTGCTATGTTAGTAGATAACAACTGTAGTCCTGTTATGGATAAGCCAATTTATACTGATGTAATGTGTATGCATGCTATGAATAAACTTCATCTTGATGTGTTTGTGAACCATCCTACGATGCGTGCTGTAGTTTTCCTTTCGGGACGCATCAGCCGAAATTCAATACATGAAAAATTATATTTCATTTGGATAGAATATATACTTTGCAGTACACGTTACAGACAGTCCGAAAAATGGCTGATTTATCCACGCGAGTTTTTATTGCGAAAGAGACTCGACAAAGTCACTGAAGCAAAATGATTTGTCAAACCTAAGTCTGATGCAAATTTGGCTTCTCAAAATGTTTCACATTTGTAAATATATCTTCGAGAATTGCCCACAACGCCGCAACTGCCATACAGGAATGTTTCCTGGCTATCTGTTTGAGAAATGGAGCGTTTTTGTAAACAGGAGCACCTTCCAAAAAAAAAAAATCACATAAAGACCGTTCTTCTGGTTTTCCAATGAATAGGTCAATCTTCGCAGTATTCTTTTCGAGTTGACTAAAGGGAATGTATTGGAACTACTGCTTGTATAGTTATGTAAGGTTGGTTGTTCTAGAACCTTTGCAAATTCCTTATCGTAGACCTCTCTTAATAACACCAAATAGTCAGGAAGGATAAAACTCTTGGCAGTGATCAGCAACTTAAGAGGATGTCTACATCAGAATTCAAGCATCTGAAAGTGATGACTGCATATGTCTGGTATCAATTTATGAACCCCAACGGCAAGGAAGTTTTGTTAGACCCGCGACGTGATGTCGAAGCGAAGACTATGTGTGTATGGAGAAGCATCTCAACCACTGCACTACATGGTCCTTTAAACACATGTTAATACTACTTACATTACAGACTGTTTCTGCCTCATTCAATACAAGTTCAACTTCCTTCAAAAAACTGCTCGCACTTGCTTTTTTCACTGAGCTGTGATAGACTGAGCTTAGTCCACTCAGTGTAAGAACAAAGTATAGAATAGAATAGTGTGCGTTATATGGGTCGAAAAATCATGAATTGTGAAAATCAAAAGAAAAAAGAAATCACTACCACCTACTTAGGTAATCAACATTTTTATCAAGAATTTCATGACCAACGAGAGGAAATTGACCTTCCAGTGCCTCATTCGATGCGAACTACCTGTGTCAGAGAAATCAAGGAATGAAACCGCTAATTAACTCGGAAATTTCGAGATCTTATGCAGTTTGGCTAAACGAGAGACAGAAAGCTGGAGAAAAGATAGAAGACAAACAAAAAGTAGGAGATAAAAAGATGAGATGAAGGATAAATAATAGATGCCTCGCTCGACAAAACATAAATTCTGCAATCTACACATATTAATCATTAATGACGCAGTGTGTGCAAAGCCGGTTTTTCAAATTGGTCAGATCGTGAGTGACTTCAGGGCAATCTCCTTCTGTATATCAGATTCCCAAAAATTACTGTAACATCTAAGTGGCACTGTGACGAAGAAACCGAAAGAGGCGACGATCCATTGGAATTGACAGGTCATTTCGAGGTATTCTGATCGAATCAACAGAGTTAATGAAGAGCATATGAAGAGAGTTCTTAAAATAAATTAATGGAATTGTCAGATATGGTAAGAAAATCTGAAAACACTGCACTACATCCCGTTCATTGAAGGATCAACTAGGTAAAAGCTAAAATATTGTCAGAGGACAGTTTTCTATGAATAAACTGTAACCACCACGAAGATGCGAAGATTTATGGTTTGGTCTTTTTCAGAGCCGATGTTTCCGGCCGATTGTCCACAGTTGTTCGTCCTCGTTGTGCTCTACGTTTTCGTTATCGTTCGAGTCGAATCTTCTCGATGCAGCACCGCTCGAACAAAGAATCTAACCCGACCATATCCTTATATTCAAGACGGTTTCGGATGACACTGATTGGCCGTTGATGTTATCAAGACAAAATCGGCTTTTGAAGTTATTCCATCGCAGTGTGCTAGCCAATAATGATCAGAACTACTGCAGGATGTAATGCCCGATGAAAACCAAGATACTGTCAACGGACGATCAGTGTCATCAAGCAAAGTCTTGCATATAAAGGCGTCGCTGATTGGAGTGCTCCACGGAAAGAGATTCGACTCAAACGACAACGAAGACGAAGATCACAATGAGGACAAACGAGTGTGGACATCGACTGGCCTCTTCGGCTCTGATGACGACGACATCGAAATTTCAGCCGAATGAAGTTCACACATCAATCCCACGATATTAGCTAGATAAAAAAAGAGCCATTATTGATCGACAATGCCTAGCTTGGGGGAAATCGATATTCGAGACGGCAGAGCACAAGCTGGCACCGGGAAAGTGCAAAATTGAAATTGATTTGAGGAGTGGAGCCAATTGCATCACACATTTTGCACAACACAGAACGTTCGCAAATGGGCGGAGTGAGCCCGCTCTTCGGCTAGCGAGTATGACAAAGTTGGAGACGCAGACGATTTAGCGAATATTCGCGAAAATTCTCTAAGACTACTGCCATTGAGTGTTTAAGACAACTTGTGAAACATTAAGATTCACTTAGGTAACGACCCCAAACTATGGAGATTTATTCGGCTAAGGTCTCGACGTATTCGTCCTCTTCAGCGCCGCTGGCCAGTGCCGATTGTCCACAATCGTTCGTCCTCGCTGTGGTCTTTATCTAAGTTGCTAATCGAGTCGAACCTTCTTCGGTTCTTCAAGAGAGGTTCCTTATTTAAATGAGTGCTTCACCGAAAAGGAATCGACTCGAACGACAACGAAGATGAAAATCAAAACGAGGGCGAACGACTGTAGATAATCGCCTTAAATCAACGTCTCGGGGGAAGACGAAGACGTTGAGACTTTAGCCGAAAAGTTATTTATCGACAATGTGGTCTAGCCAAATCGTAAAATCTGATAAATTACTGGTTGACAGTACCGAGGTTGAAGGAAAGTTGGATTTCAAAATATCAAAGGACAATCGTCAAAGAGAAGGGCAACACTGGAATTGATTTAAAAGTGAATTGCATCATGCCGACGTTTTGCACCGCACGGAACGTTCTGGAAAGAGAGAGCAGGGTTTCCCATCGATTAAAGAGCATGGCAAGGACGGAGATACAGACGACTTTCGCACTTTTCGCAAATGTTCGCAGCGATTATTCTCGAACATTACTGTTGTCGAATATTAACCCGACTCGCGACTTGACCACACACTTGTTCGAGTTCTTCACTGATTCGTCTCATCACAGTTATTCCTCAATTATTCAAGTTTCGTCGATGATGTCGCTGTGGATTCGTGCGGCTACGATCCCCCTCGCTTCGTCGAAGAATGCATGCATGACTTTCGACACATCAAAGAAATAATGTTCGCCCTCCCGTTCGAACAGCTTCATATGAAATTGTTGATCGATTTGCAAGTGAAGTAAGAGTGTGTTTTAGCAGACTAATCCGCAGTGGTGCGGAGGAAGAGTACTTTTACTGGTCTCCTATCAGACGTACTGTAGACAATCACCGAAATTGAATTTCCTAGCGGTCATAAGCCACAAAAACCGCAGAATTTGCTGCTTCGCGTCGTGCTTTTATTAAGCTCGACTATATAGCAGGTCTTGCAATGAGTTGTCCTTTTCTGAATCGAACAAATCGTTACTAATGTTGATACAAGAGTTAGCACGTTAGCGATTTAACCCGAGTACTATCTTCTTACTTGAGCGCAATTGAAGGAACAGAAACAAAAACGTTTCTGTAAACATCATTTTCTTCAAGTGCAAAGTTTAAAGACTGATGAAGCTCAAAAAGATCCATACTGGAATAATAACTTGAAAGTTGCTGACGCAAGGAAACAGCATCACTTGGTGACATTACTGACCTGAGTTTTTTGTAATGATGTTGCAAGAACATTTATCAGCAACATTTCCAAAACCCTATTGAATCAATCTAAGAGTCGAATTTAGAAGGTAGAGATTCTATTTCATTAAACTTCGCATAAAGGAGCTAGATTTAGCGTATTTTGAGAGAACAGAAAGCAATGGCGCAGAGGCCTTACACAGACAGTTTATAGACATAATGTTCTCAGCAATTCAAGCAGCGTTCCTACGGAACATTACACAATCTTATGCCTTCAACAGACCCACCGAAACCGCGAACAGAGTCGCTACAATACTTTGAAGCTTTTCAACCTGTTTATTCTTCTCTAGTTATAGGAACACTATTCGACGTTCTTCAAAGATCAGTTAAACCAAAATATGTATGGAGAATTAGTCTCAGTATGCATGAAGAATCAGAAGTGGAGACTAATACTATAAATGCATGAGGAGTTTCGTAAGACAATTTACATAAATACAAAAGAACAAGAAGCCAACACAAGCACGTTCTAATACCAAATCTGTGAAAGCAAAGCAACTGAGTCAGCGATCAAGCGAAACTTTTGCCTTAGACAGTCTCAGTTCAGAGGGATTAATTATTAGATGAACGATAAACGAAGGTTAACATTTAGAAACAATAATGGTAAGGAATTCAACAATCTTTGAAAAGAAGGAGCAGTAAAAGTGGAAAATGTTGATTAAGACGTTTGGTCACACATCTGGAAATGAATGACTGCATTGTCTGACCAGATACGAGGCTAATGAGAAACAATAAAGATGTGTCTAGAGAAATCAAAAGTTTATAGACGATGTGATGATGATTAATCTCATGAAAAACAATCTGATAAGCTGATACCATTACAGCATATTTTGAGCCATAAATGAACCCCAATTTATGAGGGAATCTACGCCAACTAGTAGATCACCGTATTCATGGCATCATTCCAGTATAAGGAGTATATCCCTCTGCAAGAGATCGGCTGAACCGAAAGGCACCGTGCTACTGCTGAGCCTACAGGGCAAATTAGCAGCTGTCTAGTACTTACTGAATGAATGCCGTACCAGACCTCACAAAAGGCTCAGAGCATGTTCTTATGCTATCACATCATTGATCGTTATTGTTTTTGAGCGAGACCTACAGAAACAGTCGAGAGTAAAAGCAGTGTCTCGCAAAGGTTGAAGTGTATAAATTTGAATCAGATTACATGGGTCTAACGAGACTGATGCTAATATACTGCACCAAGTGAACTAGCATATATACTAAGAACTAGTGCATCAGAATGAACATTAATGTAGATAAATGCGTTGGATAGGGTGATAGGTCAATAACATCAGGTCAGGATAACTAAAAAACTGATACCAGCTAACAAACGAGGAATGGAAAGGAAAGTCAGAGATGAGAAACTGCTCACCAATAACCAACTTATCTAACAATTTTCTTCAACATATGAAGGCTCTAGACAACAGATGGTTTACAGTAAGCATTACCATCGTCTCAACAGATGACGAAGAGCGAGTGGAACAGCAATCTTCCTCTGCATTCATAAATTTTCATAGACTTACAAAATCTAAACGACACTGCGACGAAGATAACAAAAAATGAGCCGACGAGTGAATAAGTAAAATCATTCAAGTTTCATTTCGTCATCATGTCGTTGTGGATTCGTCCAGCCGATAGTTTGCCGCGCTTCGTCGACGAATGCCTGAGTGACTTTCGTCAAATGGAAAGAAGGATGCGTCAAGTGGAGAGGGCGATATTCGAACCTCTACGTCATTGTATTCCAAGCGAAGTTCTGCATCAATCCATCAGTGAGGTAGGACGTGTTTTGCTGCAAGTCCAAGTCGAAGTGTTACAGCTTTTGTCGTTACTGTCGTATCATCACGTTAACAAAACTCAAGATTTCAGAACCAAATTATTTCTTCACATAAAGATAATTCCGTTATACGGAGTGTTACGTGATCAATTGAGACTGAGATAGCCCTGTTAGTAGAGCAAGAATGCTTCCAGTTAATAATCTACAGGTATACAATGTGCAAAAAGTTTACGTTACATGCCGTTTTTACGTGTTACTTTCGTCATCAGCTTCGAACGGACTTTATTTAGATTGTCGACAATGAATCGAAGTTTGCCGTGTCACTTGATGTGTCAAAGTTCAAGCCAGAGATTCTGAAAGTGAACGTAGATGGCCATCGTCTGAGAATTGAAGAAAAAGAGGAGCTCAAAGAGGACAATGGGTAATCAGCGAGGTTAGTAGGAACGATACCCACTTGTAGGAATTTGACGTAAACAAAATACACTCGTCTGTCACGACATTTTCGCACTTGTAAATAATTGAAATTACTGTTGTATTCATTAAGTAACCTTGTGGGCCATGTGATATTTTATAACAATCTGTAAACTTCTTGAAGTACTTCTAATGTTTTGTATGCCCTATTGCAGAGCTTTCACTCGTCAATTTGAGCTACTGGAAAATTAATCTCGATGCAATTCGTTCCTCTCTCACTGATGGCGGACAGCTGTCAATTGAAGCGCCAAAACTTATAAAAACCACTTAAACCTGGTGGACGAAGCATCCCAATCTAAAAGATCGATGAAAAGGCGTAAAAACGCTATTCCAGATGCAAAGTCCACTTGACTCTGCTTACTTGTGAGAGAATTTTTTGAGTGAATTGTTGTGCTGAAGAAGTATACTGTCTAAGTACATGGCATTGTAGTTCTTTTATAGTTGAGTCAATTTTTTCTTATGGAATGTATGTATAGATGCTATCAATAAACTTTAGGTTGATGTGTTTATGAACCATCTTATGATAGATTAGTAAGTAGCTTTCCTTCTAGTACTCATCCGCCGATGTTCACTCAGATATAGAAAAATCCATTTCCACTTTGATACGGTGAATACTTTGCAATACAGATTATAGACCCCCAAGAAATGGCTGATATCCGTGTGAGTATTCATCATGAAGGGGACTCGATAAAGTCAGCAAAGGCGCTCGACCAAATTAATCAGTCAAAGTTATGTCTTATGCTAATTTAGCTCCTAAAATTGTTTCATGCTTGCAAAGTTTTTCTCAGCAATTGCCCACAGCGCCACGAACTGCCGTACAGGAATGTATTCTCACTATCTGTTAGAGAAACGGGGCGTTTTTGTAAACAGGAGCTGCTTCCTGTAAAATTCACATGCAAACCGTTTTCTAGTTCTTCTAATCATTTAGCATTTTTCGCGAATAATCAGTTAACATTTTTCAGTTAGCAGTTCTTCTAATCAGTGAAATAGATTTTGCGAAATAAGTACATGACATTGTAGTTCTTTTATATGACCGTTTTCTAGTTCCTTTAATCAGTTAGCATTTTCGCGAATAATCTGTTAGCATTCTTCAGATAGCAGTTCTTCTAATCATGATTCATTGCATTTCTCGCGAATAGTCAATTAGCATTTTTTAGTTAGCACATCTTCTAATCAGTTAGCAATTTTGCGAAATAAGTAAATGACATTGTAATTCTTTTATATGACCGTTTTCTAATTCTTCTAATCAGTTAGTATTTTTCGCGAAAAAAATAAGAATCAGTTAACATTTTTCTCAAAATAAAAACAAGACATTGTAGACATAGAATCATGATTAGAAGAACTGCTAACTGAATAATGCTAACTGATTATTGATGCAATATACAGATTATAGATCAAATTTAATCAGTCAAACTTATGTCTAATGCTAATTTAGCTCTGAAAGTGTTTCATATTTGCAAATTTTTTCTCAGCAACTGCCCACAGCGCCGCGAACTGCCGCACAGGAACGTATTCTCGCTATCAGTCTGAGAAACGGAGTGTTTTTGTAAACAGGAGCTGTTTCCTATAAAATCCACATAAAGACCGTTTTTCTATTTCTTCCGATCAACAGGCATTTTTCATGAAGTCTTCTTCCTCTAAGTTAAGCAAGTTAAGAATTAGTAACCGCTGTTTCCTATAGTTATGGCCGACTGTTCTACAACCCCCTGGTCATTTATGCCTTAGGGACGGTAAATTGGTACAAGTTTACTGGGATGATAAGCATCACTGACTCGACACAACGGTAGGCCATCGCGAATCATTATAAAGGTCAAATATGCGTTCAATCAACTCAAACAGAACTAAAAATTGAAGATGATTGCAAGACGCATCCCTCGGGGTTGACCAACGCCAAGAGCTTCAATATTGATAAAGCTCGTAGTATATGTCCGAAAATAACCACTAGAACGAGCCCTACCGTAATCCAGTTACCAAAGGGTTGAAACACAATTTGCTTCAAAAGTGAGTCAGTGTACTGTTTACAGTTGCCTCTTAGCACTCAATTGTTGCTTCTGAAAGCTTCTAAAATTGTTTGTAAGGCGGATTCATGATGTTGCAATACTGGACCGTCGATGGTCGGACGTCAAGAAGTATCTTTAAGACAAATCCGGCAATACGTTGTGGGTGCTTTTTATAATTGCCGATTTCTTGAGAGAACTGCTACAGTGATTCGGTAACTGTTCCTGGTCAACAAGCTGTACTACATGATGCCAGAAGTACTCGTCTAGGTTCTACAATTTTTTCTACTCACTAATAGTTTCTTTCTGTACAGCTATCGAGCGAAGATGGTACTGATGTTAGCTCCATGAGTTAGCATGTGGGAGATCTAAGGATTCAAAAACATCTTCTCCCTCAAGCGTAAATGAAGAAACAAACACAAATATATTTTTGCATAGACCATTTTCTTTAAGTTCAAATTTGAAGACTGATGAGGTGTAAACAAATCCATGCTGGTGTACTAACTCAGAAGTTCTTACACACAAGGCAAATAGTAACATTACTATTCTCAGTTTTCTGTAACAATGTAGCAACAATGCTTGTCAACAACTTTTCAGGAGCTTTTCAGACTAGTACAGTCGAATTTATTATGAGATTGATAGCTATTCTAATTTACGAAACTTCAAACTAAAGCTATCGATATCATATTTCACGAGAAAAATAAAAGATCGGTAGCGCAAACACTGTTATAAACGATAACGTTCCCTATACCAATGCAGCGTTCTAATGAAAGTTTACAGAATCCGACACCTTCAGGAAGCCCACCGAAATCGTGAGTACAGTTCCCTAATTAATTCAAAGCTTTCGAAATTATTCATTCTACTCTATTTGTTGGAAACACTGTTCGACGTTCTTTAATTACCACTAAAGCCAAATTAGATATGTAGACTCCATATAGCAGTACCATCCGATCTACTAATTTGAGACCTGGCTCAGAAAATTCAGTATAGTGTGTTAGAAAGCTTTAAGCCTTTCAAGAGATCTGGTATGGCAACTACTCGAGTGATAGACGTACATTTCGGTGTTTCAACACGTCTCATCATTACCACATGGTTTTCAGTTCACCGTTCTCCTACAAAGGGTAACGGCACCGAAGATTAACCGTTAGTTGTAGGGGAACGGTGAACCAAGAGACATGTGGTACTGATGAGGCGTGCGAGAACACCTAACGTACATCTATCACTCGAGATGCTATACCAAATCTCTCGAAATACTTGAAGAATCCTAGAAGACTACACGAAGAGCTTCATAACGCTCTCTGCATGGAAACTAATACAAAAGAACAAAGACTTTCAATTATTGAATTAGTACAAGCGATGTAGCAGACTCCGTAACCAAGCGAAACTTTACCCTCCGAATCTTAGCCCACACGGAACTAACTCTATACAAACACTTAACGAAAAAATTAATTAATTAAGGTTAAGATTTAACAGCAGTAATGGTGAGCAACCAAACAAACTCGATAAAAAAGAGCAAAAAAAAAATGTACGGAACTGTTGGTTTAGACTAAGTAAAATAATGATCATACAAGCGGAAATGAATAACTGTACTGTCTAACCAGATGGAGGGATGCTAAGAGCAACGAAGATGCGTTTAAAAAACTCAAGAGTGCAGTATACGATATGATGAGTTGTTTTTATCAAAAGCTGCAAAGTATAACTTGGACGAAACCTGCATGAACGATGCAAAGACGTCATGTTAAGAAACTTCTTGCTGTTATGGATACCTGAACTAGTAGTATAGTAGTAGGTTAGTAGAAAATACTCGTAGGAAATTAACATAGACAATATACACACGTCTGCCACGAGGTTTTCGTACTAAGTAACCTTGTGGGTCATGTGATATTTTGAAACAGTCTCTAGCCGTCTTGAAGTACTTTTGATGCTTTATATGCTTTATTACAGAGCTTTCACTCGTCAATTTGAACTACCGGAAGATGTTAATCTCGATGCAATTCGTTCCTCTCTCACTGATGGCGGACAGTTGTCAGTCGAAGCGCCAAAACTCATAAAATCACTTGAATCTGGTGGAAGAAGCATCCCAATTGAAAAGATCGGTGAAAAAGGAATAGAAAAGTCGCTGCTAGCGATGCAGCGTTCATCTTTTTTGTTATTTGTGAGGAATTTTGCCGTGTGTAATGTTTATCTGAAGAAGTGTATTGTAGGAATACATGACATTGTAATGTCGTGAAAAAGTTCTCGCTGATTATGTAAAATGTATACATATGCTACCAATAAACTTTATGTTAATGTGTTTTGAGCCATTACTACGATGCGATGCTGATGTAGTACTTGTTCATTGTAAAATGACCCGATTAAGTAAGCTAAGGTGTTTGAGAAAAACAATTGGTGAAGCACAGTTCTGATGCTAATTTGGCTTTTGAAAGTGTCTCATAGTTGTAAGCATATTTCTAACATTTGCCCACAAGGCTGCGAAAATGCCGTACAGGAACGTGTTCTAGCTAAAGTGTTCAGAAAAGGGTTTTGTTCCATTGAACATACCTCCCAAAATACGTATACTACTGTTTTTTCCACTTGATCAATCTGTAGGTCATCGCGACTTTTTCCTTACTAATTCTGACTAGATATTTCGGAAACTTTGCTTCAAATAGCTATGTTTAGTTGTTCAAGAATTCCTGCGAATGGCCTCGTATGGATCTGCTCCAAACAACACCTTCGAATGGCCAGAGAAGTAGGACAGAATTTGGTATTGATCAATTACTGAGTTGACGCCTCAAACTCGATTTCATCAAATATTTGAAGGTGACTGAGTGATCATCTGACTTCTTATGACAACCTGAGATGTTCCATAGCCTGTCCTCGCATCAAATTAATGCTGCTGTCCTCCCATACAATTCTGTTATCACTTTACGATCCCCAGAGGAATGGATTGTTAGGCCGGGTACGCGGTGTCGAACCAAAGGCCATGTGTGTATTGTAACATCTCTAGCCACAAAGCTACACTCTTCGCCTAACATCGCTGATAGATAGTATACATTGTTTCTGCCAAATGTGATTCAACTATGGATTCGTACAAAAATCACTCGCATTTGCTTCCTTGCATTTTGCCTCATAATTCAAACTGAGTGCAATTCCGTCCAAGAACAAAAGCTGGAGAACAGAGTAACGAAGCATGTGCGCTAAATTATAGGAGGAAAATTGATAAACGAAGTTTTATACGAACAAATGCTCACGCATATGTCCAAGTTTTTCTATACAGAATTTTACGACCAATAACGGGAAATTCACCTTCTAAACTGCATTCGAGACACACCCTCTTTCTCAGAGAAGAAGAAGAATCTTACTGATATATTGACTTGTTGATTAAACCGTGGAAATCTAGAGGACTTTTTGTCTGGCTAGAAAACATAAAATGTAGGCAAAAATGAACTAACAAGAGATAAGAGACTGAAAGATAAGATAGAGGTTAGCCAAGAGATGTTTGACACAGCAAAGATAAGGCCATTCTGCAGAGTTAAAACAAGAAAATTACAAGACCCGAGACTTTCAGTGGGCCCACGGAAATTGTATATACATTCGCTTTAATTGACTTGAAGCTTTTCTCTGCTTCATTCTGCTCTACTCAATTTTTTGTTAAACAGCTATCCAAAAGACGATTACAATAAAACCATACATGAAGAGATTTAAGACGCATTCTGTTGCACACATAAATAAAAAAAAAATAATTGAATACAGATAGTAAATTGGTGAGGAGTTGAACAATCTTATGAAGACAGAAGGCATAATGAACAAAGAGTTCGAAAAAAGAAAGTAGCAGAGTAACTTCGCTTCGAAGTAGACGAAAAAAAGTAATAGCAAAGCAGTGAAGTCCGCGACCAGATGAGACCTCTGTTATTCTCTATTTAAAGGGACTATCTACTACAGCAAAGTGAACGAAGACAAACATTAACAAACAATTACAGTCTTAAAGGCTAAAAGGAGTAGTAAAACATAAAAAGCTCCTTGCTTAGATAGGATAGTTCCATCATACGATTGGAAACGAAAAGCTAAGAAAACAGAGGCAAATAAAAAGCAACTAGGCTGGGAACTAAAAAGTGAAATCGATGACATGTTGTTTTTCCAAAAAGTTTATAGCAAACCTCCCAACGGAGTTTTGCTATCTTTTCGGGAATTGCGTGATAGTTTAGACAACACAGATGGTCCATGACCTTAGAGAGCAAGTGGTATCGCAAAGGTTCGAGGACCTTAGACAGAAAATGGTCCGAGTTGCCACCAACCTCAGCAGTCAGCTCGATCGCCGGGCATCATCCGGACGGTCATTTGACTTCATCCGGAGCACCTCACCTCAAATCGTAATCGATCCATAGTTGCTTTCTTCACACAGTTTCGTTGTGGTGTATCTAACTGCTATCATAAGGTTGTGTTCATAAAATTGTTAAATGAACTCAATAGATTGTGAGAAGAACAGAGCGCTACCGTGGCGGAGCGAACTCACTTAGGCTATGCTCGGCCCACCACTGCGGTTAAGAGATTCTGTTTATATATCCTTTCCCGATGAGCAATCGAGTGCACAACACTCTGGGTTAGGTGAAGGTTTCACTTGACATAGGGTGTAAAGCGTACGTCGTTGATGACTCTCGTGTAAGGCTCCCGAGAGAAGTGACTATAAAAAGATCGACAGACGACGGGTTCTGCCCGGCTGACAAGTCTGTAAGGACGAAACACGTGTATCGGCCCGTACAAGAGCCCTTACCAGACTACATGACAAGTTGGCTCAAACAATAGTGAAAGGATATACTGAAATTTGAGCGTGGTCTAAACAAAGCACCCGAAATAAAGGTATAATCTGTTTATATAATCAGTAGTGACTACACCATACCATATTCACCCACTGGATCCCATATTCCGGGGAGAGCATAACAACCCAAATGTGCTTCGCCGTCATGCTCCGTCAGTAACAATAAAATTGTCATTTACAACAACATCATCACTTACGATAACACCGTCGGCTACAATAACACAGTTACCATAACACTGTCGCTCACTATAACATTCCTAGGATCGTCAGATGACGATACGATACATCTCATTAATACATCACTCGTACTGACTTAGGCATAACGATATGTCGTAATCATCTGTTCTTGCAGTGATACATGTATATTACAGGTTGTTTGGTATAACCCATATTAAAGATTTTGACTTTGCGCTCTTGTCCGTTGCAAGACACGAGTTGGCAGCAGATCAGAACAAACCACTGAACCTTCACCACAAAGCAGTGTAGCATAATTTTGAATCATATCACATGAAAAGCGTCTCCTGAAGCAGATGCCAAAACATTATATTAAGAAATAGGGTGCAATGTGGGTTCGAGTCCCAACTGCGGCAAAAGTTTTGCACATCACTCTACATCGATGGTTATATTTATAACATCATACGATCGCTGAAACCGTTTGAATGAAAAGAAGTTCTATTGAAATCCAGTAGCCCAGTGTTATAGAGTGATGTGCAAACCTTAAGCGCCAGACGGGACTAGAACCCGCACCTCACTCTTTCCGGGAATGCGTGCTCCATCCGTTACACTACTGATGCCCATTTTGCACATCGCTCTTTCTACGTTACAGCGCATCTATCTTCCAGGAGCCTTTCAAACTAGGAAGACTTGAATCTATTATGAAATTGACGGCTATTTTATTTCACGAAACTTCGAACAAAAGCGATAGATATCGTGCACCATTAGAGAGAATAAAAAATCGGTAGAACAAAGCCTTTTATAGACGATAACGTTCTCAGCACAATGCAGCATTCTAATAAAACTTTACACGATATGACGCCTTCAGTAGGCCTACCGAAATCGTTTGTACAATTCCTCTAGTGGATTCAAAGCTTTTGAACTTGTTCATTCTCTCCACTTATTGGAACACTATTCGACGTTCTTCCAAGATCATTAGAACCAAATTATATATGAACATTCCATATAGCACTACCTTCCGATGGACAATTTTGAGACCTAGCTTGAATTCAATATAGTCTAAAAGAATATTTTAAGCCTTTCAGAAGGTCTGTTATGACACCGGGAGTGGTAGACGTACGTTTCGGTGTTCCAACACGCCTCCTTAGTATCACATGGTTTTCGGTTCAAACTAATGGTAAGAACGCCGAAGATTAACCGTTAGTTGTAGGGGAACGGTCAAGCGAAAGGCATGTGGTACTGATGAGGCGTGTGAGAACACCTTAACGCATATCTACCACTCGAGATGCCACACCGAAACCTATCAAAATACTTGAATCATTCTAAAAGATTACACGAAGAGTTCCGTAACGCTCTCTGCATGAAAACTCATACGAAAGAGCAAGAAGCAAGCGCGAGTGCGAACAATTATTAAAATACTACAAGCGAAGTGGTAAATTCTGCAACCAAGGGAGACTTTCCAATCCGAATCTTAGTCTACAGGGTATTATCTCTATATAAACACTCAACGAGAAAAAAAAATCAAGATTAACATTTACAAGCAATAGTAGTGAGGAACTAGACGAGTTCATACAAAAAAGAGGAAAAAACATGTACAGAACTGTCGATCTAGAGTGGGTCAATCATCATACAAGTGGAAATAAACACTGTACTGTATAACCAGATGGAGGCATGCTTGGAGCAACGAAACTGCGTCTAAAAAACTCAAAAGTGCACTATACGATATGATCAGTTGTCTTTCAAAAGCTGCAGTTTATAACTTGGACTCAGACCACATAAAGAAACATCTGCAAGAAAGAAGCAAAAACTTCATGTTAAGATGCTGCTTACTATTATGGATATCTTGAACTGATGCAGCGAGAATTATCCCTTCGATGGAATTCCATGACTCCGTGTAACAACTCAGTAACGTGAAAGAGCTGATAGCGAACAAATGATGAATTGAAAATAAAGAAAGTCAACACTATGGAATCGCTCAGTTCTACGAAGCCGGGCTGACTAGGTTCCTCCAAGATCACTAATATTGGTCCAATAAATGAAAAAGAGTCAATGGGAAAGCAATCTTATTTAGCATTTATAATTTCTGAGAACTATGATGTAATCTCATCAACATTGCGACGGACAAATAATAGAGGGAGCATTCCAATAGGACTGAAGATCCTTTAGTGCTTTAAGAGGAGATTACACCACCACAGCCGTTGAGAAACATTACTGGATGAAATGACTTGGGTATGGATGAAACGCGGGTTAAACTCTCGTCTGAGCTCGTATTTATGCTCAACACTCGTAATGGAAACATTATTATCAGCTACAATCACAGCCTCGACAACACGACACTTAGCCACACAATGATAGATCCGGTAAAATCAAAAGACTGCTGAAAATCAGCTGAATGAGCGAACGGCCACGAAGGAGTTATTTTAAGAGTGTAAATCTCACTGAGTCATCCGATGTTTACGCAATGCATGGAACGTTTGCGAAGGGAGCGGGGTCTCGCTGTCGCAGTGGTGACAAGTGAGTGTGGCGAACGCAGAGACGGCAGAGTCACGCAATTTCGCGAATATTCGCGAACATCTCGTCGCTGAATATTTAACCCAACGAGTGAATGACTATGGTCATTCAAGTTCTATCTTATCATCATGCCGTTGTGGATTCGTCCAGCCTACACCTGCCCTCATATCGTCGATGAATGTCTAGATAACCTTCGTCTGATGGAAAGAAGCATGCGAAGAATGGAAAGACTGATATGCGGGCCTCTATGTCGCACGATTCCAAACCAACTACTGCAACAATCTGCCAGTGAGGTAAGACGGCGTTTTTATAGCGTAGTCCAAACATAAAGGTATTAGTTACATGTCCTCATTGTCATCTCCTTACTTCCAGAAACATCCAGAACTCTGAATCAATTTATATTTCCCATTTGCAGAAAAAAACTGGGTCACATAGTATTAGGTGTTGAAATTGCAATAATACTTCAGCGAAATAAAGCAGAACTGCCAATAAACTTATCGTCGTTTCTTGATCCTCTTGATAGTTGTAAAATGTTCAAGCATACGTACATGCCGTGTTCACCATGCTATTTTCGTCCTAGCTTCGAATGAGTTAACTAATCATTTACTCAGATTGTCGACAATGAGTCGAAGTTCGCCGTGTCACTCGATGTCTCAAAGTTCAAGCCAGAGAATCTAAAAGTCAACATAAATGGCCGCTGTCTAACTGTTGAAGGAAAGGAAGAGCTAGAAGAAGAGAACGGTTACTCAATGAGGTGAGTAAATTACTGTTAGAACTCTCTGCATACACTATGTAATCGTCTTCCGCAAATTCTCCCAGTTGCAAAGAACTGTCATCACTGTTATATTCTTAAGTACCTTCTGACTACCTGATATCCAAAACAATGTTGATAACTTGTTGTACTTCCTAAAGCCTGCCGTTACAGAGCTTTCACCCGTCAGTTTGTGCTACCGGAAGATGTCAATCTCGATGCGATTCGTTCCTCTCTTACTGATAGCGGACAGTTGTCAGTTGAAGTGCCAAAACTCGCTAAACCGCTCGAATCTGGTGGTCGCAGCATCCCAATCGAACAAATCGGCGAAAAGGTGGAAAAAAACGCTATTCCAGATGCAGAGCCCATTTGATTCTCCTTGCTTATAAAAAATTTTGTTGTGTGAATTGTTAGGCTAGATAGTGTCTATGTTAGTAGATAACAACTGTAGTCCTGTTATGGATGAGCCAATTTATACTGATGTAATGTGTATACATGCTATAAATAAACTTCATGTTAATGTGTTTTTGAACCATCCTACGATACGTGATGTGGTTTTCCTTCCGGGACACATAAGCCGGAATTCGATATATAAAAAATTTCAGTCCCACTTGGATAAAAAAAATACTTTGCAGTACACGTTACAGACCGTCCGAGATATGGCTGATTTATTCATGAAAGTATTCATTCTGAAGGGGGCTCGATGAAGTCAGCAAAGGCGCTGAAGCAAAATAACTCGTCAAACTTGAGTCTGATTCGAATTTGGCTTCTCAAATGTTTCATATTTGTAAAAATATTTCCTCGACAATTGCCCACAACGCCACAAGTGTCGTACGGAATGATTTCTAGCTATCTGTTCAAGAAATGGTGCATTTTTGTATACAGAAGCACCTTCCTAAAAATCTATATAAAGATCGTTTCTCTACTTTTTCAATAGATAGGCCATTTTTCGCAGTAAACTTCTCGAGTTGACTAGAGTGGAATGTTTTGGAACCATCAAATAGTCACAAAGGATAAAACTCTTGGCAGTGATTAGCAACTTAGCAGAATGCCTACATCTGAGTTCAAGCATCTGAAAGTGACTGAGTGCATATGTCTGGTATCAGTTTACGAACCCCAACGGCAAAGAAGTCGTGTTAGACCCGCGACGCGGTATCGAAGCGAAGACTATGTGTGTATTGAGAAGCATCTTAACCACTGCACTACGTGCTCTTTGGAATCTGCAAGTGAGGTAAGAATGTCTTTCCATAGTGAAGTCTAAACTCGAGAGTGCTAGTTACATGCCGTTCTTGTCATATTTTCACTTGGAAATTGTCTACAATTACAAAATGCACAAAAACTATACGTCATACGCCGTGATTACATCTTATTTTCGACATCAGTTTCAAACAGACATTAATTAGATTGCCGACTATGAATCTATGTTTGCCGTGTCTCTCGATGTGTCCCAAGTTCAAAGCAGCGCTGGTGGTACAACAATTAGCATACGCTCCCGGAAAGAGTAAGATCTGGGTTCAAAATCCCGGATGACGCAAATGTTTTTGCACAGCACTCCACAATATTGGAGTGGCTCAGACTTCAAGCCAAAGAATCTAGAAGTCAACATAGATGAACGCTGTCTAACTTTTGAAGGAAAGGAAGAACTAGAAGAGGAGAATGGTTACTCAATGAGGTTAGTGACATGTTCTAAGAACTATGAGACTTTATGCAGTCATTTAAGGCGAGATTTCGCACGTGTAAAGAACTTTGATGAGTACTGTACTCCTCAAGTATTTTTCTAATTAGTAGATATTGAAAACGATCTCTAAATGCCTTGAAGAATTCCTAATGCATTGAATATGCCATTACAGAGCTTTCACTCGTCAGTTTGTGCTACCGAAAGATGTCAATCTCGATATAACTCGTTCCTCTCGTACTGGTAGCGGACAGTTGTCAGTTGAATCGCTACAAGTCGCTCATCTTCTTGAATCTGGTGGTCGAAGCATTTCAATCGAGCAGATTGGCAAGAAGACGGAAGAAAACGCTATTCCAGATGCAAAGTCCGCCTGATTCTGCTTACTTGTCAAAAAATCTTTTGTATGATTTTGTTATGCTGAAAAAGTATATTGTATACAGTACATGACATTGCAATTCTTTTATGGAAGAGACAATTTTTCTGATGCAATATAAGTGTAAATGGCCACCATAAACTTTATGTTGATGTGTCTTTGTACCATCTTATGATAGGTTAGTAGGTAGCTTTCCTACTAGTACTCATCAGCCGATGTCTAATATGAAGAAATTTTCATCTCCACTTAGATACGGTAACACTACCTTTGCAATACAAATTAATAGACCGCCCAAGAAATAGCTGATTTATTCGTGTGAGTAATCATAGTGCGGGGGACGATAAAGTCAGTCAAAGGCGCTCGATAAAATTGACCGGTCAAACTTAGGCTGACGCTAACTTGGCTTCTAAACTATTTTCAATATTTGCAAATTTTTTGCGATAAAATGCCCACAGCGCTGCGAACTGCCGTACAGGAAATGTATTCTCGCTAAGGGTTCGAGAAACGGAGCGTTTCTGTAAACAGAAGCTGCTTCCTATAAAACTCACAAGAACGTTGTCCTATTTCTTCAAAACAACAGGACTTTTTCGTGAAGTTTTCTTTTTTCCAGAGTTAAGCAGGTTTACGATGATTGGGAACCGCTGCTTCGTATGGTTATGGCTAACTGATCTACAACCCCCTGATCAGCCATGTCTTCGAGCCGGTTGATTGGTATCAGAGTTTTCCTGCGAAAGATAAAGCAGCACTGACTCAATACACCGGTAGGTCACCAGCGGACTCATTGCAAAGGCCGAATTATGCGTTCAAATCACCTCAAACAGAGCTAAAAATTGAAGACGAATGCACGACGCATCCCTTTGGGTTGATAAACGATAACAGCTTCAATATTAATAAAGCTCGTAGTATATGTTTAAAAATAACAACTAGAACGAGGCCCTATCGTAATCCAGTTACCAAAGGGTTGAAACATATTTTGGTTCAAAAAGGAGTCACTGTACTGTTTACACAGTTGCCTCTTAGCACTGAACTGTTACTTCTGAAAGCTTCTGAATTTTTTTGTTAGGCGGACTGAGCATGGTGCAATACTGGAACATCGATCGGCGGACGTCAAGAAGTATTTTTAAGAGAAAATCCGGCAATACAATGTGGGTGCGCTTTATATTTGCCAATTCTTGAGAGAAGTGCTATAGTGATTCGGTAGATGTTCCTGGTCAACGTGTTCTAATTTCATAGACGCCAGAACTACTCTTGCAAAATTCTACATTTTTTCTACACACTAGTAGTTTCTTTCTGCACAGCTATCGAGCGAAAGCGCTACCATTGCTAGCTTCACAAGTTGGCATGTTAGCGAATTGAGGATTCAAAAACATCTTCTCCCTTTGGCGTAGATAAACGAACAAAAACAGATATATTCTTGCAAGATCATTTTCTTTAAGTTGAAAGTTGAAGACTGATGAGGTGTAAACCAAATCCATGCTGGCGTTTCAACACAGAAGTTCTTACTCACAAGGTAAACATTTCCTTAGTAACATTAGTATCCTGTTTTCTGTCACGGATGTAGCAGCAATGTTTGTCAACAAGAGGTCTGGTATGGCAACTCGAGTAACAGACGTACATTTCAGTGTTCCAACACGCCTCATCAGTATCCACATGGTTTTCGGCCTGACCGTTTCTCCTACAACTGATGGTAACGGCTCCGAAGATCAAACCGTTACTTGTAGGGGAACGGTGAAGCGAAAAGCATGTGGTACTGATGAGGCGTGCGAGAACACCGTAACGTACATCTACCACTCGAGACGCCATACCAAATCTCTCGAAATACTTGAGATACCCCAAGAGACTACACGACGAGTTTCATAACAGTTCTCTGCATGAAAACTTATAAAAAAGCAAAAGAAGCAAGCACGAGTACAATCAATTATTGAATTAGTACAAGCGAATTAGCAGACTCCGTGACTAAACAAGAGTTTTCCATTCGAATCTTTGTCTACAGGGAAATAACTCTACTTGAACACTTTGCGAAAAAAAACTGATTAAGGTTAAAATTTATATAATGGGGACGACCTAAACAAGCTCGATCAAAGGAAAAAGAGCAAAAAAATGTACGGAACTATTGGTTTAGACTGGGTAAAATAATGATGATACAAGCGGAAATGAATAACTGTACTGTCTAACCAGATGGAGGGATGCTAAGAGCAAACGAAGCTGCGTTTGAAGAACTCAAAAGGGCAGCATACGATATAATGAGTTGTCTCTCAAAGCTGCAGTGTATAACTGGACTCAGACCACATAAACAGACACCTTCATGAAAGATGCAAAAAGTTCATGTTAAGAAACTGCTTGCTGTTATGGATACCTCAAAACTCGTGTAGCGGGAGAATTATCCCATTTTCGACGAAATTTAATGACTCTGTGTGACAACTCAGTAACGTGAAAATTAAAACACCCGATATCAGCGAACAAACGAGGTTGAGAAGAAAGAGAGCCAATGATATGCAATCGCTCAGTCCGTCGAGGCCGGGCTGACAGGTTCCTTCAAGACCATTGCTACTGACCCAATGAATAGATGAGTCCCGGAAAAGCAATCTTATTTGGTTAATCATAATTTTCAAGAACGAAATCTAACCAACACTGTGACGAACGAAGTCGAATAGGAAACATTTGAATGGGAATGAAAGACCATTTCGAGATTATGTGAAAAATCACACCAGTACAGCTATCCAATCACACTGCTAGCATATATTAGGTCTCCAACAAAGGTTCCGCTTTTGATCCAAAATGCAAAAAATTTGTATTTTAAAGTAATCGAATATCAAATAACATTAGTAGTAGATAATAGTATATAATAATAAATGAATAGGTAAAATAGAAACTTATTTGAGAAAAATTCATTTCCTGGACCAAGTTTGGAAAACTTAGTTGGAGACCTGATACAATTAACACCTTCGACGCGCGACACTTAGCCAAAAGACGTAAAAATATCTCTTCAGCAGGAATCGAGGCAATGTTAAGGGTCGACTGAGTGACCGAACGGCCACAATGGAGTTATTCCAAGAGAGTGCATCTCACTGAGTCATACAATGTTTACGCAATGCATGGAACGTTCGCGAAGGGGCGGGTCTCGTTGTCGCAGCGGTGTTGAGAGGTGTGACGGACGCAGAGACGGCAGAGTCTCGCAATATCGCGAATATTCGCGAATCCTTGTCGCTGAGTATTTACCCGGCGAGCGATCGGCTATGGTCATCAGTTCTATCTCATCATCATGCCATTGTGGATTCGTCCAGCCTACAGCTGTCCCTATTTCGTCGATGAATGTCTAAATGACCTTCGTCTGATGGAAAGAAGCATGCGTCGAATGGAAAAGATGATATGCGGGCCTCTATGTCGCCACGATTCCAAGCCAAGCACTGCAACAATCAGCCAGTGAGGTAAGACGGACGTTTTTAAAGTGTAGTCCAAACGTCAAGATAATAGTTACATGACGTTATTGTCATCTCTTTACTTGCACAAAACGTCCAGAACTCCAAATCAATTTATATTTCCCATATGCAGAAAATACCGTGTTACAATGTGTTAGTGTTGAATTGCAATAATTGTTAGCGAAAAAACGAGAACTGCCAATAAGCAGATCGTCATTTCTTATCATCTTGATAGTTGTAAAATGTTCAAGTATACGTACATGTCGTGTTCACCATGATATTTTCGTCCTCAGCTTCGAATTAAATTACTCATTATTTACTCAGATTGTCGACAATGAGTCGAAATTCGCTGTGTCCTTCGATGTCTCAAAGTTCAAGCCAGAGAATCTAAAAGTCAACATAGATGGCCGCTGGCTGACCATTGAAGGGAAGGAAGAGCTAGAAGAGGAGAACGTTACTCAATGAGTGAGTAAAATACTTTTAGAACTCCCTACAAGACACTATGTAATCGTTTTCCCGCGAAATGTTCGCAGTTGAAAAGAACTGTCACCACTGTTATATTCTCCAAGTAACCATTTGACTACCTGATATCTAAAACATGTTTGATAACCTTGTTGTACTTCCTAAAGCCCTGCCGTTACAGAGCTTTCACCCGTCAGTTTGTGCTACCGGAAGATGTCAATCTCGATGCGATTCGTGTCCTCTCTTACTGATAAGCGGACAGTTGTCAGTTGAAGTGCCAAAACTCGCTAAACCGCTCGAATCTGGTGGTCGCAGCATCCCAATCGAACAAATCGGCGAAAAGGTGAAAAAAAACGTTATTCCAGATGCAGAGCCCATTTGATTCTCCTTGCTTATAAAAATTTTGTGTGTGTGAATTGTTAGGCTAGATAAGTGTATTGTGTAAGTAGATAACATTGTAGTCCTGTTATGGATGAGCCTATTTATACTGATGTAATGTGTATGCATGCTATGAATAAACTTTATCTTGATGTGTTTGTGAACCCTCCTACGACGCGTGCTGTAGTTTTCCTTTCGGGACACATCAGCCGAAATTCAATATATGAAAAATTATATTTTCATTTGGATATAATATATACTTTGCAGTACACGTTACAGACCGTCCGAAAATTGGCTGATTTACCAGGCGAGTTTTTATTGCGAAAGAGAAGTTACTGAAGCAAAATGATTTGTCAAACCTAAGTCTGATGCAAATTTGGCTTCCATTACACAGTTTCTGCCCCCATTCAATACAAGTTCGACTTCGTTCAAAAACTGCTCGCACTTGCTTTTTTCACGAAGCTGTGATAGACTGAGCCTAGTTCAACTCAGTGTAAGAACAAAGTATAGAATAGAATAGTGTGCGTTATATGAGTCGAAAAATCATGAATTGTAAAAATCAAAAGAAAAAAGGAATCACTACCACCTACTTAGGTAATCAACATTTTTATCAAGAATTTCATGACCAACGAGAGGAAATTGACCTTTCAGTGCCTCATTCGATGCGAACTACCTGTGTCAGAGAAATCAAGGAATGAAACCGCTAATTAACTCGGTAGATTTCGAGATCTTATACAGTTTGGCTAAAACGAGAGACAGAAAGCTGGAGAAAGATAGAAGACAAACAAAAAGTAGGAGATGAAAAGATGAGATGAAGGATAAATAATAGATGCCTCGCTCGACAAAACATAAATTCTGCAATCTACACATTTCAATCATTAATGACGCAGTGTGTGCAAAGCCGGTTTTTCAAATTGGTCAGATCGTGAGTGACTTCAGGGCAATCTTCTTCTGTACATCAAATTCCCAAAAATTACTGTAACATCTAGTGGCACTGTGACGAAGAAACCGAAAGAGGCTACGATCCATTGGAATTGACAGGTCATTTCGAGGTTTTCTGATCGAATTAACAAAGTTAATGAAGAGCACATGAAGAGAGTTCTTGAAATAAATTAATGGAATTGTCAGATATGGTAGAGAAATCTGAAAACACTGCACTACATCCCGTTCATTGAAGGATCAACTAGGTAAAAGCTTAAATTTTGTCAGAGGACAGTTTTCTACGAATAAACTGTAACTACCACGAAGATGCGAAGATTTATAGGGCTAACGCTTCGACGCGTTTGGTCTTTTTCAGAGCCGATGTTTCCAGCCGATTGTCCACAGTTGTTCGTCCTCGTTGTGCTCTACGTTTTCGTTATCGTTCGAGTCGAATCTTTTCGATGCAGCACCGCTCGAACAAAGAATCTAACTCAACCACATCCTTATATTCAAGACGGTTTCGGATGAAGACTGATTGGCCGTTGATGCTATTAAGACAAGATCGACTTTTGAAGTTATTCCAGCGCAGTGTGCTAGCCAATAATGATCAGAACTACTGCAGGATGGAATGCCCGATGAAATCCATGATACTGGCAACGGACAATCAGTGTCACCAAGCAAAGTCTTGCGCATAAGGGCGCCGCTGACTGGAGTTCTCCACCCGAGTGGAGTGCTCCACGGAAAGAAATTCGACTTGCAACGAAGACGAAGATTACAACGAGAGCAAATGGGTGTGGACATCGACTCACCTCTTCGGCTCCGATGAGGATGACATCGAAGCTTTAGCCGAATGAAGTTCATCCACTAACCCCAAGATATTAGTTAGATCAAAAAGGAGCTATTATTGATCGATAATGCCTAGTTTGAGGGAAATCGATATTCGAGATGACAGAGGACAAGTTGGAATTGGAAAGCGCAAGATTGAAATTGATTTTAGTGGAGCCGACTGCACCATACGCGTTATTTTGCACAGCACAGAACATTCGGAAAAGGGCGGAGTGAGCCCGCCCCTCGGCTAACGAGCATGGCGAGGTTGGAGACGCAGACGATTTCGCGAATTTTCACGAACGTTCTCGAATACTACTGCCATTGAGTGCTTGAGCCAACTTGCGAAACATTAGAGAATCAATTAGATAATGAACCCTTACGTACTGTCAGATGACAGTTTGTTGTGTGATTGAGCTGTTATCACAAGGCTGATATGGAGATTTATTCGGCTGAGGTTTCGACATATTCGTGCTCTTCAGCGCCACTGACCCGTGCCGATTGCCCACAATCGTTCGTTTTCGCTGTGGTCTTTATCTAAGTTGCTAATCGAGTCGATTCTTCTTCGGTTCTTCGAGTGAGGTTCCTTATTTGAATGGGGTGTTTCACCAGAAAGAATTCGACTCGAACGACAACGAAGATGAAGAACAAAACGAGAACGAACCACTGTAGATAATCGCTTTGAGTCAACGGCTCAGAACAAAACGAAGACGTTGAAACATTAGCCGAATCATAAAAAACTATTACTGATTGATTGTTCGAAGGTTGAAGGAAAGTTGGTTTTCATTATATCAAAGGACAATCGTCAAAGAGAAGGGCGACCATAGAATTGATTTGAAAAGTGGATTCCATCATGCCGACGTTTTGCACCGCACGGTATGTTCTAGAAAGAGGAGCAACGATTAAAGACCATGGCGAGGACGGAGATACAGGCGTTGCAATTTCGCAGATGTTCGCGATTGTTCTCGACATTACTGCTGTCGAATATCAACCCGGCTCGCGATTTAACCGCACCACTTGTTCGACTTTTTATCTGATTCGTCGCATCACAGTTATCCCTCAAGTCTTAATCAAGTTTCGTCGATGATGTCGCTGTGGATCCGTCCGGCTATGATCTTCCCTCGCTTCGTCGAAGAATGCATGTGACTTTCGTCACATGGAAAAAATGATGCTCGCCCTCATCGTTCGAACAGTTTCACATGTAATTGTAGATCAATTTGCAAATGGTATAAAACGGTGTTTTAGGCAGACTGATACGCAGTGGTGCGGAGGGAGAGTACTTGTCACTGGTCACCTATCAGCCGTACTGCCGAGAATCACCAGAATTGTTTTCCTAGCGGCAATAAGCCACAAAAACCGCAGTAGTTGCTGCTGATCTTCGCGTCGTGCTTTTATTACGCTCAACTAACATGCAGGTCTTGCAATGAGTTGTCCTTTTCTGAATCAAAGAAATCGTTACTAATGTTCATATATGAGTTAGCAGGTTGGCGATGTTAACCCGAGTACCATCTCGCAAATGAAGGAAAAAAACCAATATGTTTCAGAAACATCGTTTTTTTTTTTCAAATGCAAAGTTTAAAGAATGATGAAGGGAAAGACATCCATATTGAAATAATAACTCAAAAGTTGCTAACGCAAGGGAAGAGGCATCACTTGGTGACATTACTGACCTTAGTTTTTGTAATGATGTTGCAAGAACATTTGTCAGCAACCTTTCCAAAACCCTAATGAACCAATAAAAGTCGAATCTAGAAGATAGCTTTTGGTGGACATTCTATTTCATGAAACTCCGCATAAGCTAAATCTTGCTTATTTTGAGAGAACAGAAAGCCCCAATGGCGCGAGGCCTTACGCAGACAGCCTACAGGCAATAATGTTGTCAGCAATTCAGGCAGCGTTCCTACGGAAGATCACACAATCTTATACCTTCAACAGACCCACCGACACCGTGAACAGAGTTGCTATGATAATTTGAAGCTTTTTAACTTTATTCCTCTCTACTTGTTGGAACACTATTCGACGTTCTAAAGATCAGTCAAAAAAATTCCAAATTTTGTATGAAGAATTAGTCTCTATATGAATGAGAAATTACAAGTAGAGACTATACTATATATGTATGAAGAGTTTCGTAAGACAATCTACATAAATACAGAAGAATAAGAAGCCATCACAACACGTTCAACTACCAAATCTGTGAAAGCAAAGCAGGTGAGTGAGCGAACAAGCGAAACTTTTGCCTTGAGCAATCTTAGTCCAAAGGGATTGATTATTAGATGAACAGTGGACGAAGATTAACATTTAGAAACAACAGTGGTGAGGACTTCAACAATCTTTAGGAAAGAAGGAGCAGTAAAAAGTGGAAAATGTTTACTAAGACAGCGTTGTTTGGTCACACATCTGGAAATGAATGACTGCGTTGTCTAACCAGATACGAGGCAAATGAGAAGCGATAAAGTTGTGTCTAGCGAAATCAAAAATTTGATTTACGATGTGATGATGATTAATCTCGCAAAAACAATGTGATAAACTGATACCATGATAGCATATTTTGAGCCTCTATTGAACCCCAATTTATGAAGGAATCGACGCTAAACTATTAGATCACCGTATTCATTGCATCATTCCAGTATAAAGAGTATATCCATCTGCCAGGGATCGGCTGGACTGGAAGGCACCGTGTTACTGATGAGATTGCAAGGGCGAATCAGCAGCTGTCTAGTAGTGCGTAAGTGCCGTACCAGACCTCACAAAAGGCTCAGAGTATGTTGTTATGCTATCACATTATCAATCGTTATTGTTTTTGAGTGAGATCTCCACAAACAGTCGAGAGTTTTAGATAGTATCTCGCAACAAGTAAAGTGTATAATTTTGAATCAAATTACATGAGTCTTACAAAACAGATGTTCAAAAAAATATACCGCACCAAGTAAGCTAACATATGTACAAAGAACCAGTGCATCAGAATGATCCTTATTGTAGGTAAATGTGTTGGATACGGGTGATAACTCAATAACATAAGGTCAGGATAACTAAAAAACCGATATCAGCTAACAAGCGAGAATGCAAACGAAGAGAATTAGAGATGAGAAATTGCCTCACCATGATGATATCAGGTTATCTACCAGTTTTCTTCAAGACACGAAGGCTCTAGACATCTTATGTGTCCGCAGTTAGCAATGCCATCGTCTCAGCAGATGAAGGAGAGCGAGCAGTAAAGCAATTTTCCTCTGCATATCAAAATTTTCATAAACTTAAAAAGTCTAAACCACACTGCGACGAAAATAACAAAGTACGGATCGATCCACTGGAGTTGAAAGATAGTTCACGAACACCTTCATATTCGACTGTTTTCTGAGACCTCGGCTCAGAAAAATATTATTTGAAAGCGTATTTTGAGGTCTTTTATCGGCACTTTTATTGTGCAGTACAACTGCTTCGGCCTTGCAGCCTCTTCAGTTGAACGGTGCCTTTCGTCTAAGCCAATCCCTTTCGGGGGAGATTTCCCTTATATTGAGGACTCGTCGACGAACATGTTACAGTGTGCGCGTGTAAGGTGAAAATTCATACCAAACCACATCACTCTCCATGTCCAGTGCATGATCGCCGATCATTGCAGTAATATAAGTAAGTTGTTCAAGGCTAGTAATTCTCATAATACTCAATAAAACAAACTGACAATAGTTTCTAAGCCTTTCTATCGGCCCTTCTACCGTGCAATACACGTGTTTCGCCTTGCAGCTTCGGAAAGAGGTTTTCCCCCAGAAAGGCACTGGCCCAGACAAAAGCCACCATGCAA